>CM056396.1:10023554-10496517 GCA_029718625.1 Synaphobranchus kaupii | reverse complement strand
ACCGCTGCCTGTCTCGAGATGCTTTCAGAGAGGTCACCATTAACAGATCGATTAAACGTTAATGTGTGTTTTTAATGACTGCCAGGTTCAGCAAACTAACAGAGCAGGGGTTTTATTGACAGACAGTGCTAATTTCAGGTCAGCGGCGTTGTGTACTGGTCAGGGACTTGTTGACAGACAGCTGCAGGTGGTCATCTACTGTAATTTACTGGAATGATGTATTTAACCTGAAGTGTAAATTATGCGTCCAGCTGTACAATATGTAAACGATTGTGTGTAACAGTGAAATGAAGTCATTCTCTGTTATCTGCCAGAAAAACAATGATGTGATAATACATATATTCACAATCCTTTCATGAAAATACTTCAACAGAATTGTCCTGAATGGTGCTAAAACTGTGAACGTAAAATAAAAAGTGCATATTGACAATATAATATATGAAAATGGTTATACTGGGTAATTTTACATTTAGTATATACTGTATTTTTATTTAATAGATTTGTGTTGTTGATGTTTACCACTTTGAGGTCTAGGCTTCACTTAAATGACCTTTTTGAGTTCACACGTATTATTGAAATGTTGCAGTGATATTTCTGTTTTACTGTGCGTGTTTTACTTCACCATTGGCTTCTCTGTGGGAATGAGTGCATTTATCCTTGTGTTTATGCAGATTTATGTACACAGTAAGGCAGGTAAATTAGTGGATTTATGCCGAATATAGCTCCTGTGTATATGTGTGTGTGTGTGTGTGTGTGTGTGTGTGTAGATCGCCGTAAGAGGGACTGTGCCAGTCCCAGTGCTAACATGATTGCAAATGACAAAATGTCAACCAGGCTTTGTTAGTAGCATAATGGGGAATCAATAGACACAATAAAGATGTCAATACAAAATGGTTTATTGCATTAAGCAACCAAAGATGTCATTACAGCATGTTTTATTGGATTAAGTGAGCTCTCCTCTCTTATTCCCTATACCATCACCTATTCCCTACCGCTGACCCGCTTGCATGTTCTCTTTTTCTGTCTGTCGCTCTGTCTTTCTCAGTTGCAGCATATCAATCTATCATTTTGTATAAACCTTGAAAGTGATTGTATGCCAGTGTAGACAGAGGGATATAATAATTGTAATAATAACAACAGCAACAATAATAATAATAATAATAATAATAATTAATAATAATGTGAAGTTGATAGCAGGAAGCATGGATACAGCATATGTTCTGTCAAAATGAAATCCACTGAACAGCTAAAAAGATTACTCATCTAATACAAGCTGTTAATAACTGTTACTGTCAAGTTTCATCCAAACTGAGAAAAATGGAACGGCGTGGGATTCGATGCATTTTGATTTTCATAATGAGAAGAAGAAGAATCAGCGTGTAGCAGAAGAAGAGTGAATTTCATCGATTTAGTACCTTTCATGGCACTTCAAGCATTTCACAATGAGAGACACACCTCAGCCACCACTTGTGCAGCCTCCAGCTGGGTGTTGCACAGCGGCCATTTTGTGCCGGAGCGCTCGTCTCATATCAGCCGCGGTGGAAAGGGAACATATAATAATTAAGACTTACGCTCTATGGCAAGCATGTTCTAGTTCATCTGTTTGACTTAAGACTTAAACACGGTGTGATCGTGGTCTCAAAAGCATCATGGACTTAAACTGACTTGTTCAAAGCACAATATTGCAGGAACCCTGGCTACCTCGATACCACCTCACCCCTGCTGGGACCAAGCCAGCTGTGTCCCATCACTGTGGAGTCAAGGTCATAGTCAGTCAATGGCACAGCCCCCTCTTGAACCTTTGAACCTGAGATTTCAACAGTACAGGGCCCAAGCTTTGCTCATTTCCAGCTCCCTGCTAATGAAACCGCTCGGCTGTAGAAAGTGAGAATATTTTGAAGGCACTTTGAATGTCTATCTGAGCCAAAGGTAATTATGGGCTGAACATAGAAGCTTGGTAGCACTCACCCAAAGCCATGTCACACTCACATGTCATTAGTGATGGCTGCAATTACTTAGAAAAGCAACATAAGTAATGCAAACACCAGCACTGGAATATTGGAGCCCTGTGTTCAGAGTTAGCCACAGAGTGCAATCTCATGCATGGTGTGTGCGGTTAGGTTGCCTATGAGATATGTGTACATTGATGCAGTAGAATGGCGTATTCATGTAGATGGAGTCCCTAAAGTTCATTAACGGCCGTAAAGCGTATTGAGTTTCTCACTGTGAGGAACAAGACGAAACCCAATTCTCCCATACGAGTCATTACAGGCATTAACTGCCATAGAGTTCAGTCATACACACAAACACACATTCGCACATACACACATGCAAATGCACACAGAAGCACACTTGCACACGTGCATGCACACACAGATGCATGGATATGCATACATGCCCCACCCGCACACACACACACACACACACACACACACACACACACACACACACACACACACACCCGTTAGATTTATACCACACAGTCTTCCTCACTTTGTCACCTTTGTTCCTGCGTTTTCTTCCATCCTTATAACTCGTCTCTACCCTTTCTCCGTCATTCAGACTGTATTTCCTGTATACGTTCTCTGCAGTATATCAACATTATATCTTCTGTTTCTTGTATTTTCCGTGTTTTACCATGGAATTGATATTACATTAAAAGTACAGTAGGTATAAGTTAACCTTTAAATCAAAGACATTCAATCAAACTTAATTTATTAATTCAAAATATTTATTTCTGAACTTTGGCAAACTACTTAGTTTACTTGTTCTTTCAGTACCAGCCAAACTGAATAATAAATAATATTTACATGCATTACTGATTTCTTTAACTGAAACGTTTCAGATGCCGTCATTTAAATCATGCAGCTCACATGTTCATATCTATAAAAAGCACATAATTTACAGATTGGAATTAAGCAGACACTCTAATACAGAGACATTTTCTTACGTACAATCTATTTTATACAGCCTGATATTTTAAATACAGATATTCAAGGTAAATGACTGACTGCTGTACAACAGTGCCCTAGCTAGGAATAAAACCCACAACCTTATTAAAAGACCAGTTCTCTGACCACAATAACCTACTACACTACTGTAATTGAAAAATAATATGTTAACTCACTTGGTATGTACTTATTTCAGTCTAATTGATCTATGAGATATACAGTACACTATGTAACTGTGTACATTTAAATGATCAAAGCTGATGCAAATGTAACACGTACAACCTGGTTGGTAGTTCACATAACCAGCCAATCAGAATGAGCAACTTACCAACTAGCAACTTAATTATCAATAAATCCTACATATTGTGGGATTTAAATAGATAGTTGGCAATTGGCAATATGTAACAATTCATTTGGGTTTGTCTAAAAATGACAATTATTCTGGCATATTGATGCAATTTCTTATTTTTCAAATTCTTTAGAAAACTCATTGAGCTCATGCAGAATTTTGGTCATGTGTGCCATAACCTCCTGATTAAGGTGTTCATTCCAAGGAGAAAATTTTATGAGACTTTATGGGTTCCCGCATTTTAAAAGATTACCATAAAAATTATGTATGCTAAAGGTCTGCTAAAGAAAAGTTTGTGCATACATTGACCATTGACAGCTAAGATTAGTCAATCGCGTGGCTTCAAAAAGTACTTTATCAACCTCTTGGTGTTGGAGGATATAACACTGTAAAACCTAATTGCAAGTCGTACTAAATTAATCGAGTAGTCTCAACCAAAAGAATTGAATAACTTACTATAACTCAATTTAAAAAGATTTTAAGTTAAAAGATAAGAGTTTAAATTAAAAGATAAAGACCAGTGAATACTTGAACGTATTAAGTAGCCCTACTCAAATGGTGCAAGGCAAGCAGTTTCCTCTAACCATTTTGGTACACCAATCTCTTGGATTTTACAGTGTACATATTAAAAAAGAAGTTGACCCCACTCATATTGCTAGCCTCAAGTGTTGCTGAAAGGTCCCTATACCACAGAACAAGTCATTTGGATGTGGTTTGCCGAATGGCTGAATCAATCAGCCCTGTCTAATTTCTTGTGAAGACTTGTTCCTACTGTTATCCTGATGGTCATGCCACTCATTTTGAGGTTAACTAGGATGCGTCTCAGTTTTGCTCAGCAAGGCCCTGTGGTTACAAGATTGATCGGCAGGCACCGGCAGGCACCGAGCACCAGCTGGCTCCATGAAACCCAAAATAGGAGGAGCTATCATGCGCAAAGTAATTTTATTGGCAGCTCACTGTATTTCCACCCATTATAGGGTTTGTGAAACATCACTCATTTGGCACTGTCTTGGGCCTCACTAGTCCAATTCAGACGGTACTTTGAAGCAAGGCATCAGTGTAACTAAAATATGTGGTGCTACTGTTAAAGCCAATTCTGACGAGGGCTCCTGTAATTACAATTATAATTATATAATTTATTTTCAGTTCATTCCTGGCAACAGGAATCATTCTAATGTGCTTCAACCAGTGAAAACATACCGCAGTGCTGTGTTAATAGCCAGCGGGTGAAATGCTGATTAAACTCATATCAAGGTCAAGGTTTTTACCTGATTTTAATTAAGGAGAATAATGAGATTTCACTTTTCAAAATGCCGTGGTTCAGGGGTCGGGAAGCGGTGATGCATGAGCCACTTGGCTCCTGCTTCGTGATTTATTGCTTCCGCTTGGAGTTTTTCTGTATGAATTTATTAAAAACGTAATTGGGTAAGAAACTTTGCCTAATAAAAGCAACACTTTCAACACTGAACATTTGTATCGCCACTATTTTGTTTAAATTTTTTGTAAGAAAGCCAATTATTGGCCCGTGCTCAGGGACAAATGTTGCTCTGCCATTTGCTGAATTTCTCTCACGTATGTGAGATAAAGTGTGACGCATCGACAACAGCGAGGACAGGCACTGCTGTTAAAATGTGACATCATTTATACTATGACAACTATATTAAAAATTGTGGCAACATAAAAAATTCAACAAGCAAAGCTGCTCATGTGCAATATGATCATACAGTTTAAACATTGTATTACTATTTGTTTCATATAATGTATATAATATAAATATATAGATGCATGTAATTATTAGTATTAGTAGGTGCTTCCTTTAATGCACACGTCTATGGTGGCGGGTCACTCCTTGTTTGGACAAGTAGTGGCTTCTATTGTATTAGTTCCAGGCCTCTGCTGGATATGGTTCAATATTCTTATGGGTGTCAATATTCCTCAATCTCAATATTCCTGGCGTTGTAAGAATATGTTCAGTGTGCATTTAAATAACAGTATCAAGGCTTGACCAGTGCCACTGGGATCCTCCCTCCTTTGTGGAGGTGGTTTAGTAGGAGCCAAAATGTCTCCATTTCATTTAGTGGACAAAGGCTATGATAATGAAGCTGCCAGGGATGTTTTGTCCACGCTTCATCCGGTCTTAGGTAATGTATGGGTGATTGTGTATTTGAGTGCAGCTTTGGAAAAAGCTGTTATATCATGTTATATCATGCAGCGCGCACGCATGCATATGCACACACACACACACACACACACACACACACACACATGTGCATGCTCACATATACATTATACACATGATGGATAGATAAATAGATATTCGTAAATAACAAAATACACAATGACAGGTGCATAAAATTCTGATGTTTCCTTTTTAATAAATCTGAGTGCTTGGCTAGCTCTAATAACCTCCTCCCCCCTGCACGCGTGCACACACACACACACGCGCGCATGCGCGCACACACACATACACACACACTCACACACACACACACACGCGCACGCGCGCGCACACACACACATACACACCCTCCCATTGGATTGAAGAAGATTTTTCTTGTTCTGCACCCTCCATCTCATTCCTCTCACCTTGCATTAAAATGATTTTGTTATACGTCCCCTATACACCCTCCCCTCCCCTCTTCCCTTTCTTCCTAACCCCAGTTCAGTCTCCCTCTCTGCACTACGGGTAAAATGGAAGTCAGACTTTAACCTCTGCACTGGATATGACTGAATCCCCACCCCCACTGCAAACATCAAAACTGCACAGGCCCTCAGGGCTCTGTCACTGTCTCTGTCATATCTTCCACGGTAAATGAAAATTAAAAGTAAATAAAGGCGCATTTCACGAGCCTCAGCGTCACTCGTGTGTCAGCATTTCCCGTAACATTCTACTCACAAATGATGTCAATGTATTCACAGCAAGCACCGTTTAACCAGTGCTATTGGTGTCCCTAATAATTATACAAACGTAATGTATTACATTCTAAAATGCCCGCTTGAAATTACGTATTTACAACCAGCAGTAGCTGAAGAACAACATGTTGACGCGAGCATAAATAAGCAAACCGAAATGTGAAAAGATTGTCAAGGTTTCAGCCAAGATAAAGCATCGCAGAGATGTCAAAAGCTTAAGCAAAGAGGCTTCAGCCACTATTGACTGAGTTAGAAACTACACGCGTCCGTATTCACCAGTGGTTTGCACAGAGAGTGAAAGACTCTCGCCTCTTACACAAAGGTTTAAACCCTTAAGTCCCTTTGTCTCTCTAGAAGTCCCTTTGACTCTCTGACCTCCCTCTCCCCTTTCCCTCCCTCTTTCTATTTCTGTCCATTTTATGTTGCATGCCCTGTCTGTCCCTTTTCATCCCTCCCTCCAGCACTCCCTCTCTTTCTCTCCTCTTTTCAGCACTATTAAGACTCAAGCTCTATTGTCATTCCTGGTGGCCGCATTGTTGCCCAAGTGATTATGGAATGTGTTCGACTGCACATAAAGAGCGGACATTTTGAAAGGGAAGTAGCTTGTACCGGAGTCCATGATAATAAGTGAATAGTTTGCGGAACACGGGAGACTTGAAGTGGAATAATTATCTTAAATCTTTTCTTTTTTTTGGGAGGGAGGGGGGATTAATGAAATGGACAAAGACTCCACCCCTTTTTGTGCCTCCTGTTGACCACATGCTTCCCTGAGTGACAGGTCTAATCATCAGTCAAATTATATTGAAAGAACAGAGCTGAAAGACAAAGTCAGAGAATGTTACATTTCGGAGGAGAAAATTAAAATAGAAGAAAGTAAAGTAAAGGTTGACTAGAAAGAATAATATTTAATTTTAATTTAACTCCTGCCACGGGTGTCTCTCTGTCCCAGATATATCTGAATGAGGTTGAAATCACATCCTTCTTGGTCCTGTTGACCACGTAGAACCGAATCTATCCAAATTCTGCCGGGCAGAAGTAGGTTTGAAAATGTGACGAGTTTGGTGAGGTGTTAAATGTTTGCCGAAGATAAAACAACAAATGCAGATGGTTTTCCATTCTTCTTTCCTTATATAAGGATGATGATCTGTGAGTCACTTTGACCTGGATTCAGTGTGTTATTGTTTAGCCAGCAACATTCTCCTTGTTGCTAGAGTCAAATAGCTCTGTTTGAGTGTCTAATATTTGTGTCTGTCCTCTCTCTTTCTTGGGTATCAAGTAATAGAACATTTTTAAAGATTTTTTTTTTCTTTCCTTGAACAGATTACAAAGTCCAATTGCTTGTCTGCACTCTTCTGTAGTTGCCAGAGAGAGCGAGCTACGGACTCCGGCCTTATTCTTTGTGACAAATCCCTCCTATGCACAGATGATCTGGCTCTGTAGTGACTCTCAGACCCTGGGCTACAGCAAATCCTGGCTCTGCTGGAACAGCATTGTCAGAAATGGGCCCAGGTGGTAAACCTTAAAAAGATCTCAGAGAGAGAGAGAGAGAGAAAAGATACAGATACCAGTTCACTCTGGGCAAGATCATCTTTGAAAAACCCTGTTGAATAATGTCTGTTTTGTTTTGACAGTTCACATCAGAGAGCTTTAGCGTGGCACCGGATGCTTTCAAACATCAAAGATGGACTTTGACTCATTATTAAAGGACCTCTCGCATATGCATTCAGAATGTAAAGAGCATGGGCTGTCTTTTCCTCTAGAGCAGTTACAATACAAGGAGGAACACCGGTGGTATATAAGTAGTATGTGGATTTTTCACGTGAATGAGGATTGCCCCTGTCCCTTGGGGAAAATGCTAGTTAAGAGGGTGTTGGGAGGAACCAAGCTGAGAAATTACCCCCCCCCCCCCTCCCCCCCACATCACTTTATCCTTCCCTCAGGAAAAATGAGAGGGAGAAAGAGAAGGATGGGGGGAGAGAGGGATTGGTAAAAAAAGAAGGGGACAGATAGAGGCATTAAAATTCATGGCATTTTTTATTTCCTATGCTGAAAATCAATAGTGTTTACTATGAATGAGGTGAACAGTGGACAACAGCATAGCTGGGAGGGAGAAAGAGATGGAGCGAATCAAAGAGGAGGAGGAGGGGGAGTAAGGGCGGAGAGGGGGTTAGGGTATGAGAGGGGCTACGGTTTTACAACCAGGACAGAGTCACCGGGGGCCAAGGTTAAATATGAAATATAGGGGTGGGGGCCAGGCTAAGGCTTCTCATTAATTTGGAGAATCACTGGACACAAAGCACAGAATGTCAGACTGCTTAGTTAATGCTAAGTAAATGGAATAGGCTGCTATGGTGTGCTAATCCAAAGAGATAACCCAAGACCGTTCTGAGCTACACAGGATGGACTGAACCATTTTTCCGCCAAGCTGCTCCACTGTTTTGGATTACAGCAAAAATTCACACAGCTATACACATACACAGGGATGTACATATGATTGGCAAACCCCTCTCTTCACCCAAGCATGCTGAGGCACAGTTGGAAAGGTCTAAAGTGGGAATGTACAAAGAGAGGCATTAAGAGACACATTGTTGCTTGTCCTGTGAAAAATTGTGTGCGCTCAATGGACTCATGTTAGCAGGAATTAGCTAAAGAGGAAACTATGCTGAATGCCTTGTTCAGTTTGAGTTTGTGTGTACAGGGGGCTCTATGTATAGCTACACACTGGAATTTTATGTACTAACTCAGCCACACATTCAAAATGTGCTACAGAGTGCAAACCTTTCAAATGTAGTTTTTCTAATGTGTAAAATATGTCTTCGTGAGTAAATATTATATCTGGTGCAACCACTAGCAGATATTTTGTTTTGCTGAATAATTAAAAAAAGGAATCACATACACTATCGTTCAAGAGTTTGCAATCACTGAGACATTTTTATGTTTTTGAATGAAATTGATACTTTTATTCACCAAAGTAGCATTAAATTGATCAAAAAATAGTCAAGACATTGATAATTTTACACATTTCTAATTCTATTTCATTCTAGTTCTCCCTTAGCAACTCAAGACATTTTATAGCTTCATTAAACGCACAATTTTTTTCAGCTACGCTTAATATAATGGGAATGTTTTCTCTAGTACCAAATTAGCACAGTAGCACGATTACGTAAGAATGAGTTATGTTAGTACACTGGAGTAATGGCTGCTGAAAATTGGGCTTTGCAATTATATGTAAAGATCAAATTAAAAAACGGTTATTTCAGATTGAATTAAAATAAAATGAATAATGTTGTGACTGTACTTTTTGATCAATTCAATGCCACCTTGGTGAATAAAAGTAACAATGTCTTTCAAAAACATTCCTTTAAATTCCTTAGTGATTCCAAACTTTTGAACGGCAGTGTAAATACACAGGCTCAATTACAGGCTGATAAAAGAGGTTTAGGCTCAAACAGGCTCAGCTGCAGGACTTGAAAGCTTGTACAGTTGTGGTCAAAAGTTTACATACACTTAGGTTGAAGTCATTAAAACTAAATTTTAACCACTCCACAGATTTTATGTTAGCAAACTATAGTGTTGGCAAGTCAGTTAGGACATCTACTTTGTGCATGACACAAGTAATTTTTCCAACAATTGTTTACAGACAGATTATTTCACTTTTAATTCACTATATCACAATTCCAGTGGGTCAGAAGTTTACATACACTAAGTTGACTGTGCCTTTAAATTTTGGTCGCATATCCTTTGGCTTTGCATGCCATGACTTCCTGATGTCTGTGACCCAACAACATCAAAAGACTCTTGATATCTTATTTTATGGTACTCTTACAAGCGATACTATAACATCTCTGCATTTGAATGGATCTCTATGGGAATTGGGGGTTGGGACTAGATTTAGCTGTAAATTATACTGGAACTGTATGGAATACATGATTGGTAAAATGGCTGTAAGTCATGAAGGGTCTGAGGTATCAAACGAGCCTCAAACCATCACTCTGCTGATATGCAGTAGATATGGGTGGATAACTTGAAGAGTTTCTTCTCCTGACTTATTTTTCCATCGGGTTCAATAGGAACATTTGTCAGGAGAAACAACCCTTAAAGTGATCCATCCATATCTACTGCATATCTGGCAGCAGAGTGATGGTTTGAGGCTCGTTTGATACCTCAGACCCTTGATGACTTTTGATGTTGTTGGGTCACAGACATCAGGAAGTCATGGCATGCAAAGCCAAAGGATATGCGACCAAATATAAAACATTTATGGATGTACCAGCGCCAGTGTACGTGAAAATAAAGACATGAACACAAAATGGGTGTTTGAGTGTGTGTGCAGGTAGAGGGTGTATGTAGGAATCGACATGGTGTAGGAAAGTGTGAGTGAGCATGTGTATCTGTGGGGTGGTAAGAAACGGTGTGTGTGTGTGTGTGTGTATGTGTGGGATAGAGTGGGTGTGTAAGAAGTGGAGTTAATGGTAGAATGAGGACTCTTGGAGTAGAAAGGTGTCTGGCAGCAAGCCAGAACATCAATAAACCAAACTAGCATTTGAAAGCTGGGGTGCTATTTAAGGCTCATTTCTTTTGAGACCCAGCAGCACTTTAAAGGACCGGCGGGGGCTAAGTGCGGTGACGCACACTGTCCAATTACCGCCAGAAGTGGAACTTTAAAAAAAATTTGTATGTATTGCAGACCTTCCTTTTCTGAATTAAATACCATTGTAGGAGTCTGTGGAGAGAGACGGGAATAATCACGATCCACTGTGACAAAATCTCATTCTCCTTCACTTCTTCACTCTCACATTCCCTATATTTCCCACAGTTTTTTTTTTACTATCAATCTCCTCTTTCATCCTCCATTACTCCCTCCCTCTTTGGGTCGTCTGTTCCCTTAGCGACTGTTTCCAAGGTGCCCATTCCTGAAGACGGGGGATAGGAATTTGTTATGTCAGGCATGTGTAACGATACACCTGTTACCTCTCTCCGTCTTTATTGCTCTCTATCTACATACCCTTCCCTGCCTCCGTCTGTGCTTTCTATCAGTAAAACATATAAATTCAACTTGCCAGTGAAACTATATTGTAGAAGGAAGCTGTAACTGGTATTTTTTAATGCTTTATTAAACAATGTGTCATGCTGCTTATTTCTCCTTAGGTGAATTCCAGCTCCTCATTGACGTAGCTTTCCAGCCCTGTAGCACAGATTTCTTTTTCTTTTCGTGAACAAAACGTTTCAATGGCCTCACCAAGATTTGGGCCTCTTTTTGCACCCCTCAATTTTTGGTCTCCGCGGTTTTTAACAAACAGTCTTTAGCGTTTAAATCTCCCGATTTTCATTTTGAATGCCTACTTTTCCCGACTCATTAAGGGATCGGTGTTAAGATCACCCGGGTCTTTGAGCATTTGAGCTGCGGGTCAGCTGTTTAAACCTCCGGGCCTCCAGACAGCATTACACACCGGCTCCTCTCCGCAGGTGGCCAGTTGTTTCCGCCGAGCGCTGGAATGTTTCCGCACGGCTCGGACTGATGCAGTTCTGTTGGCCTTCTGTCCCACTTCCTGTTGCGAGGCTGGCCACTGTGCCTTTCTCTCGCGCGGAGCGACTGTACTATACCTCCTCTGGCCTTCTTTCTCTTTTCTTTTTTTTACCCAGACTGCTCTCTGTCTCTCCCTTCCTTTTTTTTTCTCCCGTCCACCCTCGCCACATATCCATCCTGTGGATCTCCTATTTTGAGGGCAGTCTCTTTGTCAGTTTTCTCTTGCTCTTTTGTCCAGTAGTTTTCTCTCCTCTTCGTCCTCATCCCCCTCTTCCTCTCTCCATTTTGCATATGCAATACTTTCTTTATTTCCCTTCTCTCTGCCACTACCTTTCCTGTCCTCTCATCCCCCTTCCCTCCCCGTCTTTCGCCCCACTCCTCTGTTCTTCCTTTATTTTTTCTCCCCACTGTGTTCTCACAAACATTTTCCTCACTCTTTTCCTCACTCTTTTACACACTCTTGACCTCCACTTCCCTCCTTTGTTTCCATCCTCTGTCTCCCCCCCCTCCCCCCCTCTCTCTCTCTCTCTATTGATCTAGTCATAGTTTTCTCAGACTTCACAGTCCTGGCTTGCTTTAATCAATACAGATAATTGTCTGCTTTCTCCTGATGCCAAACAGTCTCTGTTTTTCTCAATGAATCCAGCCCCCCCGCCCCCCCACCCCCCCACCCCCCTGTCTCTACCCCCCCTCCCCACCCCCCCGGCTGGGATTCCCTCCATTAATGACAGGAGATAACCTGCTTTTCTTACCGATCTCTCCCTTCGCACCCTCCCTCCATCGCTCTCTCCTTCTCATCGATCGCCGTGAGACTCTGCCCCGCGTGCCGCTCCTCACCTCCTGCCGAATGTAAACACGGCGGGCCTGACCGAGGAGCCCAGCCTGCAGACGCCCACCTGACCCTGTTCCAAAGGGCGTCTCAGGAGCCTGTATATACGCCCACCTGACCCTTATCCAAAGGGCGTCTCAGGAGCCTGTGCACACGCCCACCTGACCCTGAACCAAAGGGCATCTCAGGAGCCTGTGCATACGCCCACCTGACCCTGTTCCAAAGGGCATCTCAGGAGCCTGTATATACGCCCACCTGACCCTTATCCAAAGGGCGTCTCAGGAGCCTGTATATACGCCCACCTGACCCTTATCCAAAGGGCGTCTCAGGAGCCTGTGCACACGCCCACCTGACCCTTATCCAAAGGGCATCTCAGGAGCCTGTATATACGCCCACCTGACCCTGATCCAAAGGGCATCTCAGGAACACTTCCATTATGTTCCAGAACACAGAGCTCTAAATACTGCTTCTACCACCACTGTTACAGGGGTGACCAGACTTGGTCCCGGAGACAGGGTCTGTAGATTTTTAAAGTACTGAGTAACAACAAAAACCAGCAGATAAAGGTCTACTTTTGTACTAAATTAGAACTAGTACTACTATTACGCCATGTTACTATTACCACTAGTACTATTTCCCTCTACACCCCAGCTGGAGTGTGAGAAATGTTGCTGCAGGAACATCACCCAGGTGGGTGCTATTCATTCCTGGTCGGCTTTCCCTTCACTGTAAAGTGCTCAGAGATCTTTACAGGTACTCCATAAATGCAGCCTTCAGCTTGTTTTCAAGTACAAGATGAAGAAGGCCTCAGTCAACAGCAGCATGAATAGTTCTGTAAAGATTTTTTTTATTTGTCTCGGAAAAACAAGACTTTTAAGGGCCTCCTGGGTGGCATATCCCGTCAATGTGCTTGTGCTTACTGCAGAGATGTGCCCCCCCAGTTCATATCGAATACGTACCATGTCAGTGCCCGCCGTGGCTGGGACTCCCAGTAGGGTGGGTTTTTATTTGACAGGGTATCCCCCAGCCTCATAGCTCAATAGAAACCTCTGGTTGATCGGGGATCTGCAATCTGCCTGCACCTCGTGGCAGATTGCAAAGGAAGCAGTTGGCGGTGTGCTTCCCGCCGAACTCAACGGAGGCCGTTCCCAATGATGGAAGGTCCAACAATCACACACGCGTTTGGGCCTTCCGAATACGGGAGGATGAAAAAACAGTGAATGAAAAGTATTGCTAAGAAAGAGACCTGTGGGGAGACCGCGCCTGAGTCTCAAGCGGCCTATAAATCCCCCCCGTGCAGCCGGGGGTTCGATTATCCACCGCAGCTCTTCCTGCATTGTGATCCCGTCTCTGTCTGTAATGCTCTCTGCTTTCCCCGTCTGAATAACATGAAAATACACATAAGGAAGGCAGACTGTCTGTTCTTCTTTAAATAAAAAAGAGACCCGATCTTTCATTTCAACACACGTCGGTCGGTAGTCTGTCAGTTTCAAATAATTGTATTTAGAGAGGCATGTGGGTGTACCATTTCAAAACCTGACTGCAATCTATGACAAGATACTTAGATGACTGAAGAGAGTCAAGAGAGATACATAGACGACTGAGACAAAATGTCGCAAGTTTGCTTTGATCAAACAATTTTTGCAAAGCTTATGCTTTAAATGAAGAACCACTGGTATGACTGTTTATTATTGTGTTTATCCTTGACGACATTATCAGTCCTTAAAATCAAATAATTTCATAAATGTAAATCAATATAATGGGTAAATCAATTCTAAAGTGCAGCTGTTGCACATGTAATGGTACATTTTACAGTCAATTTACAATTTTTTTTTTAAAATAAGAAAATGAGGACACTTTAGAACACTGGGCCTCATTCACGAATCACTCTACGAACAAATTTGTTCTTAAGACTTTCTTTAAAACATTTTTTACAAACATTTCGGGACTAACTGATCCATTCTGAGCTTCATTTCTACCCAAGAAAAAATAAGAAATCTTACACAGATTATGTTAGTTTCATTCGGCCCATTTATACAGTTAGATATTTTACTAAAGCAATTCCAGTTAAGCACCTTGCTTATATGTACAACGATAGTGCCACACCTGGGAATGAACAACATCAGAGCTACAATGGTGTTAAGGTTAGGGTTAAATGTGCAAGCAGAAAGTGCTGTTGAAATGTTCTTCTTTTCTTCGTTCATCATGTCTTTTTACACAAAAGGAGCCTGCATTTCTGATCAGATGAATTGTTTTCAAGGGACAGTTGAGGAGTGTTGTGATTTTTCGCGATTCTAATTAAATATTCATCAAAGCAGTGTTTTAAAGCCTTCAGTGGTGTTTGTGGTGGTCCCCTGTAGAGATTTGGTTCTTAAGAACATTTGTATTTGCCTTTTGTCTGAAGATTTGGCAGATCAGGTACTGATCTCAACCACAAAGACCCTTCTGAAGCACACAGGTCTCATTGGGTACATACTTGTGTACTGGGGACACATAAAAGTGTCTATGTTTGGTGATTATACTCATGAGCATGTCCCATGGAAAACTACTCCAGGTTGTTATTTTGAGATTCCGATGGACTGGTGTTTTGAGGATGGACTGTCTTAGTTGTAAGCCCACCTAATGCACATCTATCTATCTATCTATCTATCTATCTATCTATCTATCTATCTATCTATCTATCTATCTATCTATCTATCTATCTATCTATCTATCTATCTATCTATCTATCTATCTATCTATCTATCTATCTATATATCTATACTTGGTGGGCACAATGATATATCTAGCTTTGGAATTGTGACTCCGTATCATCTCCAAATGTGCTTTCAGGGTGAGCGCACACCAGCCATGTATATCAAAGGAAGCAATAGGTTTTTGAAGTGGCTTTCCTATTTTAATCTTTTAAAATTGCTTGATTTTAGTCTTAGCTACTTAGAGCAAATAACGATGAGGAAGTAGGGGAATTCTAATGAGGAAGCCAGGGCAGGTACACTTGACCTGGGCTGTCTAGCATGCACGGCTTCCGCAGATTTCATTAACGGAAAGACCACACGAGGACAATCAGCAGATCAGGGCAGCTGGCTAGTCAGGGCTTCATGTGTTTCAAACTGTGTTTAGTACGAATAATCACTCAAACTGTTTTTTTAGAATAGCTTTGTTTGTGTATGCCTTTAAAAAAGAAATGCAAAATAATTATGAGAATTATATCCTGAAGGATAAGAATGAGCTGGAGTTCAATGTCTCTGCCAGCTTCTTTATGAATGACTGTGTTTGAGCTTTAGCATCGATACGTTTTCCCTTTTATTTTCTTTTGTTCTCTTCTGAGGCCTCCCAAATCTGCAGCAGGGCTTTGCTTAATTTTTAAAAAGCTAACAGTATTTGCCAACAACATTAAGCCTACAGCAGAAAAAAAAAAAACATCAAACAAGATCTTTGGTGTTTTTTTCCACAAAGAGAAGTGAAAGAGTTGCCAGAGACCATATTTGCTTACTTTGGTTCAGTTTTTCCAATCGTACTGGTGGCAAGCGTAGCCAGCAAAAGATGATACATTGTTAGCCTAATGCTGCCTTGTCAGCTTAATGACTGGAAATTAAATGAGAGCCAGGAAGCCAAAGGTACAACGGTGCAGCCTACTGTGTCTAAATTCAGTCACAACACCACTGCAGTTTCCTAGATACCATTACACCTTAATTTACATAACATACTGACATGTCTGTACAACATGTTTAAATGTTTATTTTTTTACATATTAATATAGCAAGAACAATTGTCCATGGTTCATGAAGTTTTAGCCAATTTACCCTGTGGACCAGAGAGATACTGTACCTGCACAAAGCTGTGTTTTTCACTGAACCTGACACTTGCTAGTTGCAGTTTCAAGTGTATGTATTAAATTAGAAGTACTCTGTCGTATCTAGTATAAAATGTAGCTAACACTTTATATCTAAGGTCTTTATAACTAAACACTTTACTAAGAGGCAGAGACCCAGAATGCTTAGATTCATGTGCTCAAACATAACCCTGGAATTCAATCGAAACTTCCCAATCGTAAGGGAACACACAATCCAGTCATCAGAAACGTGATGAAACCAACCTTTTTGCATAAGATGGCTGAACTGTTTTTATTGAAAAAAAATGTTTTTTTTATTTTTATTTTTTATTGTAATGACAGATTGATGAGGGATGTTTTTATTATAATAACATGGCTTTTCCCCTGAACAGACACAGGAGATTTGACAGGATCCAGGAGTTAAGTCTCCCCCGTAGTCTGCATCTATCGTAACTCTGTGGTGAAACACACGCTCTGCCAATCCACATTAAACGTGGAGCCCGGAAAAAACTGTTCCTGAACAAAGCTTGGGAAAATATGTATATAACTCCTGCGTCACGATCCTTCAACCTCTCTCCAAAGGTTATAATTGACAAAATGATTGTGGATAAAAGTTAGCATCCTTCCTTATCTGTGTCATTAAGTGAATAGAGAGGCCTAGGAGTATAAAATACAGTGTCGGATGTAAGCTGTAAGATACGGAAACCAGGTTCTGTAGCTTGTTGAAATACACCTCTCCCTGTCATGGTATTGTGGCCACGGGACTCTCTACTATTGAAACGAACACCGTGCATGCCCAGTACAATAGTGCCTGGTGACAAAAGTAAGTGTCTCTGAAATCTGTATATGCACTCATGGGCTTGCATCATGCATACACGGCGATGCTTAGTACACATATTCAGGCTGTGGAGTTTCACTGGCTGGCCCATTCTGCGGTGTGAATTTCTGTGCGATATAGACATTCCTATAGAAAAGTGTAACATTATAAAGAGACAGCAGGCCTAAATAGTGGGCTGCCATCATTGTGTGTTTGTACGGCGTCTTCAGCTAAACATAAAATATTTTCTGCTTTGTATTAAACAAACTGTGCAAAAAACCGTGGTAAAATATTACCACAGATAAAATGTTTTCAGCTTTGTAAAACAAACTGCAAAAAAAAAAAATGTATCCATTCCCCAACAATATGTTAATGTACAGTGACACATTACATGAAAAAAATGTTAGTTACTGTTGAATTAAAAGGTATTAAACCTGGGGAAATCTGTGGTTAGTACTATTTTAATTCTTGAATTTGGTTGTGTTGGTCACAATAATGATAACCAGTGTATACATAACACTGAATCGCTTTGAAAGGCTACCAGTCTGAAAGTATGACATTGTTACAATGACATGCAAAACATAGAAGAAGAAGTAGCACCTAGTAACACCAGGTTTATAAGACTGAAAGAGCTATGTCTTAAAATGTAAGTCTGCTTCAGAAGTAGTCAGCATTAATATGAAGTGTAAAAGCAAAAACATCTTGTTGGTAACTGCTGCCATTTCATGTCGCGTCAAGCTGATTTCTGCATAAGAATTTTTATCTCCATGGTGAAATCTTGTCATTTGGCTACATAAAGAAAATGATCTGGCATGTATCTTTACAGTTAGGGAAGATAAAACAACTATTTTTTTCTCGTCTTGTAAAAATTGTTTCACGAATGTTCTCATATCTGGTGCCACAGATTTGGTTAATATCCCAACCAGCTTAAAGTGGTGGTCCAGCAATGATTTTAAGTGGAATTGTCTCAGTTTTGTAATAAAGTACAGGACATATGAGCAGCTTTGTCAGTGCCTGGTACAGGGGCAAAGACAAAATGAGAACACGTGCACATCCATAAATCTTCACAGGAAAATCTAACGTATTATAGAGAAGAATGGATTCCCGCAAATTGCTTTAATGCCCCCAAGTGATTCTTTATCAAATTTCGTGACAACGCTTTACCCATAAAGGTCATAGCCAGGTCACCATTGCTCACACATCTTTAGAGGCACATCAGCATAAATATGCAAGGGCAATTATTAAATTTCTCAATAATGGAATTCAGGGTCTGTCCAATATTGCACATTTGGCATGCAGTGGCACAGTTGCAGATGAATGATGTCAGTGTTCTGGCTTGAGCTGAAGTGTAATTGGGAAAAAAAGGTACAGTATTGTTTTATCCCACCGTTATTTTTCTTAGTGTCAGGCGCTCAACATTTAACATCTATTCTGCACTGTGTAGAGAACACAGTGGGGGGGGGGGGGGAAATGTAGTCATTTGCCAATATTCTTGTCATGTGTGGCTTTCTTACAAATTTGTGTTTTTACGTTTTATGTTTTTAAAATATAGGGAATGTGTGTGTACATACACGCACACACACACAAATGTATACTGTGTATATGCATACAAATATATTTGTATAATAACAAATATATTAGTATATTATATTTTGTACGTAATTTCAGGATTTTATATGAATTTATGAATTAATATTGAATTAATACCAATACAAGTCCAATTTTTGTCCAATTCAAAATTCAAAATAAACGGGTAACTGAGAACATTGGCACAGCTGCAGCATTCCTCCTTGATTTGAGGCTGAAAAAGGTGCACTTGACGACCGGTTCACACGGCAACCAGAGACAGGGAGTGAGACTGTCATTCAGTGAGTGGACATTAGTGGTTGTGTGGATGGCTGTGTGGTTAAAGATAGAACTAAAAAGAACATGCTCTTTTTTTTTCTTTTTTTTTTATTCTTGAGCAAAGCGCAAAGAGGACACAGAGTGTTGGTGCTGAATTTGGTCCCAATTTGGATTTGGGGTTTTGGGTTCTATTAGGTTCTATTCTTAATATTAAACCGGGAGACCGTTGACTGGTGTAAAGGACAGACAGAGGTCAGATTTGTTCTTCTGCTGAGGTGGGTGTAGGCAACAGAATTAGGGGCCTTGAACATTGCTCAAGGGCTCATCGACAAAGACATCATGGTGAGTTTAACACGACGTCCTTCCGATAATATAACATATTATCATTTTCTTTGGCCCGTGTTCCTCGCCCTCTGACCCCACTATTCAGTGGTAAACTTCCTACGAGTGAGAGTACATAGAGCGTTTTTACGGCAGGTTACGCCTAAAAGAAAGACCCTTTTATCCGTGTGTGTGTGTGTGTGTGTGTGTGTGTGCGTCCGTGTGCGTGCGTGTGTGTGTGTGTGTGTGTGTAGAGAATCATTCTCACCTGCTGTAATAAAAAGCCCCACTGAACTGAGATGGAGGAATATAAAGGAGGGAGGAGAGGAAGCCGAGGGGGGAGGGGGGAGGGGGGAGGTGGAGCGGGAGCAGTTCATATATTTATATTTATGTACTTTTCTTTCAGTTTATGTATATAATTCATCTTCCATTCAAAGTGCACGGTGGAAGATGAAAAGCCGCCATCTCTTTCCTTAACCTTTAAGAAGAGGAGCTGTGAATTTATTTAAGTCTCCGAGCGAGAGACTGGAAGCGGGAGGAAAGGCTGGAGAGGAGAAGGAGGAGGAGGAGGAGGAGGAGGAGGGCGGCGGGGAGGGGGGGGGGGGCAGAGTTGGCTGAGTAGAACCTATGGTCATTGTGGAAGGGCTTCCAGCATACGTGTGTCTGTTCACCCCCTGTGAGGGGCCCCGATCGATACAAACTCGGAGCAATAAAGCTTTCTCCCTGTCATCTCTACAGAATACAAAGCAGAGTGGAGAGAGGGAGGGGGGGGGTGGGGGGGCAAGGGGTGAAAAGCTGTTCCGCTAGCCAGACCAATCCCCCCAACCCCCAATCCCCCCCCCACCCCCTAATCAACGCACACCGCCAGCACCTCTTTCCCCTTTCGCATGTGGTCTCTCTCTCTCTCCCCTCTCATAACTGCTCCCCATTTCCACTGCACATCGGCCATGTTCCCTGCCCTCCTTGTAAAAACACCGTGTAAATAATTAATTCAATCATTATTCTGATTATCAGAGACGTTGCGACGGAGGAGAGGAAAAGAGAGGAAGAGAGAGAGAGCATAGGGGGTTACCCTGAGAGATGACAAGGGGGAAGAGGTGGGATCCAATGAGAGAGAGAGAGAGAGAGAGAGAGAGAGGAGAGAGAGAGAGAGAGAGAGAGAGAGAGAGAGAGTGGGGGGGAAATTGGAAGATGGGAAAAGACGGAAATATAAAGAAAAGAAATGCCCCTGACGGAAAATGTGGACGTGACAGAGAGAGAGAGAGAGAGAGAGAGAGAGAGAGAGAGAGAGAGAGGGCAGATACATTGACAGACTATGGATGTATTGACAGAGGGAGAAGGGGAATTATGGGAATTATGGGATATCGAAAGGTGAAGGTAAACGAAGGGAAAGAATGCAATGCTGACAGAAAGAGAGAGGGAGGGGGGAGCAGAGATCAAACAGTGCTTCCCTTTGAAATCCTATTACTGTACTTAGAATCTACAGGCAATCCAGGTAGACCAATATAGCCGTCGCACGCACACACGCTTCCAAAGCAGCCATAGCTCAACATGTGTGGAAGGGGATAGATGGCGCAGGAATATTTTGTCACTTTATCCTCAGTATTCTGAAGAGCGGCACTTCAAGAGGCTGTGGTTTCTGTCAGTCAGTCTTTAGTGGCAGCGTTCCTTACTCAATCTGTCTCTCCAACTCCCCCTCCCACCTCACTTTCTATCTCTTTTTCTCTCTCTCCCCCTCCCCCTTTCCATCCTCGTCTACCTTTTCCTACCGAGGCTCGTTCGCACCTTGGTAAGCCTCTTAACGTTGCGTAAAAATATATGATATTAATGAGACGACGCGAGCGTGCAGTGTTTTTATGAGCCGTCACATTCGTTTGCACAGATTTGTGGTTTCGATTTTTTTGGTTTACGTTTTGTACTTTTATGCGTTTGTGTTGTTTGTCCTTTTCCCTTTTTTAGGTTATTATCATGCTCTTGACACCTGTTCAATAGCCCTTTAAAAATCAAGGAGCTCGCTCTATTTCATTCTTTATGTCCCCCTACAGTTCTCCATTTTATTGGTAGTCTGTTATGTGACCGGTCACGTTTATAAGGTTCATTTTAATTGTTTTCTTCCCTTTAATCCAGTCGAAATGCGGCACGCCCCTCCATCACTTCTTTGTGCTTTCACCTCTTCTTCATCCCTCTCTCTTGTCCATTTCTCTCCTCCCTTCTCTGTCTCTCCCTCATTGTCCGCATTCCTCTCCTTCATCCTCCTTTATTTTATTTTTAGTTTATCTATCCCTTTCTCCTCATGCACCTCGTGCTCCCTGAGCCTCCGACGCCACCATTCTCTCAATCTTTGTCTCGACTCTTGTCCACCTTTTCTCTTCTGAGTCTCCCTCGCTCTCCACCTCTCTCCACCCATTCCTGCAGGGTCCCCTCTCCACCTCTACTGTCTTCTCTGCCTCTCTCTCTCTCTCTCCCTCCTCTTCTTCCTCCATCTCTCTCTTCCTCCTCAACTTCCTCTCTCTCTCTCTCTCTCTCTCTCTCTCTCTTTCTCCTGTCGGTATGTTCCCTAGAGAGGGCAGTAATAATGGCTGTGATGGAGTCGGGGAGGGAGGTGCGATTATTGTCTTGTCGGGAGTCAGAGGAATCGATCGGCCCAGAAATATGAGGCGTAAGAAAGAGGCCTTGTGTCAGATACAATAACCACCTCCATCCCATGAGAGAGACTTACACACACACACACACACACACACACACACACACACACACACACACACACATTCATTTATTAGATATCTTTATTAGATAGTGTAGATATCCTACCATCAGTCATCACTTGGCTACAAAAGCATTTTCTTTATTTTTCCGTGCCGAAGTGAAGTTCTCCCTCTATAAACCCGGGAGGATTTCCTCAGTGCTGATTCTCATATTAGTACCAATGGATTGTTGAACGTAGTCGTGGACACTGGATGTAAAATATTCACAAAAAGAAAGACACACACAAACACACACACACACACACACACACACACAAATAAATACACTTTCTCTCTCTCACACATACAGACCCTCCGGTGCTGTTGCCTGGCAACACGGCCAAGTGTCCTATCGGAGTGCAGCGCTGTGTCCGGTGATGTCACGGCTACTGCTGACCTGCACTGCTGCGCTCTGCATGGAGAGGAAAGAGGCAGAGGTTGGGATAGAGATTAATGGAAGGAGGGAGAGAGACAGAGGAAGGAGGCGAGAGGGACGAGCGCGTGGACGGGCGGGTTGTGAGTTTTCACACGCACAATATGACAGTGGGGGTGAAAAGCATTAACTTTCGTTCGCTAGGCAAGAAATATTTAAATTTCTTATGGGGAAAAAAATGTGGCTATTCAATGAGGCCAATGAAACAGGTACCATTGGTGTCATTGCTGTAACCAAGCAGGGGTTGCATAGACCACACGTCTCAAATACAGTTCTTAGATCATTTCAGGGACACAATGGTATGAAAACCAAAGCATTAATGGCTCTGTGAATGGCGACTGATCTGGGGTCAGTTTTTGGTACAGTGGGGGACAGACACGTTCATGCAGGCCTCTTATAACCTCCTCCCCAGATAAACTACATAGTCTCAGACTCTCCACCCACTTTACCCTCTCCTGTACATCCAATCTCCTCTCTTCAAGCAGGTCAAACCGCAGTCTATTTGTTCGGGCCTTATTTATAATTTGCTGCTCTGCTCTTGAGCTTTGACCCTCTGCGAAGCTGTCTTCTCTTCAATCTCGTGTCTCGAAATCATATCCCAGGCAAAAATATTCAACCGAGCGAGACTCATCAGGCGCGTCTAAACATTCATACGTTTCTGAACCCCGTCAAGCAATGAACAGTATTAAGATGAATATTGGGTTACAGTGTGTGTGTGTGTGTGTGTGTGTGTGTGTGTGTGTGTGTGTGTGTGTGTGTGTGTGTGTGATAGTGGGCGTGTCTATGAGTGTGTGTTTGTAAAAGTGACCAGAGCCCCTTTTGAAGTGATAAGTCTGTCACTACTGTAACACAGACCATCTGGCTCGTGGCTCGTGTCTCATGGAGGGGTCTGTTGGCCTGTCTCGCCCCCCCCCCCCCCCTTCCACCTCTTAGCTCCTCCCTGTCTGCTCTGACAGCCCTTTGATTGATCACCCCAGACGCTGTGGCTCCGCCTCCCTCCAGGTCAGAGCAGACATGGACACAGAGCTCTCTCATGGGGAATATGGCTGCACTGGCAGCGGCCTGGGGCTCAGAGCTCGCCGCTGTCGCCCTGACGATGCGCCGCAGCCGGGTTACGATTCGGCACTGCAACGCACCGCACACGTCTCTTCGCTCATTAAATGAATCGGTACGATACTGCGCTTTGTGGTTGTTGCTGCCTAAGACGACACTGCGCGCATAGGGAGAGCAAAGCCTCATGGGAACAGAGGCCAAACCCCCTCCCCCCCCCCCCACCCGCGCAGGTCATCACTCGGCAGAGGAAGAACCGTGTCGCTCGGCGCGCGCCCCAAAGGGGGGGAGGTGCAGGGCCAGGGCCGACGCCGGGGGCAATGTGGCGACCTCTGACCCCGCGACACACATCCACCCGCCCCCCTCGCGACCCCCTGGCCGCCCCGCATGCACCCCACGCGCAGTCTGTCACCGTCCCCTGACAGGCGTGACCGAGAAGCAGCGGCGTCCCGCTGCCACCCCCCCCCCCCCCCCCCCCTCCGGAGTCCTTGATGGTGACAGCGCGTGTCACCTCTGCTCTTTCGCCACCAGAAACGCATGAGGCCGTCTCCTCAAGAGAGACACGTCATATAATGAGAGAATAGCCCTCATTTGCAACGGTGGTAAGAGTTTACAGTGGTCAGCATCAAGCTGAACTGACTTTAAGCTTGTCTGGACAGCGGCTGGACAGAAGCATTTCTGATTATCAATGTGGTTCCATTGTATAGTATACAGTCCAGTCTATGGGGTAAACGTGCAATTTGTATTTATGTACCCACGTGGAAGGCGGAGCTGTCTGTGAGATGGGTTCAGTGTAATGATTGTTGATGCACCTCCATCTCCAGTCATGAAAAGCGCACAAGGTAGACCACGCCCCCTGCCCCCCCCCCTCAAAAATAAAAAACAGTCCGGCTTTTTCTGGGGGGGAAAATGAGAGACAACACTGCCATCATGTGGTGATTATTTGCTACTGCGAATTCTGTTACTTGGGCTCCATGTTGAAGGGAGTATAGGATGCAAATACAGTATATAAAGTAGATATGCCAAACATATTTCCTAATTGTCATATTAATAAATTATTATGTTTCATGTTTCATATTCATTTTTCCATTGTGAAACATGGAAAATGCATCTGGCTTACAGCTAAATGTTGAACTTATTTGTGAATTTCTATTTAAGTGACACATTCATTATCCTTAGACACAAAAGTAGAAGACATGTATTTAGAAATTTTAAAAGAGAAAAAAGGTGCATAAGAACCATAAAAATAATTTTTTAAAAACATTACAATTCATTCAAAATATTACACCACTGGAGTTCCCAACACTACAACAATCTACAAAATATAATTAACATTGACGTAAATTTTCTGCAAGATTTGTATTACGTGTTAATTTGCTGAAGAGTAAAAATGATAGAACCAGCGAATTTCCTAGGAAACACATGTTGGAATTAGCTTCATGTTAAACTAATGACATAGAGCCATTGATGTGAAATTCACTTGAATGGGTAGCAGAACCAAGCACTAAACGTGTAAAGAAGGAAGCTCGTGGGGTAAAGTACAAAAAAAAAGAAGAGAGGCAGAGACAGATATGTTTTTCAGAAAGTGTCGTGATCAACAGTTTCCAGCCACCCCAGCACTTTCCAGCGGTAAGGCTTCACTCTGTTGCCCTCTGCTTTCTTCCTCCTTGTCTCTTTAATCTTGCCTCCTCCCTCCTTTCCTCTCCCACTCTCACTCTCTACTTCTGACCCCTTCTCCACACCTCAAGCTTCCTGTCACTTTCTCTCTCTCTCTCTATCTCTCTCTCTCTCTCTCTCTCTCTCTCTCTCTAAGTCCTACTCAGACTGCCACAGGTAATGCAGCCAGGGGGACAAACTAGAATATTTAGTCCATTTGAAAAGTTTTATATTCTGCAGTGGAGCTCTTCAAGAGTCTCCATCTTCATCTTGCGCCAGTCAGTCTATGACAATTCTCACATAGGACATCTTCCTGCTCTCTCAATCTCTCTTGTCCCTTATTTCATTCTTACTTTCATTCTCCCTCTCTCTCTCTCTCTCTCTCTCTCTCTCTCTCTCTGTCTTCCTCGCCTCTTCTCCCTCGCTCAGCAAGGAGTAGCTCCCTCTCTTTCGTCTTTCTATACAAATTCTTTCTCTTTCCACCGCTTGCTCGAGTACAGGATATGGGGGGGAGGGGCGGGGGTGCGGTGTCGGTGGGACGTGGGCGGGGTCGGCGGTGGGAGGAGGGAAAGAGTGAGGGGGAGGGAGGGAGGGAGGGAGGGTGGCAGAGACTTTTATCCTCACATGTTCTGTTCACTCCCTCATTTGCTGAGAGCTCAAGAGTGAGGGACTGAGTGGCGGAGAGATAGACTGGGTGATACAGAGAGGGAGAGAAAATAGGGCATGAGTATAAGAGAGAGAGAGAGAGAGACATACTGACAGACTGACAGACAGACAGACAGATAAATAGACAGTAATGGTGCACTCAGATGCTTGGTTGCCAGGTAAGAATTTCCTCTTTCTGTCCTTGGTCTCTCTATCAGTGGCTGACAGTGATTGGCCTTCTCTTGTGGTGGCACTGTGGGGTTAATTAGCACTCTTGGGTCTAACGAGCTCTGGTAATGAGTGGACATCAAAAGGGGGTCAGCCAGCTGCAGTTGTAATGAAATGTCAAGGCCCTCGCTGCCAGGGAAAGAAATGAGACCAAACATCATGTCTGTGTGTGAGCGCTTGTGTGTGTGTGTGTGTGTGTGTGTGTGTGTGTGTGTGTGTGTGTGTGTGTGTGTGTGTGTGTGTGTGCGCACACATTTGTGTGTGTGCGTGTGTGTGTGTGTGTGTGTGTGTGTGTATGAGTGGTTGTGTGTGCGTGTGTGTACGTGTGTGTGTATGTGTGTGTGTGTGTGCATTTGTTTGTTTGTGTACGCATTAAAGTTTTTCTCTGGTGTTCTTTTTGAGCTCTTAACCAGGTAAGACTATAGAATAGGCCTCCATATGCAATGAGCTTCACAAAACTGCTCTGCAATGCACTTTACAGTGCTGTGTCAACACTTCCTCACAGAAAAAGCAATATATAACATAACACATAAGAAATATGCCACAATACACATATATGTTTAAAAAGTATAAAATATCAATCATTGTCAGTTTTATGTTTGTAATTTTATTAATATATTTCAGATTATTATGAATAATGTATCGTAGTAATGCATGCTTAGACATTGTGTGTCATAAATGATATTCTAAATGTATGTGGCTCACATGTTGATATGAATTGAAATATATTTTGTGTATTCCAACATCTATACTGAGATTCTATTCTTTAAGAAGGGCTATAATAGTGTCCTTGGTGAGGTATATGGTGAATCTGGTATACTGAGATTCTATTCTTTAAGAAGGGCTATAATAGTGTCCTTGGTGAGGTATATGGTGAATCTGGTATGCATGAGATTCTATTCTTTAAGAAGGGCTATAATAGTGTCCTTGGTGAGGTATATGGTGAATCTGGTATGCATGAGATTCTATTCTTTAAGAAGGGCTATAATAGTGTCCTTGGTGAGGTATATGGTGAATCTGGTATGCATGAGATTCTATTCTTTAAGAAGGGCTATAATAGTGTCCTTGGTGAGGTATATGGTGAATCTGGTATGCAGTGCCTTCTGCTCTAAATTGTGAGTACAGTAAATGTGAGCGTTAATTCAACTCTGACAGAGTACATATGAGTCCAATTGGGACCATATGCGCTCTGTTAGAGTTGATTTAACGCTGAACATTTTACTGTGCACTAATACCGAGCAGTATGATCAGTAAAAGTCTGTAACATTGGTGTCCACACTTTGGCTTCGCTGTAAATAATAACTGATGAGTGAGTCATATAGGTAATAATAAATAATATTGCTGGGACTGATAGAGTGGTGCCTCATTAGAATACTGCGTACAGGATAGGGTCTCGGAGAGTGTGCTCATACGGCACAGCACTTATCGCTGCTCATTGAAACAGGGTGTCCCTGTCTGATCTCACATATTCGTGCTCACACATACACCCCACTGCACATGCACAGAGGACCCAGGGGAGAAGATCCGATGGTGCTATTACATAGTAATGTTTACAGGCAGCTGGCCTGGGGATCATAATGTGTTATTGGCCTGTTTTTGGCGCTCGATGTCTGAGTGCATGAATGTGTGTGTGTGTGTGTGTGTGTGTGTGTGTGTGTGTGTGTGTGTGTGTGTGTGTGTGTGTGTGTGTTTGTGTGTGTGTGTGTGCGTGCGGGTGTGTGTATGTGTGCGTGTGGGTGTTGTACAGTGTATTAATAGCTATATTGACTGTAAGTGTCAAGTTTAGCACTAAGTAAAACCCAGTATGAATATAAAGGGAAGTGTAGAGGGGAAGTGAGAGAGAGAAAGAGAGCGAGAGAGAGAGATAGAGAGAGAGAGAAGGTGACCATTTTACATTATCCAGCACTACCCACTGATGAACGCAGATACTGTACATTTGCACACTTACACTAACCATACTCAGTCAAGTATCCATGCCCACACATGTAGGCCTACGCTCCCACCAACACACTGTACACACAAAACTAATACTAGCACTGATATTGCATAGAAACTGCACCCAGAAGTAGTCATGGTCATCAATGTAATACTTTATGACTGATGAGCTGCAGCCTGTTTATTAATAATGATGTTATATGTTTCTTATACATATATATATACATTTCTACCAGTTCATTGTATTGTATTATGCACATAATTCTGTAGTTTGGGATAAAGATAACAAGGATCTTACATGGGGACACATTTTATTTGCACTTAATTTCTACCAAGCTATTTAACTCAGCTATTTAACAGTAGCTGAGGTGAATTATGCATATTGTTTTTCATGGATTATGTTTTGAAGTATGAGAAATGCAATGATAGATTTATCTGTTACAATCTGAAAAATAAAGTTTGATTAAAAGATGTTTGAAATGCTCTCAGCAGTCCAAGAACAGCACAAGAGCCTTAATAATATTTTAGGTAAGATTTGTCCTCAGAAAAAAATTTAAAAAAACAAATGTTCAGAGTTTTTTTTTTCTTGTGTACTTAGGTGCACTGAGAATAGTCTAAATCCTGATCAGAAAGTTTTGCTTAAAACGTTCTTACCTGTTAATACTATTAAAAGATGATAACTATCCTCACGCATACAGTGGACTCATTTGAAACTCACTGGTTCCGCCTAGTGACGGCTGTGATGAGAGCTTGTCTTCAATGATACACATCATTTATATCTCACCGGTCAACAATCCCCATCTGTTAGCTTTATTCAAAACAGCAATAGTAGAGATTACCGTGCTAATGTAAATAATAAGTATGGTCTGCTAGTGTAAATAATAAAGTGACATGGGCATGGTATCTATGCAGAAACTAACAGTGAGCACCTTCTGCAGAACCAGCAGAGCAGACAGACAGAGAGAGAGAAGGAGGAAGGAAGGAGAGACAGAGAAGGGGGAGCATGGCGGGTGTTTATTTTTTTGCAGGTGGAAATTATAATTAGTTTCTCATAATGGACGTTTGCAATATTTTAAAGGAAGTTTATGTGCATATGTCAGCAACTGAATTTTCTGTGTGTGTGTGTGTGTGTGTGTGTGTGTGTGTGTGTGTGTGTGTGTGTGTGTGTGTGTGTGTGTGTGTGTGTGTGTGTGTGTGTGTGTGTGTGTGTGAATGTGTCCATATGCCCCTATGGTTCTGCTTTAATAATTTGTTTTTCAGTTATTGACCAATTAATTTTAACAGATAATTTCAACTAGCAGCTTATGGCCAATGTCACATTTCAACAGTATCAGATTACCAGCGTGAGTGTACTGAAAAAGTTGAAGATTTCAACCACAACCTATACGGGCTACAAGCTGGTATTTTTCCGTCACTGAAAGACTGTACCTTTCACTCCATCATGAGAAAACATGTGGCCCGACATGCTAATAGACTCAGCCTTCAGGTTCCCATGATGCTTTGAGGTCACGAATACCACGTAGAACAAAAAGAAATCACCATAGAATAACTTGGCTGTTGGTTGTAAATGACAGCTATAGGTTGTTGCGGAAGTTAGTCACAGAAAGGACAGTTTGGTACTTCTGCGTTAGGTCCGCAATCGAGGTCACACTCAGACACATACAGTATTCTGGGGGCAATTGTAACGGGGCAATTGCAACACCATAAAATTGCACCAATCTGAAACAAGCTAGAGCTGAGATTCTATCCAGCGAGCTAGCTAGATTCATGTGTTCAGTGTTGTGGGCAATTGTAACAAACAATTGTGTTACAATTGACCCCTGTTACAATTGCCCCCAGAATACTCTACTGTAACACCTCAGCTTCAGACCATGGCTTAAAATTAAATTGGAATTACAGTAATTATTATTATTATTATTATTATTATTGTTGCTGTTGTCAAGCCAGTAATTATCAATTAATCAATTAACGTGAAGTGAAAGATAATAAGAACATATATGAATGAAGAATGAAGGATACAGGCACCTGGATACCCTTGGGCTTTGAAACAATAGTTCAGTGACTGGCTGACTGACTGACTGATCAAGTGGGAGGTTTCCCTTTGTAACAAGTTAACGGTAACTTCGTGTAACCTTTAAATGGTAAAACATACGTCATACGTGTAGTTAACAGGTGATTTTGTATGATTGGGCACCTTTCCGAGAATTGGGGAGTAAGAGTGGGAAAAGCATGGAAAAGGAAAGTCACACTCTCCCACCCTGATCTGATAATGGCACATTTGTAACGTGGATTGTGTTCATAATATACTCCGTGATCGTGTGTAATTGGTATTGGAGCGATGGAAAAGCTGATGTAGCAGATTTACCTGCCCCGCTAGATAGAATACCCAACCACAACCGCCATGTGTTAGCCAGAATACAGAACCTACGCCCACCCGCTCCACTAAGCTAAATCTCACCCGTTGAAATTTGCCAACAGACAAACCTTCATGCATTTCATGCATTTTCCGACCTTGAGATATAAGCCTGTTACAGCGCAACAGGTAGCAAAGTAACAAGCACAAGGGAACAAGTGGCAAAGCAAAGCTGGATATTACTTAACACACTTGTGTTCCCTGAAGAGGATGGGGCTCTGTGTAATCTTTGCTGAGTGCTAGGCTGTGCCTATGGAGACTGTCCTTCCTCAAGGTCTGTCTGTTGTTAATCGGACAGGTACCGCACTCTGCCTCAGTGTGCTGTATCTCCAGGCCTAAAGAGCGGCTACATTCTCCCTATAGTATGGTGTGTGTGTGTGTGTGTGTGTGTGTGTGTGTGTGTGTGTGTGTGTGTGTGTGTGTGTGTGTGTGTGTGTGTGTGTGTGTGTGTGTGTGTGTGTGTGTGTGTGTGTGTGTGTGTAGACTGTAAATCTTTATGTTTTTAATGTTCTAATTGTACTAATTAGGGGTAATGTTATTCTGACTATTTTCTGGGCCTTTGGCATTGTTGTGGTGATAAATAAGTGGGGCTGTTCTACTTTTCTTTTTTAAAGGCCTCCAGAATGTATTTCCCTTTTTATACAATATACAAATATGAATTTGAATACTAATTAGGTGAAATCAACTCTGCATGCATGTATGTTGATGTTACAGTCTCACATATCTGTAGTATAATTAACTAATTAATCATGTTTTTTTGCCGTTTTCTCGATGTTGGATGTTGGATGCTGAAGCCCATACTCTAGAGCCATGTAATGCCACTGACTGAAATACAGAATGTAATGTTAACTTGCAATTTCATACCCTAAAATCACCTAATTGAATAAAATGTACACAAGAGGATACTTTTATCGACGGGATTGACTTCTTCTAAGCTGTTGGCTGCGTGCTCTTCTCCTTTATGTTTTCCAATGTTGCTGTTGTTATTTGTTTTTATTCTAAAAACTAAAAATAAGAGAAGAAAATACTGTCACAAATAACACTACTACTACTACTACTACTACTACTACTACTACTACTACTACTACTACTAATAATAATAATAATAACAATGGTTATTATTATTGTTATTGTTATTGGAAAATTTATTGTATGCTTTCTGTGTCTCTACATTTACTGCAAGGTTTAAATTTCCTGATCAGCTATTTTTGGAATAGTAAGTACCACACACTGTTATTTATTTGTAATGTGAAACTGGCTATGTCTGCAAGATCTTAATATTTTTAGGAAATTAATTAGGTTACAAGATAATGAGGTTATGAGTCCTTCATTCCAGGAAAAGGAAGAGCAACCATTTCAGTTTTGCCAACTTTCGAAGCTCTCTGAATCCTTCTCTCTGGGGATGGGGGCAGTCCCCAGGTATAAAAGGGGGCTGAAAAGGAAGTGGTGCTGGGCTGAAAATGTGATGTAATAATGACTCACCGGATGGTGTTGTCCAAGGCCTCGAATTGTCTGGCCCCCACGCCACACGCGATGCCTCTCACACGTGTGAATGTGGCGTGCATGTACACACTATGTACTGTGAATACTAGCAGGGAAACATGGGTTGCCATTTCAAGTTGATCATTGGTTTGTCTTTTATTTTTGATTATTTATCTGCTGTTAGTTACACAGCATAATAATAATAATAATAAAATCTACTTAGGTTTCTAGGTTGAGGCTGAGTGTTATTCAGCTGTGCAACCATGTAAATATCTACAACATACAGTAATAATTTTGTCTGTGTGTGTGTGTGTCAGTATACTTTAAAATACTTGGACATAGATTTTCAAGTGCAGTTGCTTTTATGATATTATCATAGAATTATGATATGCTTCCGTTTAATATTAAACCAGTAAATATACCTTCCTTTAACTATGTACCTTGACTTAAATACACCTTCATAGCAAAAATGCCTGTGTAAATCTAACACTGCTAGTGTCGCTACATTTAACACTATATGAGTTTATATGAGACCACGGTGTTAAATGTACACCACCATTTTTGCTGTGTTCATTTACTGTGTCGATTCAAGCACCGTGCTTTTCATTAGACAATTAGCATGGAACTGCTATATACAAACGGATGATATGCAGCGAGCAATGGCATGTCAAACTTAGTTGAACTGATGATAGCCTACTGGCAAACTGTGTGAGAATGCAGTTCTGACTCTGTGAGGAACCTTTGATGACATTAGCTAATTCATTCTTGAATAATATGTATTTCAAATTATTTATGTTAGTAACAAATTTTATGTGACTTTGAAACAGATTTTCGAGGATATGATTTGTTCTTATTGTTAAATAAATCTTTATTATCTAGGCTACTGTGTAAACGGTTATATGGCGGTTAGAAAAATCTGGCTGAGGCCTTATGACGATAATTAAGTAAAGGTCTTTACGAGCTTTTGCTTTGTATTAATAGCATAGTTTTGTTTTTGATTCTATTTTTTGGGGCAATACTCATCAGAAGTGATTTAAGAACGTAGATATGATGCGCTATTTTTTCTTTGGGGGGGGGAGGTTCGCCACCCACCTCTTTACCTGCCTCATCAGTTCCTACCTGCGCCGACCGCCTTTAGATGTTATTGTGTGTTTCCTTTTATGTTTAGCGTGGGGGTTTAACTGTGACTTCAATATTTCCTTTTCCCTTTACCCCTCTGACTGGGTATTTCAAGTTCGATTTTTGTAATTCAATCTATTGTTAGGCTAATGAACAAAAGCAGTCTCAGTGCACGCGCCGATTTGTGCAATTAAAATGATTTATCTTTAGTTATTTGTTTATCGTAGCCTACGTGTTGATTCATTCTAGGAGCGTGAAAGCGAGAGTCCGTGTAAATGTCAGCGAGAAAACCCGCCGGTGAGTCACGAGCGATCGCCAGGCTTAATAGTGGTTAATAGTGGTAGCTTAATAGTGGTTTCGAATATCTGATCTCACCGCGCATTTTGTGACGGGATGTTTCGCGGGTAATTTACTATCTATACTTATTTTCTCTAAAACGCGCAGGTCTCTGTCCATATTATTATTGTAATAGCATTCTTCTAAATATTTACGGATCAGGGGCACGTGCCTAGTGAAGAGCGAATCTTGTAGTTTGGAGACAAGGGTTGGAACGAAGAGAAAATATCTCGAAATGACTCAGTGTCGCTAAGGTGGGCGACGCAGCCGCCTGACAAACCCAGATAGACAAATCCACGGCGATATTGGTTCCAGTGAAATATTCTATACAGTCATGTTTTTACCCCATTTTCAGAAAAATCTGTGTGCTGCATTCCCGATTTTATCAGGCCTATACTAAAGATGAAAAAATGAAGATGCTTTTCAACTCAATGATTACTCTCACAGATTTCAGTACTTCTGCTTTTTTACTGTATTGTCTAACTCTGAACAGGGTCGTTTTCCGTCTCCGCAGATGTTTTACAGGTAGCAAAGGTATACCTATAGCAAAGTAATATAATCGCACTACTGAGTAATATATTTAATCAGTTCCAAAAGATGTCTTGCATTCTGCGATAATATGTCAGTTGATTAATAAATTATTTCTCATTATGATTATGAATACATTTATTTGCAGATAGTTCGAGCACACGGAAAGTGTTTTAATTTACATTTTAGAGAATACAAGGGTGAAAGTTCATGAATTTTGCATAGAGTGATTGAATGCGCTAGAATGTTCGTTGGAGTAGGCTATGCATTAAGAAACCGTTGCGATTCCTATATCCCTTTCAATGAAAGTACAGATATCGAAACTACTGATAATCCAATGGCATCGATGTTCTTCCTTACAAAACCTTCTCATATAATTAAATTGTGAAGACTGGACATTTTTTAAAGCCGTGAACTTGTTATGTCTATAACAAGATCATTATTCATTTACAAATACGGTGCTGGAAGTGTCTTTGGAAAATCCCGTAGAAAGTAGTTAAAACGTATTTTTAAATATTATTTAGTACATAATAAGTACGTAATTTTAAATTTATTTGATGAAAACATATTTTAGACAAAAACGATCTGATTTATGCATAGGACTAACTTTAATCCACATAAACATAATTAATCTGTGTCACGTGTCAAGAATCTAAGCCAAGTCATATGAAGCCTAATAACTATGCCAAAATATATGTGCATATTATTTATCCATTTCTAGTAAGTTAGAATATACACACATTTGTCATAACAATCACTTAATCACTTAAATACTTTTAATTTTAAGTGACTGAAATTATTATTTTTTTCAAATTTAGAAGTACTTACTAGTAGATTTCATTGTTGGGCAAATAATCTGTTATCCTTGATGCTACTCTGGGAAAGTAATAGTCAGTCTAGTAGTATAGTCTACTTCTAAAAACCCATTTCATGGAACCATTTATCCTATAAATTTGTTTTTAATCCTCCTCAGCATGGATGAAAATAACGAAACAAAATCCCACAAAAACAATTGTGATATTGTTTGGGGTTTATTTGTGTAGACCAGTTGGATTTGGACACATTTGACATTTATTTGAAATGATTGCAAATGCCAAGTCTGTTTGGGGAGAAACAGACAACTGCAGCACAGCACACAGTAACACCGTGGATAAGGAAACTACACTCATAGAACAAAGAATGAAAAGGTCATATTTTAAAACTGTGGTAGCCCTTTACAAACAAGCCTGGTCCATCTTTGTTAAGTATTGATAAACTGCATACTGGGTTATACTTGTCTGAATATCTACGCTTGTGTAATTTTGTGGTAGGACGCAGATGGACACGTGTTCATTTGTATTTTAAGTAGTGTCTTTTAGCCAGTCTACCTGTTGCCTGCATTGGGTTATTTTAACTGTGTTAAACTGTGTTGAGGAAGAGTATGTGAGCTGTGTTGATTGATGGGGAAAACTGTACTTGAAACATTTTTGGAGCATTTTAAATGTGACTGGAAAACTGTAACTTTGAAAAGAAACAGTTGTAAAATGGAGAGTAGAATCTTTTCATACTTCCCTCTGCCTCCTTTTTTCTTATTGTCTTCTGCTTGATGTTGTACAGAGTAAAACTGTTGATCAACCTGCTTTTCTTCTCTCCTGTAGATATCAGAATGTCAAAGCCAGTAGAAGAGAAACCTGGGGTTGACTTTCCAATGGAGAGCACAGGCAAGTGTGTGTGTGCGTGTGTGTGTGTGTGTGTGTGTGTGTGTGTGTGTGTGTGTGTGTGTGTGTGTGTGTGTGTGTGTGTGTGTGTGTGTGTGTGTGTGTGTGTGTGTGTGTGTGTGTGTGTGTGTGTGTGTGAGAGAGAGAGAGAGTGTGTGTGTATGTGTGTCCTGCTGTGTCCAAGTGTGTGAGTGCGTTTGAATGTTCGCTCTCATGTGTGCTTGTGTGTGTTTGTCTGTTAGTCTGTGCACACGCTTAAGTGTGTGCACTTGTGTGCAGTTGTACATGTGTATGCACATTGTGTTTGTATGCTTGTGTGGGGGCATCTGTTTATGTGTTCCATGTTTATGTGCGTATGTGTGCATCTGTGTGTTTGTGCGTGTGTGTGTGTGGGTAATTCATCTGTGTGTGTATGTGTGCATCTGCGTGTGCATGTGTGTGTGTGTGTGTGTGTGTGTGTGTGTGTATGTGTGACTTCAGTTACCTACATTTCAGCACATGCTGTGCCGTTCGGTCTTGATATCTCATTGTTTCCAATCCTCCCCGAAAGAGAGAAAGCAGTAGTTCTAGTCAGCTAGTAGGTGTGACACATTTACCATAGATAACTATCATTGCCGGTCCTGTAAGTCACACACCATATTTAGTTCAGCTTTAACTCAGGTCTGTCAGCATTTCACACATGTTTAAGCAGGGATTATGTAAAACAATACATTTAAAGCCTACGTGACATAGTTATTATGGCGATGCATCACATTCTATATCTTATGTGCGTCATGATGTGCCTGGGTCATTGATAGTCATAGTTTTGCCGCTAATTGGTTGGGCGGCTGACTCATGATATGTTTCCCACCAACAGCAGTCACTTATCCCACTCACTGAAGCAGCGATGGGTCAACATCGCCCTCTAGAGGAACGGCATAATATTTTTGAAACAATTCACAGCGGAATAGTAAAACACAAACTAGGATTTTCCATCGGAGAATGGAGGCTGATCGATCGATCGCTGTAATGAATGTGATCACTTTGTGTCAAACATTCAGAAATTCTCTCCATACCTTTCTCTGTCCCTCAAAAATGAAATTAATTTATTGCACTTTACTGTTTGGCCTTGAATTTTGAATAGCATGTTCAAGAGGACCCAACCTATGAAAAACGCTCACTCTTTCTTCTCTCCACACAGACTCAGATAGAAATGGTCCTACCTTCAACAATCAGGTAATAAATATTTTCAAAATTATCAAAATTCTGTTTCGATAAGCATGTGATTGTTTTAACTTAATGTGTATCGCATTGATTATTTTAATGAAATGGTGATTCCCATGCATAAAAATCTATAGCTTGAGTAATACTGAACGTCTGAAATATTTAAAATGTATATTAGAAATACAGAACTAAGAAGTAAGCTGTGGCATGCCCACATGTACCCTGCATAATGTCAATTTGTTTTGATGGCAGCCTTATTAATAGTGATAAACAAATAAGCCAGCGGCACCAATCTTAAAGTATACCAGTATATCTCTGCCTGAACAACTGATTGCGGATCAGAACTGCTGTCTAACCCTAATCCGAAGCTCAACCATTTAATGGTAAAATTGGGGCTGTCCTAAAGCAGTGTTTTGGTGTGGATTCCATCAATAAATAGATTTCTCATCAAAATTGGACCATTGGGTAATCAATAACAGACTCATTCTTTTGACTGGTTCCTACCCATCATCTGGTTCTAGAGCAGGGGTTTCCAAACTTATCCAAAAAGGGCCGATGTGGGTGCTGGTTTCTGCCCGGACGCAGGGCCTAAACGTTTGAATGTGGGTAACTGGCTGACTGACTTGTTGGTTGGTTGCCTGATCCCCCAATGTTGAAAGTACATGCATACATTTTGAGTAATTAAAAAAAAAAAAAAAGTAAAAAGATTGCTGGGACTCCCCGTCCCCTTTTACTAGTTCAAGCTGTAGCACCCAAAAATCATGAATGAACAACTGTGGATATGTTTAAAGATACAGGTCAATTGGCTGAAATGTATAATCTTTCTCGTAGTCGTTATTGCCCAGTCAATATTGTTCCACCAGCGGGAGGGGGACTTCATTGGTATTGAAATTTTTACTTCAGGGAAGTTAGGTCAGATAGCTACATTCTCCAGAGGAAGGCATCACCCATGTTTTAAACCCAATCAATGTCAGAGGAGCAACAACTAACGACAAGTAAGGTGAGGTCAAAGCAGATTATTTTTTGACTGTGGTCCCAGCAAATAGCCTATGCGACCTGTCGAGTGACTAATAAATAAATAAACAGCAATTCAAAGCATTTAGCCTCCTGTTCGTCAATGGTACATCGACAAGTTTTCTGCACAAAGGTCCAAGATAACATGTGGGCAATGCTGATATATGTCTGAATTAACGTTCTGTAGGCTTTAATGAACTCGGTGGATCGCTACTTCTAATTTATTTGAAGAAATCAACAACATGGATTTAAATGAATATATCTCGCTTAATATTTGAAGTAGAAAGATAATATTTTCATCGGCAGGAAGCTGAGACTATCCTATTTATAACTATTTATAATATTCAAAATGGTATAGCGTCCGCCCACCCTGTCCTCTTTTTAAAAAAATCTAATATATGGTCACCCTATACAGTAGGCTACAAATGAAGCTAGATGACTACTCTGATGATAACAACTATAGTAACATAATTTGTATTATAGTACAACAATAAACGACTTGTAGACACCACATTGGAGTCATGTTTTCACTTTAGAAGGCAGCTGCCCTTGTGACGACGTTCTCAACTGAACATTCTAATGATACGTTCTAATCACATATTTGTGATGGTACACTTTTGGGCCAGTTCTGGAATGATCACATATTTGTGATGGTACATGCAAAAAGGTTAAAAGCAGGGGTCGCTATACGGTAAAATGGCGGCAGCAAAATAATAGTTCGTTACAAACAACCGATCAGACCTAAACCACCCACATAAAAGACAACGTATGTAGGATATTTTTGGGGGTATCATAAGCTACTGTTGGAATTGATTTGTTCTGTCTGGATTCTGCGGTTCAGTAAACATTCTATTTTGGAGAGGAGTGGAGACAAGCAAACTCCAAGTAGATGAGAGGATATTGTTATTGAGATATTGTTTTTGAGCAAATGAAAAACTTGTGAGAATGCTGTCAATGTGTGCAGTGTAAAGAAAATGTGAACAGGTCATTAAAACAACTTCAACTCTCCATATAGGCTAAAAAAAAAAAAATTTAATAATTTATTTATAATAAAGTTAAACTGGAGCTTGCGGTGTGGTAACGTCCTAATAGTGCTCATCACTCTAATTAAATTACGTCCGCTTCCCCTCCTCGCTCGCTCCTGCTTACATACTCTGACACACACCTTTGAGAATCAGATGCACTCCATCGCCCTGGTATGCAGGCCAACCTGCATGCTCCAGAACAATATCCGCCTTGCCTTGTCAAATGTTCCCCACTGGCTGCATACAGGCGTCCGGGCTGAGCTAGGCTTGCCTAGTCTTGTTTGTTGCTTTGTTTTAGCTCAGCACTACGACACCTGTTTCAACGAATTGACTAATCATGGCCTTCAGTCAAAACCTTGATAAGTAGGTGTCTTAGTGCTGGGCTAAAACAAAAACCTGCACCCACATCTAGAGCAAAAGACTAAGCTTAGGACTGACACTGAGATTGAAGCCTCTGCATTATATTTGTTCCTTCCTAACAGGTTCAGCAAATGAAGATCCCTCCTTTCTGCCTTTCCTCTCTGGGAAACACCAAGGTGAGTATAGAATGAGACGGTCATTGGCAGCACTGTGGAAGCCTTCATTTGCATAGACAGTGTAATATGCAAATGCAAATGGTTTCAGACCTGCAATGTTGACAAGCCCAGCTCATAGCTCTCACAACAGGTGGGAAGGAACAACGCGTTCACACGGGAAACAGCCTGAGCAGGGTATGGCAGAGGAGTCAAGTGCAGAGCACAGTCTCATTCACAGAGGGGCATAGAGAAGAGCTGCATAGACTGTGAAGGAGTAGGTGTGAGAGATAGAGAGAGAGAGGGCATTGAGGAACACAGTTGAGGACACATGGAGACTGACAGGCGGTCGGGAAGACTCCACTCTGAACTGTACTCACAGTAAGACAGCGATGGCAACAGTGATGTCTTGGGGACTGAGGTGGGCCAATTCAGCTCGTCATTACAGCCACTGGATCTCACCATGGTAACAATGGCTTGAGAGAGGCAGTGGGAGTGACTCTCATTGGCTGAAGGAGAAAACTAATAAATGTATGTTGGGAGGGTTGTGACTATTCCAGGGTGAAGGGGCTAGAACAGACAGGGAGGGCCTAAGTGTCTGCAGGTTTTCTCTCATTTCCTTTCGCTCGGCAGTTCATTTAGGCCTCGGAAACCAGGCATGCGGACTCCACAGCCAAAACAACACACCAAATACTAGCATGCACATCACCCTCCAACACATCAAATACTAGCATGCACATCACCCTCCAACACACCAAATACTAGCATGCACATCACCCTCCAACACATCAAATACTAGCATGCACATCACCCTCCAACACACCAAATACTAGCATGCACATCACCCTCCAACACATCAAATACTAGCATGCACATCACCCTCCAACACACCAAATACTAGCATGCACATCACCCTCCAACACATCAAATACTAGCATGCACATCACCCTCCAACACACCAAATACTAGCATGCACATCACCCTCCAACACATCAAATACTAGCATGCACATCACCCTCCAACACACCAAATACTAGCATGCACATCACCCTCCAGGACTGGAGCTGCACACCCCTCAGCTATACAGCAGATGCATTACTTGCAATGGCTTTCTTACGGCTCAGTGTTTGTCTCTTTGCTCTCAGGGCAAAATGGAGGAGTGCGGTGAGATGTCCCCCGCCCATGGCCCCGCCCACACCCCCGTCCCCTCACAGGCTACCCTCCCCCACACTCAGCTCATGCTGGCGGGGAGTCAGCTGGCCGGGGTAAGGCTCCTCCGCTATCTTGTTCCTTCCATCCGCACCGTCTACCCTTCCCCATTTCCCATAATGCCCTCCTTCATTCCAACTCAATCTCTCTCCATCCTCTGCATTTCCCTCCGTACCACTCCCACAAAGTTCTGGCACTCCTAGGCTGCATTCAAGTTCTTTAAAAGATTTCCTCATTTCCTTGCTTCCTTCATCCCTTCTTAAGAAGAGAATTAAGGGGAAACAGCAGAGGAAATGAGGAAACAAGAACAGAGGAACGTGTTCATGAGAATCTGGACATTCACGTCCACTGCTTTATCATTTTGAGGCTCCGTGTTTCATGAGTGACGCTGAAACTTATATTTTAAAAGTACTATGACAAGTCAGTTTGTTTAGTGATTGATTGAATAATATCATTATGTTTCTTTTGGTATTATTCCCTTGTTACTCACTAATTGTTCATGTTATCAGACATTTATTTATCTGTAGTCATTGTAATTTACATTTATTAAATGTGTTCTTCCTTGATTTCTTCCCTCCTTACTTATACTTCTACACTAATATTCTGTCATCCTTTTGATTACTTGTTTGAAGTGAAGCCTTGTGGGACTTGTAGTCATGCATTCGCTCAAATTGCTTCCACAAAGGATGCATTTCTGTATCCTTCACTGAAGGAGGTGTACAAGGATTGGTCATATTTGATTGATCATCCATCTGTTAAGCAATTTGAACATTCCTTGTCATGGAAGCCAGTTAGCCCCTTCCAGGTCACAAGGAGATGAAGGAACAAGGATTGAAAGATGCATTTGAACTCAGCCTTACTCTCAGTTCACTCTACCACTCATTCCAATGCTCATATATCCATTCTGCCTCTGACACTCCAAACCATATGGACAACGTTTAAGCAGCATGAATCAAGAGGGATGAATATCAAGGGTGGAATTTACGCACTGTATGAGTAAAGAGAGTGAGAGAGAGAGAACGTGAGTGTGTGAGAGGGAGTGAAAGAGAGCGACAGAAAAAGATTGAGGGCGGTTTGCAGTGTTTTCGTTCCCTGCATCTCAGAGCACACACGGTTGTCTGTGTTTGGATGTTTAGTATTCCCGCCGTGTGCGGGATGTGTGAAATGGACGCGCAGGTGGCCTAGCTGCTAGCCTAGCTGCTAGCCTATCCCTTGCTCGCTGTTTCTGCTTTCCTCCTGCTGGGTGACAGTGTCCTCTGTTTCTCCTCTCTCCCTCGCTTTACACCCACGCCCCCGTCCTCTCTTCCCTCCTCTGCTGCCTCCTCTTCTCTCTCTTTCACCACGGCCCGCCTCTCCGCCTCTCCGCCTCTCGCAGCTGACAGCTCTCCTGCCCGCGCAGCAGCAGCTGCTCTTGCAGCAGGCTCAGGCGCAGCTGCTGGCAGCAGCCGTCCAGCAGTCTAGCGCAGCCCACGCAGCTCAAGCAGCCCAGGCAGCCGCCGCAGCCAATCAGCAGCAGCAGCAGCTGCAGGCTGCGCAGTCTCAGTCCAAGCCTGACGCCGCGCAGGAACAGGCCCCAGCCCCGCCCCAGCTCACACTCTCACAGCCCATTCAGCTCACAGCGCAGGTATGACCCAGCTGTCCACTGATTCAGGGGAACATCACCAGATTTATCATTAGCAGTCTGCTTAAATCTCTACCCAAAAGGATGTGTGTGTGTCTGTGCATGTGTGTGTTCAAATCATTTTGATATAATATATATTTATATATATACCAGTGGCGGCTCCTTAGCTGAAAATTGAGGAGGCAGAAAACTTCCCTTTAAACTGATTATTGGTTCTAATCTTTTTTTCAATCATTTTCCTTGATTAACAAGTGTACCAATGATCTGAATAATCCATTTGCAGGTGAAGACACAGCTTCATTCTTCACATCATGTTAGGGAGATTAAACGGAAAAGTACTCTACGAAAAAAGCACAACCTGCAATAAAAATAATCTAACAAAAGCTGAGCTTTAAGATCGTTTAATTTCCATTAATATTTTCGGAATTAGATTGCAGAGAATGAAGAGCACATGGATCCACAATTATAATGTTGATTAAAATATGCACAATTTTGCGATGCAAGTTAAAATAATTTCATTACTTGCCTAATAGCCTAATTGAGGAGAACTGGCTAAATTTGTGAATTAGTAATGAGTAATTTGTGAATTAAATGCTGATGTAGCCTATTGTTAATCAAGGAAACTGATTTAAAAATTATTGAGACCAATAATCAGTTTAAGGGGAAGTTTTCTGCCTCCTCAATTTTCAGCTCAGGAGGCACCACTGATATATACTTATAATTTTCCTTATTTTAATACCTTATCTTGACCCTTTCCTCTCCTGTCCTCTCTGACTTCCTCTCTCGTCCTCAGGACATCCAGCAGCTGTTGCAGCTGCAGCAGCTGGTCCTGCTGCCTGGACACCCCTTGCAGTCACCTGCACAGTTCCTCTTGCCACAGGCACAGCAAGGGCAGCAAGGTGGGACCCTAAACCCCCTTCCCATCTGACTGATTCACCTGGGCTGTGTCCGAATACCACCCCTGTTCCCTGTCCACTGTCCCCTGTCCACTCAGACCCCTGTCTACTATGTGACCTGTCCCCTCACTTTGCAAGCAGTGTGCGAAAGAAATCCCGCAAAACTCTTCCCGAGCTAGTGAGGAAGTAGTTTTTAATATTTATTTTTATTTTTATTGAGAATATCAATCAGTTAACATATGACGATTGTTACAAAGTGTAGATTATAAATGAAGATAGAATTAACAAAAGTAAAAAAGAGTAGATTGTAATATGAACCTATCTTGTACCATAGATATGCATATACACTCTATTTCTTTTACGTTTTTACTTCCGGGTTACTTACTGAAATTGTCAGATGAGTGCACCGTTCTGCAAATGAGTGTGCTCCTGAATTCCCTCAACAAAACCCTGGAAATAAGGGGTTCATCCTGGTATTTTAAGTGCCCCCATTTGTGAGAAAAAGTCACCCACTCAAAAGCTTTTTTGACGAAGTGGACTCAAATATGTGCCCTCAAAATGGTGTAGGGGTCGTATTCGGACACAGCCCTTCTCTCTGCCCCTGCCTCCCTCATACTCATCCCGTTAGATCCTCATGCAGTACGCAAAAGAGTGGCCAGCAGTAAAGAGTGAACAGTAAAATTATTTCACACATTTACACAAAAGTGAGGTTTAGGATAACAGTGATTACACAAACACAAGTGATTCTGTGAATCATAGCACTCACAGTGTGTATTATCTGAAATGTCATTTATGTCGAAAATCAGACTAAATTCTGAAATAGCATCATACAAGATGAAAAGATCAGTATGATCAGTATGATATTTCTGTGAATTAAATGCATGAAACAATGTTGTATGTATCTGAGAGAAAGACAGAGATGTCATTTTTGTGTACTTACAAATACATACATTTTCTTAGGCCTGCTATCGACACCAAATTTAATTCCACTACCTCAGCAAAACCAAGGGGGCCTCCTGTCAACTCCCCCCAGAATGAGCCTCCAAGCACAGGTAGGATTTTCAGGAAAACTCCTGTTTTCAGCCTGAATCTGGGCCCAGACCATTTCTGTACATCAGTAAGCATGTCTGAATGTGTTAATGCACCTCCTGAGAGAGAATATTACAGGCATGTTTGCTAACTGTATCTTTGCCCTGCAGAGAGACAAGGGTGTTGATGGTAGTGTGACCTTAGCGACTGGTGTGACGGCTCACCCTGAGGAACCGAGTGACCTGGAAGAGCTGGAGCAGTTTGCACGCAGCTTCAAACAGAGGAGAATCAAGCTGGGCTTCACACAGGTACACTATACACCACATACATTCTACATCATAAAACAACACACACACTACACTAAACACACTATACCACACACATGCTACACTATACACACTAGATAGCCGGTTTCCAAGTGACAACAATAACAAACACTACTGCACATGTCTTGGCAACGGGAACCTTTGCCACATCCGGTTAGCTTCCTGTACGCGTTGGCAACAACGACAAAGTGACAATGCAGTTAGCTAAACTGTAGAGTAAATATTATGAAACATTCCCCGATTTAGAAAAAAAAACGGTATCATGATAAGTTAATTACAGATTTAGGAACCCTACCTGAGGGTATAGACACATTTACAGAGCCTACCGCAGCCTGGATGCATAAATGAAAACTATCTTGTCTCTATTCCTGCTCCCACTTTATCCATTCACTTGCCACCCCAGATCAAAACAGTGAGTTACATGCTGTAAGCAGCACAGACTGCGAGGCTTCTCTCACAACATGGTCATGGGCGGATAACTCTGAGATTTAGGGCAAAAGACTGACTTATTTGCCTTTTAGTTACCCAATTTAACATTACTTGGATGCATTTATCATCTTCAGAATCTCAAATAAGAGAGTATCCAGTTAACTAGCTTGCTAGTTAAATGGCTAGCTAGCTAACGCCGTTATCCAGCCAGCTCATAGTAGTACCCTTACAAAAATATACTGCCTTCTGGCAAATTTGCATCAAACCTTTGGCATTGTTGCCACAGGTTTGTGGCAAGCTCATATTTTCACATGCAAATTGGCTTTGTGGCTTTGTTGCAAGAAGTTCAAATGCAAATGCACTACATATTAGCTGCAAGTTTGCAGCAACCTATCCAGTTTTGTAAGGGTAGCAGCAGAAACGTTCAAGCTAGTGGGCTGCTTTCCGCTGAAACATTAGCTAACACATCGGTTTGTAAATAAAGATTTTACATCTACTAGCGCTAGTAGCTAGCATGTTAACGTGATATTACCGGAGATGAAATGGGCGCTGCATATGCGGTTGGTTTTGGGCTCCCAGCCCTCCCTCTTCACTGTGTTGGTCCAGGCTTGTCGCCTTTCCTCTTCCTTTGGGAATGTAACGTTACCCTTACAAAACTGAAGCTAATATGTAGCACATTTGCCACAAACTACATTGCTTACCACAAAATGTTGCCAGAGGTTTGTCAGAGTTTGCCAGTAGTGGTGAACTAAAATCTTTGCCAGAAGTGAATGGCAGTTCCCACAAAGCTAATTTGCATGTGAAAATTGCCAGAAGGCCTATATTTTTGTAAGGGTATACATCCTAACTTTGGACATTAGGTTTGTCCCTGACCTATGTGAATATCCAACCACACAACAGCAGGAGCCATATGGCTTTCTAATTTTATATCTATTTAATAACACACTGCCAAGTGAAAAAACTGTCTGGACAAGCTGTCTGGTTCAAAACCATAATAACTAGGAAGACAACCGGATGTTTGCAAGGGTTTCGGATTGCACCATGGCAACATGCGAACATTCTGATAAAACCGCCTATACTACACCACACAGTCTATAGCAGGACTGCCCAACCCTGTTCCTGGAGATCTACCGTCCAGTAGGTTTTCACTCCAACCCTAATTTGGCACGCCTAATTCTACTAATTATCAGCTCAATGAGATCTCTAGCTGTTGAATGAGGTGTGCTTTGTTAGGGTTTGAGTGAAAACCTACAGGAGGGTAGATCTCCAGGAACAGGGTTGGGCAGCCCTGGTCTATAGGATACACTACACACACTCTACACACACAATCTATTCTAAACTGTGCACATCTTACACAAACATTGTTCACCGATAACATAGTTTACAGTGTGGATATTTATCACCTATATAAAATTAATACACACTGGCTGCCTGGTGCGTACACGCTCTTTCTGAACCTCTAACCAAGAGCATATGTGATAGTATGTATCTATCATACAACTTCATGAAATTATACAGAATTATATTCAAGTGTATATCAAAGTGTGTGTCTCAAAGGCCATATAGAAAGCTGCACTAACTATTTCATAGCATGTACTGTCTCTTTTTAGAAAAATATATATTTTTATTTTTTGTACAATTATTTTTATTTAGTAAATACTTTTTCATGCTGCCCAAATAGTGTACCGCAGAGTTGATATGTCACTGTTCTGCTGCGACTGTGCTTCAGGGTGACGTGGGGATGGCTATGGGGAAGCTCTATGGTAATGACTTTAGCCAGACAACCATCTCCCGCTTCGAGGCTCTGAACCTCAGCTTCAAGAACATGTGCAAGCTGAAGCCCCTGCTGGAGAAGTGGCTCAATGATGCAGGTGAGGGCAGAGAGTGTGGGGATGACTCTGTGTGTTTGTGCAGCGTGCGTGCCTGTGTGTGTGTGTGTGTGTGTGTGTGTGTGAGAGAGAGAGAGAGAGAGAGAGAGAGAGAGAGCGAGAGAGAGAGAAGTGTGTGTTTATAGTTTAACTCTCTCGGTGTCTCTCCCTTTCTCTCAGAGACCATGGCGATGGACTGCACTCTCCCCAGCCCCAGTTCCCTCTCCTCCCCCTCTCTGAGCTTCGAGGGGCTGCCCGGCCGTCGCAGGAAGAAGCGCACCAGCATCGAGACCAACATCCGCGTGGCCTTGGAGCGCAACTTCATCGCGGTGAGAAAGCACCCATACTCAGCTCAATGCCTAACCTATGAAAAAGTCAAACATGTCAACATATGCTTAAGCATGAAACTGAAAATATAAAGACTACAGTATACTGCAAAAACTACAATGTGTATTAGACAGCAATAATCATGACCTTTTCACATATGGAAGTGTGTGCATATATTTCCTTATGTATTTTGTAATATAGCCATACTGTATATACGATGTACAGTATACAACAACATACTGTTCTACAATTTTAATCTACAAACCCCATTTCCAAAAAAGTTGGGACAGTGTATAAAATGTAAATAAAAACAGAAACAATGATTTGCAAATCCTTTTTGACCTATGTTCAATTGAAAACAGTACAAAGACAAGATATTTAATGTTTTAACTAATCAACTTGTTGTTTTTTGTAAATATACGCTCATTCTAAATTTGATGCCTGCAACACGTCCCAAAAAAGTTGGGACAGGGTCATGTTTACCTGTGTTACATCACATTTCCTTTTAACAACACTCAGTAATCTTTTGGGAACTGAGGACACCATTCTTGCTTGATATAAGACTTCAGCTGCTCAACAGTCCGAGGTCTCCGTTGTCGTATTTTGCGCTTCATAATGTGCCACATGTTTTCAATTGGAGACAGGTCTGGACTGCAGGCAGGCCAGTCTAGCACCCGTACTCTCTGACTACGAAGCCACACTGTTGTAACGTGCAGAATGTGGCTTGGCATTGTCTTGCTGAAATAAGCAGGGACGTCCCTGAAAAAGATGTTGTCTAGATGGCAGCATATGTTGCTCCAAAATGCATATGTACCCTTCGGGGTTAATGGTGCCTTCACAGATGTGCAATTTACCCATGCCATGTGCACTACCCCCATACCATGACAGATGCTGGCTTTTGAACCTTGCGTTGGTAAAAATTGGGATGGTCCTTTTCCTCTTTGGCCCGGAGAACACATTGTCCATTATTTCCAAAAACTATTTGAAAGGTGGACTCATCAGACCACAGCACACATTTCCGTTTTTCATCAGTCTCATCTCAGATCTCAGTCAATCTCAGATGAGCTCAAGCCCAGAGAAGTTGGCGGCATTTCTGGATGTTGTTGATATATGGCTCTGATATATAGTAGAGTCTTAACTTGCATTTGTAGATGCAGCGACAAACTGTGTTTACTGACAACGGTTTTCCAAGCCCATGTGGTTATATTCATTACAGAAGCATGTCGGTTTTTAATGCAGGGCTGTCTGAGGGATCGAAGGTTTTAGGCATTGCCCTTTATGCACAGAGATTTCTCCAGATTTTCAGAACTTTTTAAAAATATTATGGACTGTAGTTGGTGAAATCCCTAAATTCCTTGCAGTCGTGCGTTGAGAAACGTTGTTCTTAAACTGTTGGACTATTCGCTCACGCAGTTTTTTGCAAAGTGGCGAACCTTGACCTTTGCTCGTAAACACCCGAGCCTTCGCGGATGCTCCTTTTATACCCAGTCATGATAGCATCACCTGTTACATATTCACCTGTTTACCTGTGGAATGTTCCAAACAGGTGTTTTTTGAACATTTCACAACCTTCCCAGTCCTGTCCCAACTTTTTTGGAACGTGATGCAGGCAACAAATTCGGAATTAGCATACATTTACAAAAATCAAAAAACATTAACTATCTTTTCTTTGTACTGTTTTCAATTAAATATTTACTAAAGGATAATTTACAAATCACTGCTTTCTGCTTTTATTTGCATTTTACATACTGTCCCAACCTTTTTGGAATTGGGGTTTGTACATAAAATACATAAAGATGGAAATAATTGATCTATTTTTAACATGTAAAATATAATCTGAGATAAATTTGAAATGTATTTCTTACACATTTAAATAGAATAGTTTTGAAAGGGAATGCAGTAGTGTAGTGTGTTATTGTAGCATAATGTACTTATCAGTATTTACTGTATATAAGATGCACTGCATCTTGAGGATGGCCTTGTCCTGGTTTATCAAAATATCAATAGGGGGAAGTTAGCATTTAAGGAGCAAATACATTGGCTGGATACTGAAAACCTTCCAATCTCTGTTTTTAAAGAGATTTAAAAACCAAGGCAGTCATTTCCACAAGCGACAGACTGATATAGTGAAAGAGCAGAATTTCAGGGGATCCACTTTGAACTGAGACAAAGAAAAATATGCTAGGCAAAGGCGCAGGGTCTCGCAAAGTAATTCAAATAAGAACACTACAGAACTCATCATTGTCTTCGGAGGGACAAACAGCGGCTAGCATACACAGCCGAGCAACGAAGGGTGCAAAAGTTTAAAGTATATAGGCCACTTTCACATGTAGCCACAGCTGTTGGCGAACGCTCTGCGAAACCTGAGAAATTTGGAGGTTTCACTTGCAGACGCTCGAAGCACAGTGAAAAAAGGCTTTGCCCACGTTGGCGGTAGTGAAGGTGATTTAACTGTTCCCCGCAGAACCAGAAGCCTACCTCAGAGGAGATCCTGCACATGGCCGGGCACCTGAGTATGGAGAAGGAGGTGATCCGGGTCTGGTTCTGCAACCGGCGCCAGAAAGAGAAACGCATCAACCCCTCCAGCGTCACCCCCCCCTTGCCCAGCCAGCCCCCCCTTGTGACGCACAAACCCCCCTGCTACAGCCCACACATGGTATGGCCCGCACTCACCCCACCCCGCGTCTTCCTCCGCCACCATGTTCTGGCATGAACATGGTATCTAGTGGCTGCTTCCTTGTGACCTGACCTTTCTAATTCCACCCACTGCAAATCCACCCCGCCATTGCTTTTTACCCTGAGCATGATTTCCCCCACCCTTTCCCCACCCTGCTCTACTTTACTCCCGGCGACTTCCGACCCTCTCCCCCAAACCCCGCCCCCCTGCTCTGCCCTCCCACTCGTGCTCCGTGTGGACCCCGCCCATGTAGCAATGTTCAAGCCCACAGCGCTCTGACCGCTAACACCCTCCGGAACGCGTGCTTTCATCTCATCGCCTCTGCCTTCCCCTCACTTTTTCCGCTCTTTCATTCTCTCTGTCTCTTTTTCCCTCCTTCAGATGTCCAGTCAGGGACTGTCCCCAGCTGTCACCAGCCTCAGCACAGCAGGTAGGGGACGCTCTCTCTCCCTGTCAACCTTGTCTGTCTTGTCTGTCAGTCTGTCTGTGCGCTCGTAAAGTAAGGAGGTGTGTACAATAGTGTGTGTGTGTGTGTGTGTGTGTGTGTGGGGAGGGTGTGGGACTGATGATGCAGGGTGGGGGGTGTGTTGTGGGAGGCACGTGGTGCAGCGGTTTTGATAGGAAAAAGGTAGCTGACGTCGGATTTCCTTTGTGGGGACAGGCCTCAGATTCATATCTTGGTTGCTTGTTCTCAATGCAGTCAGAGAGGGTTTATAAGACTCCAGAATTACAGGCACTGAACGGGATCTTCCCTCTTGCTTCCTGCAAGGGATTGTGGGAGAGAGGGACATGGCTCACTAAAAGTTCATTGGGGTAGCCTGTTGTCTGTTGTTTCCTTTCACTCAAAGAAAGGCTGGACCTTTATGATGGTGAACTCTAGCTTTAGCTTGGCTTGGTAAAAAGACATTTTCTCATTGAAATGCCGTTGTCCATTTCGGGTATAGATGAGCGACCCATAGTGATGAGGCTACATTGATAATAATGATGTCTTGTCTTTTTTGTTTGTTTTTCCCTCTTTTTCAGTCACCACAACATCTTCGGCGATTTGCCCTCTGACACCAAGCAGCCCGGCGGTTCTCGGCTCCTCCCATTCCCCAGTGACCCCGCCCCCCTGCAGCACAGCCAGTCCCGTCCCTCCCGGCCACAGTGCACTGAGCCTCAACCCAAGGTGAGATATCTCTCAACATTGTCCGTGCCCTCGACACATGCAGGACACAAGCTGCCTCAACTCTACCAGGTTTTTTTTAAAGTATTGTCACTATGTTTCCATACTCAAATTCAAGTTAATTCTAGGCACATAGGCAGCAGTGGAATCGCACAGCATTTGTAATCAGTGTTGTGTAGTTCAACAGCAATGGGTTAATTTAACAGGTCAATTCCTCCGTTTGAGTAAATCAAGGGGTTACATTAAAACAACATAATAATTAACAATGTCATCGCCATCACTGAATGACAATCAGTTGACTTTTCTGCAAAGTATTCAGCCTTCCATGTGTCTCTGCCTTTAACGGGTCAGCAGAGCCAGAGCAGCAGAGCTACTCGAGTTGGCACCTGTACCTCTGGCATCCGAATGCAACCAGTAAGGAGCAGCATGCCATGCATTTTCATTGGGCCAGGCAAACATCACTCATTAATACAATATAACAGCAGCTGTTATCAAAGTATACTTTCAAATGTATTTCCAAAGAGTTTTCCCTCCATTTTGGCATGTTCCTCAGAGTAATGCAATACATAGAAAGGCAAACACTGATCACTTGGCACATACTGGCAGTAAAGATTGAGGCTTCCTGTATGAAAGATATGATTTTCCCCTGGTTTGTGATGATGGATGTGACACCAGTTGAAAAAACTGACAACATGATGGCACCTTTTCCGCAGTTCTTTACACTCTGCAACCTGACTGCACGGGCCCCCCTCCCCCTCCTCCACTCCCCAATCCTCCCATCCTTAGCATGGCTGTTTCCTCAGGCAGTGACTGCTAACCTCTCAATGTGGTTTTTGTTCACAGCTTGTGGTGCACTGGTAAAAAGAATGGTGACATGTCTAACTACATCACCAATATGGCTGCCAATCTGAGGTAAATAAGAAAGGGAGACGTCTGCTTCACATGCGCCCACACACACACACACACACACACACACACACACACACTTACACGCACAGTGGTATGCACAAGTTTGGGGACCCCTGGTCTAATTGCATGTTTTGCTGAATCTATGAGTGATAAGAAGTTAACACAACCTCTGCAGGGTACAAACGTAAACATGAAATACTGATAGAACTGCTCGTACACTGGTCAGGTACGCAAAGCAAAGCCCATATATCACTGCAAAGGACCCGCAGAAAGGTTCAGTGACACCGGAGTAGTGGGGCACCGGTCCACGGCGCAGTGTTGCTTACACAAAAATGACCTGCATGGAAGAGTTGTCAGAAGGAAACCTTTCATGCGATTGCATCCCAACATTCAAAGTCTGAAGTACAAGCCAGAGACAACAAGCCAGAGACATTTTGGCACAAAATTCTGTGGACTGATGACACAAACATTTAGCTCTTTATCCACAACCACCAAAGAAGAACATCTTGCCAACCGTTAATAATGGAGATGGATCTATTATTTTTGGCAGCCAGCGGCACAGGAAATATTGTGTGGGTGGAAGGAAGAATGGATTCCGTTAAGTATCAACAACCTAGAAGCTGAGAGTCCCGTAGTCACTCAAAAATTGAAGTTTGGATATTTCAATAAAACAATTACCCAAAACATACCTCAAAATCAACCATGAACTACTTAATGGAACAAAAGAATAAGGTTTTGGAATGGCCTTCACAGTCCCCCACTTGAATATTACTGAAAATGTGTCGGGAGATTTCAAACATGCAGCGCATGCAAGAAGACGAATATTTCTGAACTAGAGGGGTGTGCAAGGAAGAGTGGGGGAAAAAATTCCAAAAGCAAGAATAAAAAATTGTTAGCTGGCTACAAGAAACATTTGTAAGCTGTGCTTTCTGCCTAAGGAGGTGTTACAGAGTACTGACTGACAAGGTGCCCAAATTTCTTCACATGCCACATTTACATTTTATTTTTTCAATCTGTTAAATGCAGCAAATACAAAGTAATTGTGCATTAAAATATACAGAAATATGCCATATTTAAGTTTTTTCCCTGCAGAGGCTGTCTGTTCATTTAGAAAATCAACAAAATGTGGAATTTGACCAGGGTTGGCCAAACTCTTGCATAAAATTGTGTGTATGAGTACAGTAAACAAAAATTATAAAAATCCTAAATATAAATAAAGACATATTTAACATGTGTCAAAACATGTCATAATTGTCAAAATAGTGTATTGTTTTTTTAATTGAATACATTTCTTACAAATGTGTTGCTTAAGTAAATAACAATAAATACAAAGGAAAATTTGGTCTTTTGAATGTTTATACATGTAGTCATGTCAAAATGTCTTTTTCTGTCCATTTCTCTACTGGTGCACTGTGGTGGAAGCTGGGTTTGTTGCATATCAGGAGAATGTGTGCTCCAAGTGGGCATTAGCACCCCCCTGGCTCATGGACTAACTGTGGTGGAAGCTGGGTCTGTTGCGTATCAGGAGAATGTGTGCTCCAAGTGGGGTGCACAGCTTCCACCACAGTGCACCAGTACAGAAATGGATAGAAAGAGACTGCTAAAACCAATCTCTTCACCTAGCCTCCTTATAATATCTTAGATTTTGATTATTTGGTTAATTTGGATTCAGATTATCTCCTGATCATCCTTATGGAAATGTAATATACTGCAGTATATTTTAAATATATTGTGATGATAATTTTGATATATTTACAATATACTCCAGTGTATTCTTTTTCCATAAGGGCATCTTCCAGTGTCTGAAGTTAACTGTTAATTTTCTGCACTTGTGCAAGAAAAAGCAGCAGTAATTGTTGAAATAAATCTTGGCCTGAACAACCTTGCTGCTTCTCAAATACTTCAAAGTAAATATGCTGTTTGGCATTTCTGTAAATTCTGAAACGGGAGTCAAATGTATTACAGGACACTGCTGATCAATAAAAGAGCAGAATGTTAATTATGAGAAATCAAGTGTAACATCTGCATTTTGTGGAGAATTTACACATAGGAGCACTTCCCTTACAAACCTGCAGCTGAGTGTCTGGAGACCGTTGACACTGTGTATGAGCTTCAGTCGTAGCGCTTGGCTAACAACGGAGCGCTGATTGGTTTGAACTGTGCCCAGTGAATTGTGAGGCACGAGTAGCGCTTCTAAATTTGCTTGCATCTGTCTCTCTATCTCTCTGCCTCTCTCTCTCTCTCTCTCTTTCTCTCTCTCTCTCCCTCTCTCCCTCCCTCTCTCTCTCTCTCCCTCTCTCCCTCCCTCCCTCCCTCCCTCCCTCTCTCCCTCCCTCTCTCCCTCTCTCTCTCCCTCCCTCTCTCTCTCTCTCGCGGCTGTGTCTCACTTGCCACGTGTGCCTGTCTGTGCGTGTGCACGCTTTTCCAGGAACACAGCGATGGGGGTAAATGCAGGGAGGAGCCAAGCTCTCATCAGCAGCAACCCACTGGCTACTCTGCAAGGTGTGTGGAGTCAGAGAGCAGAGAGCAGCAGTCATGCATGGAGTATTATACTGATAGAGTTTGGCAGGAATATAAAGTCATATCATCAGATAGAAGAGGTGGAGAGGGAGATTTACCTTATCATTTAGCAGCAGCTAGGAGTTGTTATATCTATGGTTTTGAATGTGACTTGAGGATAGTGACTGAGGCAAGGTTGCCAAATCTCATGCATCTGGAGTGACCCTCACGCTTTCGACCTTAATCTCGTGCTCTCACGGTCCCTTAAGAAATCTCACGCCAGATCTATTCACAGACTTTAACTGATCCTTTAGATCACTTGGCAGACTGCCTTGACTTCCCTGTTTGCCAAAGTCACATATCATATCAGTCGCATATTTTTCTCTGCTCTACCTGCAAGATTTCCTTTGATTTGACTAAACCTACGTGACATCAACGCAAAACGTTGCTTGTTGATCAGCTGAAAACTTTAGCAATTTGCTGTCTATCAATACATTAATTGAAAAATTTTAAAAGGCTCTTATTTACTAAAAACCTAAGCTCGCAAAAGATGTTAATGATGTATGTAAGCACGTGTGCGTGTGCACATGAGATGGTCTTATACTGAAAAGCTCACTCCAGCTAGTTTACGTTTAAGTTGGCAACCCTGCTGAAAGGCTGTTATCACAAAAGAAGGTCTGGTTTTGGAACGGCCAGGAATGGATGTGGAAACGGGAACGATTGGGAGTGCAAGGAGACATGGAGAGATAGTAACCAGGTTAGGGAAAGGAGGGTGAGTCAGCGGAAGAGGAATGATAAAAATTGTTTGAGAGAACAGAGATGAAAATGGTGTTTTCATACCATCCCCGTTTAAGTCTTGCGCATCCGTTGGTTCTGTCTATTAACTATTCGTTTTGCATCCTTCCTCGAGTGTCCTTTTCTTTTTCTCTTGTTCTTTTACCTGATTTCTTCCTTCTTTACTTGTGGTCTCACACTCGCTGTTGCATTTCATCCACCATTTTACAATGCTGAAGTGTCCTTTGGGTTTGAACTGTTGAACATACCCCCATTTCCCCGTTCTCCTCTCTGTCTCAGCTCTGGCAGCCAGTGGTGGTCAGCTGCCCATCTCCAGTCTTGAAGGGGCCAGTGCTGTGATGCTCGGTGGCACAGGGGGCTCGGGAGGGGGCCTGGCATCCTCTCTTTTCCTCAACCACTCCTCCCTACTGCCCCTGACACCGGGATCCGGCATGGGATTGGCCGGCGCCTCCATGGCCAAAGCTGCCCCGCCACCATCGCTTTCTGCCATTGGCAGCGTGAGCTTGAGCCCCGGCTCTTGCTCCCCCGCTTCCTGCCTGAGCCCCGCCTCTTCCTGCTCCTTCAGCGACGCGGGACACAGCCCGCTGGATCTGGGAGGGCCCCAGGCCGAGTGATGCACCCAGAAAGGCCAATCACAGGAGGAGGAGGAGGAGCCGGAGGAGGAGTAAACGGAGGAAACCGAAACCTCACTTTTCAACCAAAGCCGTCTCTCTCTCTCCCTGCCTCCCTCCTGCCGTCTCTCACTTTCTTTCGTTCTCTCTCTCTCTGAGTCTTTCAAAGCCAAAAATACACAGAATGAAAGAGAGGAGAGGGGAGAAGGAATGGGGTGTAGGAGGGAAAAGGAGAATGGGAGAGATTTAAACCAAAAATGATCTAACATTACCTATACAGATGGAGAGGAGGCATTGTGGGAATTTTTTTGTCAGTTAAGAGTGGCTTGTGAAGACTGCACCTTGTCTGTTTTTTGTAGTGAAGAAACAGGGATTAAGAGAGGTCAGGGACGCGTGACGATTCTGGAGAATCAAAAACTGTTCCTGTTTGTGAAAGGACGACAAGGGAAAAAGCAAAAGGACTTTGGGAAAGCCAGGAAAGCGAAAAGAAAATGAAGGATCTTAAGCCAAAGGAAAAAAAACAAGGAAAATGAGAGAATGACAAAAAAATGACAACCATGCCAAAATCCCCTAAACCAAAATACCAAAAACCGAAACCAAAAAAAAACGGATGGAAAAGCTTTAACTTAAAGACCTGTAAAATACTGACCGTCCAGGGCCAGACAACAAACACAGAAAACACCAAATCATCCATTTTCATATAGTTTTGTTACTCTCTTTTGTTCATTTTTGTTTTACATTTATTTTACATGACATCTATTATTAAGTACGTTGTTTTTATAAATATTTTATGTTTGAATGAGCTGAGCTCAGATATGTATATTGTGTAGTTATTATGTCTGTGTCTCTGTACCTACCTCTTGCCTATAGCTCTGTGAACATCTATTAGATTCTCTCTTTGTGATTTCACATGTGGAAGAGTGGGTGCCTGTTCCTTTCCAAAAGATTTTAGAAGATTTACAAAGAATAATTATTCTTTATTTATTTATTCATGTTATATGTTTTCTGTTTATTTGCACTTGTCAGTTCTTGTTATCGTCATCATCATCATTGCCATTTTTATAATACGCTTTTCCAGTTTCCAAGAAAAAGGCAGGACAAGTGATTTTAGAAAAAAGAAAAGTTCCTAGGTTCAACTTCCAAATCTGCGATATAAATATAGTGCCTGTCATTTCAGTAGTATGCAGCAGAGGTATTCAAACACACAGACACACACACACACACACACACACACACACACACACACACACAGACGCATGCGGAAACCATGCCTTGCTCAGTGGACTCCACTTCCCATAATTCCACTGTAGCACATCCTCTCAGACAACAATGCACACCTAACCATCCAGCTGACTGTTGTGCACACATTTCTTCACTAGCAGGCACACACATGTACATACACACTGTAGGCCCGTCTGGGTCATTCACAGCGGCGTAGACTCATGCCGTCATCTGTTCATGTGCCGTTCTGCGGTTCTAACGATGAAATCTGTGAGGGACCCACCTTCAACATGACTTGTGTCTCCCTCTGGTTCTCTTAGTCAAGCTTTGTGTGTGAAGAGAAAATCTCTGAAGCAGTGAATGTGCGTCAGTGCAGAAGCATTGTTCTGTTGCCTTTTTTTCATCCGTGTTAGACAGCCTTAATATCGTACCGTCAGCGTGGGTGGATGGGCACACGTGGGCTTTTAGTCATCCTTTACTTTGTTTTCCTCATTGTTCGTTTCATTCCAGAAAGTGTTCTTGTCTTTAAAAAAAAAAACTATCGAATGCCAAAGCGTTTATCCTGCAGCTATTTTTTGCAGAACTGTAGGATAGCTGTTCATACAAAGATCTTCAGAGGAGATGTCAGCCACGACAACAAAAATAAAAGATACACACATAAAAGAGAAGGACCAAAAAGCAACACCTACCCCCTACCCCTGTCCCTTTGGCCTTTCCCCTGCTTAAAGCAGCTCAACTGCAGCCAATGGTAAGCACAGGCAGGGGTACGGGTGGACCAGGCAGCGTGAGACTGAGAGAGACATTGCCTTATGAGCAATGGCTAAAACCAAAAACAAAAAATCACCCAAACTGAACAAAATGAATGACAGCCAAACCAAAACCAAATCAAGCCAAATATGGATGGAAGATGAAGGTCTCGCAGAGAGTGGAGCAGTTATGCTGGTCTGTCTGTTTTTGCCAGGCTGAAATAGACAGGTGCATGGAGGCATGGACTTACTCACTCCCCTCTCTCTCTCTATCTCTCACTGTCTCTCGCTCTCTGTCTCTTGCTCTCTCTCTGAAACCAACTAAGTTAATCTATTCTGGCCCTGGACGGAGAAATATTGAATGACCTCACTGAACTTATAAATACTTTTTTGTTTTTTCGCATTTATGGTCTATTCCATTGAAGCCGTTTGATTTTTGTCGTCTAGTTTTCCCTCTTTGGGATAACGTTGCTTACTTTCACATTTCTCTATTTTTGTTGTGCTAGAATTTTTCATAAGGTGGTTGCAAAAAAATACTGTGAAAATGTAGCTTCCAAATTTTTTATTAGACTGAAAAAAAAAAAGAAAAGAAAAAAATCCATCATAAAATAAGCCAAAACCTAAAACCAAAAGCAAAACTTTTGGGACAAACCAAAAAGTAAAGACACCAAACAAAGAACAAAGCTTTATTTCATCTGCCCTGTAACTTCCCTCTCCACCCCTCGTGAGTGGACAGGGCTGGATAAGTCATAGTGGAAAAAAAACAGGTTTTCCTGACTGTGTGAGTGTCAATTTGTGGAAGTGTACAGGGAAGTTCCCGACAGAATATTTACAGTCACTGATGTAGACACACTCACACACACACGTACACTCGCGTATGTTTTCACATGTACATACACTCAATCTATGAACAAAGCCTCGTACACAGATTGAGACATCCACACATATCCATGAACACACATAGGTGCCTGCACACCCACAGGAACATCACAGCACACACACATACACACACACACACACACACACACACACACACACACATGCTCTCAAACGCACACAAACATAAACACAAAAACAGTTATGCATACACACACAGACGCATACCTGTCCCCTGTCTTATTACACACACAAAAAAACACATTTGGCAAAAGCATGTGCGTGTAAAAATGCACATACTCAAATATACAGAAGTGTTTAAATAGAAACGATGAAAGGAAGTGTCCAAAATAATAAGAAAAACAAGTTCTCAACATTAACTTTTAGATGGAATGTAACTCTGTTTGTGCTTCTATAGATTTGTAGAAAAAAAGATCTACTGCTTCTCCTTGTTCTACTGTTTACTTATTGCTAATGTATAAAAATTGAAGAAGACTTTGTGAAGAAGATAATGACTTGATTTCCAGACCAAAAACTTCAGCTATCTCTCGGGGGTTTTTGTTGGAGGATTTCTATTATCTATTCTGGGAGGCTGGGTGTTGCTGGTTTGATTTATTCACATTTTATAAACTGAGAACAGATGTGTATGTATGTTTATTTCCTGTAATCTGGTAGTTCAGTTGGGAGGGGTAGCATTAAGATTGTGCCATAAAAGGAAAAAAAAAGCAAGAATTTTAAACTGATACCAAAAATGAAAAGAAACTTTGTTCCTGTGTGAAGGGTGGAGGGCTGGAGGGCTCGTTATGCCAATTTGGAATATAAACACCCTCTCCTTCCTGATGCCACCCAATCAGAGATTCAGAGGGAGAGCTGCTTCAACCAATAGCTTTATTTGGGGGTGTGGCCTGAGAGCAGCACTGTAGTAGAGTAACACCTCAAAGATGCCGGCTGTACCTTTTGTTTGAGAGGTGCTGTGGACATGGTGCAACTGTGTTACGCTCCAAAGTGGCTTTAGCCGTATGGGCAATAGGAAAGGAGGGTCTTGTGGAGAATATAGGCCTTTGATGTTTTCTCTGCTTAACCTCTGTGTCTAAAGTTGAAAGTTGAAAGAGGAGTTTCATATACAGCAGCAGCATGTCATTATAGACTGAACAGATTAGGGGAATGTAACGGAAGTTACAGCCGTGATTTTAAACATGCACTTAGTTTGGCTGAAAACAGGAAAACCACCAAGAACAGAAACGGTAGTCATGGTGTGACATGCTGGTTTCCTAACAAGAAAGATGTGAATTATTATTGAAGTAGAAAAAAAACATCTTTTTTGCCACTTTGATATTTGTAATTTTGTACATTTATAAATTCTGTGCTTTTCCAGTGCTGCATATGTAAAATGAGACATTTGAATGTGGCAATAATAATAATAATAATAATAACAACAATAAACTGATATACATTATGTGTAACATATAGCACATTTTACACTATGTTCCTTATTTTAAACCTCTCATAATGACATGTGTGTCTGTTTCTTGAAATTAAATACAGTTTTGTGACCAGCTGAACTTTACTCTGACGAGATGAACTTTAATCATACGGAAAGTGATCCAGAAAATTGTGGATTTGCCAAAGCTTATTGCCATAGTTTCTATTCCACAGAATAGAACCAGTGCTAATATCAGATTTCCAGCAGCAGCATATGGAGCCGTGGTCTTTGTGGCCATAGTCTGCAGTGCATGATAAATTGTATAAGTGAAGACCAGAGGCAAACATGTGAAATGCCACAGTATTGCTGTTATGCTCATGGTATTGTAGGCTGCGCAGGGAAACAGTGTCATATGTGCATTCTGTCGCTAAATGTGCACTCTTTCTTGATTGGCCAAGACGTCTCCACGAGATGCAGCCAGGCCAATCAAAATCGCGCTTGTGTGTGAGAAGAGTAGTCCCGTTCCAAGCGAAAGTTCCTGCGTAGTGGACCCATGTGGAGCTGCAGTGACGCGCACACAGTGCTGCTCTCCGGGCTCACTCCCTCTCTCACCAGCTCTCGCTCCTTCTTGCCTTTATCGTTCTGTTTGTGTGTGTTTTTTTCATCCACTGTTGGAAGTAAAAGAGAGATAGTTCATCATATACCTCATGTTCCTTGATGATAAACCAAATATACAAATGCATTTTTCTTTTAAAAAATGGGGATCATGCTAATTTTGGGGGGTGGGTGGGCAGGGGAGGGTTAGCGGGAAGTGACTTAAGGGAGTGGATGAAACACGGATAATAAGGTTATAGGCCAGATGTAGCTTAAGGCTGGCACATGCTCATGACACATGATGCAGAAGCACATGAATGGACAGGAGCCAATCACAGAGCAGCTGAAATCCCCCACTCCACGCCTGGCTTGTAATACAGTTCTCTGGGATGCACTTGTATGTGGTTGTGTTTATGTGTACTTTATGTGTATGGGATGTAGTAGTGTACAGCAGAAACACAGGTTGTGGTCTCTGCACACCGGCTGCCACATTCTGATCTGAAATCATGTGAGCCAAAGCAGGCCTAGGGTACCATTAACTTCCTGCTCAGGAGCCTCTGTTATAGAGAACACCACCATGTTTTGTAACTAAAGAGGAATGGAATCATCACTGTTGCAGCCACCAGACCCTTGCAGCTGAATGGACGGAGCCATAACCTGCTACAGATGTGAATAGGTCCAGCTAGTAAAGGATCAGAACAGAGGGCCACACTAAGCCCCTCCTCTAAGAGGCAGAGTGGCCTCCAAAGCATGACTCTGTTCTGACCTGAAACAGACAGTGCAGGCATCAGGCTAACGAGGTATCTGTGCTAACGAGGCATCAGCTAACGAGGCATCAGGCTAACGAGGTATCTGTGCTAACGAGGCACCGGGTTAACGAGGCACCGGGTTAACGAGGCATTGGGCTATTGAGGCATCGTGCTAACGAGGCATTGGGCAAACGAGGCATCGGGCTAAGGATGCATTGGGCAAACGAGGCATCGGGCTAACGAGGTGAACTCCAGCTGGGTTCTCTGGGAAGGCCTTGGCTGACTGATGTGCTTGTTTGAGCCGGGCGGCTCAGTGCGTGCAAGGAGCCAGGGGAAGGGGGGCGGGCTCAGGACAGGATGAGACTGTGATGACCTCCTGACTCATGTACTCCCTGACCACACCCCTCCCCAACTCACAGGCGGAGAGGGGGGGGGGGGGGGGGGGGCAGCGATGGGGGGCGGGGGGCTGTGGGGTACTGAGAAGTCAAGAGAGGCTCAGGTTCATGCAAACCCTACCTCCCTGCCTCCGTTCTCTCTCTTCTTTTTCTCCCCTCTTGTAATGCTGTTCTTGTGATTCGCAGAGGTATGGGGGGCTAGGTGTGGCTTTGTGTCTGTGTGGGGTCTCTGTAGAGGACCCCAGAGTGATACCAAAGTCAAACCTCCACACTGGGACCCCACACACACACACACACACACACACACACCTCCTGACTACCCCTTTCACTAGTGTTCATATACAGTATATGGTCTCACGTGAGGGAAGATTAGACCAGAATCTCAGAGGTGAAAAGCACATTAAAACTAAGTTTAGGTATTTTTATGAGATTTCCCTCACAGTGGTCCAGCACTGGTGGATATACAGAATGTGCATCATTAATGATACCATTCCTATATATACTGTACCAATGTCACATCACCAGTTTCTGTAGTCATTCTGGGGTCATGAAAAAGTGTGTGTGCGTGCATGTGTATAATGTACGTCAGTAAAACTGATGGGAGAAAGAAAGAGAGCTTATCCTTTCACTTCCCTCTCTCGCTCCCTATGTTCTTAGTTCCTGCTTTCTTTCTTTGTGCAATGCAGCTTAAATCCAAAGGCACTGAAAGAAGGAAGACAATTAAGATGCTACAGATTACAGGTGTAAACCTTCAAAATGAAACCAAAGAGCTCCAATATTATCTCCTCTCTGATGCATCCATGCCTGTCGTTCATGTCTGATTTCAGTCCTTTGTCTACATTCCTGGTTCATCTAGTGTTTGAAACAATGACCTCAGCTATCCAAAGGGAATGAATAATAATGATGATTAAATTATTATTTTTTAACTATATATCACTGGGGAAAGCATACGCCGGTTATAAATATGATGATGATGATGATGATGATATGACATCTTACTATATCTGTATCGCTGTACCTTGTTCTTACTCTCCTTTCATTTGTACTGCTGGAAATCTCTGACTTATTTCGGAGTCTGAAATCTTTCCGTTGGTTCTTTTACACATCTCTGTCTGTGTGTCTGTTGTTCAAGGGGGTGGGAGGGGGGGGGCAACTTAAGTGTTAGGAATAAAGTGCAAACTTAGGACAACTTTCCTGTCATCTGTAATCTTTCCTGTCACTTCAATCGACTGTTGAGGTGTGCTAATGTATTTGTGAATAATGAATATACCCTGTCAAGATTTCAGCAGGAGCAACATTAGTGATAACTGTACAGCAGGCAAACAACAGAATCACACAATTGAAAGCAGGAACATCTGGTTATAAAAAGCCATACACTATTGAATAATTATCAACTAAATTCCAGTTTGCAGTAATGCCCTTGGGATTAAAAGACGTTAGGGAATGCAAGGGATTGTGCCAGCTAGATATGAGGGGCATGATTAGGTGACCACATGCACCCAGTCAGCTTTGGGAATTTGACACCAGCACTTTCATTTCATGAAATCTTTAATGACCACGGTGATCTATATTCAACAGCTCATTCAAATGACAGCACTACAAAGCACAGTACCCTATCACTGCACCGGAGCATTGGGTTTTACACAGTCCAGGGGGAAGAGTGCCTTCTACTGACCCAAAGATACCTCCTCTGGCAGAAAATGAGTGTCCCTAGGGAGTCACCCAATCAAATAGTGACCAGGCCTTACCCTGCTTAACCTCAGCAGGCTGACCTGAGAAGGTGATATGGCAGCTTCCTCTGCCTACCAAAGAAAATAATAAAACATAGTTCATAAAAATAGAAAAAAAAGTTTTTTAAAGTTATTTCGAAATAAAGTTAAACCAAAACCAGCTGAAAATGAGGCCCAGCACTACAATTTACCTTGGCACCAGGTGAAACCATTATACTGCTGAAAAAAAAAAGTCAGCAAGCATGCAAATGGTTTTTATTTGAGGTTAGTTGATGCACATACACTAAACTCAAAAACCATTTATGAGTGCAGATTTTTCTCAGTTTCTGATTATATTTTTCCAGTCTAAGCACCAAGCATAAAATACAAAAAATTGTGAGGGTTTTTCTTACAATTATACTGGAAATAAGGGAGGTATAATCAATCACACAGTTGTGCCAATCAAAGGTGAAAGTGATCAAAGGTGAAAGTGAATCATGTTGAAATAAAAAGCTCAGTGAGGGACAAGGCAACCTAGGAGTCTAAACCTACAGCCTGTTCCTTTTTACTGGACAGAGAGCCAACTGCAGTGGCACTTTCTCCAGTGTGATACAGCAATGCAGCAAAGCCAGTTTGCCTGACGGAGCGTCTTCTGGGTGTTCACCAGCAGAGGGCCTCAGCGAGGGACCGTTGAGGAACACAAGCTCTGGTGTTTACCTCTGTACAGGCAGGTGCACAGGACAAACTCTGTGTGACATTGTAGGTTCACACTTAACCGTGTCACTAGATACTAGTCCAGCTCAAGTCTTGAATTAATTAGTGATAGGGAGAACACGCCGTTGGCAGCGAGGTGTCGATTGACACAAACACAACCCCAGGGGCGGAAGGGAAAGGTGAGACAATGGGTTATACTCCAAAATACTTCACTTGTGTTTGTCAAAGAACTTACTTAAAGATGCATTACAATTTGACATCCAAAAGATTATCAATAGTCCCTCTCTACCCAGCTATGAATGATAAATGTGCAAATATATAAATAGATAAATAATCGTTTACAACGTCCAGATTCCTCAGAATGTCCCAAAGTGACCTGATGCAATGTTGCTGGAATAAATAAATGAATAAATTAAATAAATATATACCAAAAGGATGACACATAATGTATTCAACAGAAAGCAAAATAATCGCAATCTGTTTTATATACTTCGGTCGACAAAGTGGTTAAGGCGTGGATGCAAATGTTGGAATGCATTGCCTTTAAAACTGCTCAACCAATGTTAAACAGAAAAAAAACAAGGTTGTCTTTTTGGATGCTACTAGATGGTGCCGTTGCCTTTACCCCCCTCCTTCACAAACCAAATATTGAATTACGACGTGCCCGATTTCTAATCTGTCCTGTCCCATTCCATCTGAGTTTATACTCTGCGCTGTAACACCAGCTGATGCTACAAAGCATGCTGGGAACAGGGGGAGAAAGCTGAGTGGCAGTCAGCGCCGCTCTCCAGAGATACACGGACAGACATGAAGACAAACAGGTGCAGGGACAAACTGATGGATTTGCGACGGGGAGTTTCTCAAAAAACATATCGATCCGTCCTAAGCCCACAGATATTTCTTCTCGAGTAGCCCGCAAAAAGCCTTCTCCCAGACTCAAATTGCGCTCCCTTGAAATGGGTTCTCTTTTGTCCCCCGACATAAATCGGAGATCAGTCAGCATTTTATGATGGGAAACGAGGGAAGGGGGGGGGGGGGTGATGCAGCTGCAGCGCACTCTGCTCACCATTCATAAAGAAAAACGGCCTTGATCCAGGCCCCGGCTCCGTGGCTGAGAAGAAGCTCCTTTGTGGTTTTGGGTGGCCGGGTGCTACCAGGAGGGAGGGCAGGAGCTCTCCATCTGGAGTTCACTAGGGAAGCAGATGGGAGCAGGAACCGCTGAAAGTTTGTGGAACACGAGAATTTATGTGAGCTCTGAGATGACACGACGACAAATATTGAACAATGGTGCCGATGGAAAGTGAAGACCGACATTAGACACAGCGGTACCCCCCCACCCCAAAATGTCATAGTACTGACTATCATCACCGCATCAAACTCAACTGAGTTTCAATGAACATCACACCGTCCCGCTGAACTGAAGTTTACTGCATCACACTCAACTAAACTTCAGTGGAATTCACAACATCACACTGGCACAACGTTTCACTGCTTCACACTGAATATTAGGCCACATTCTTTTTTTAGGATTCCATCTCTCAGATTACAGCCAAATAAGGCTGTGCTAGTTTACCTGAGGACACACACTAAAGAGAATAGAATATCCCATCCGGATATCAAGTGCCACTGTGGAAATATGCCATTGCAACATGCAGGCTCCAGTTTGAAACCCGTCTAAATATACACTTGTTTTTCTCCACATACAACCTCAGACATTTGTTTGTTGTATGTTCTGAATGAAAGCTTGGGTGTGTGTGTGTGTGTGTGTGTGTGTGTGTGTGTGCACACATGTATGAGTTTGAATGTGTCTTAGTCTGTTTTCTCCCTGTAGTTTCCCTTATTTTTCTGCGTATCACTCCCCGCCCGGTCTTTCCCATGTGTTCACTCCTCTTCCTCTCCAGCCTCTTTGCCATCTTTCTACCCTTCTGCCTGGAATCAGAATGTAATCGACACTTAAAACAAGTAATACACAATTTATGACATCTTTAAAACAAAACAGAAAATGACCGCGCTGGTTAATTCTAGAATAAATAAAAAAAAGTGTTCTCATAATGCAAAGTGATTCATCCAAATAATAAAAAAAAAGAAAATAAAAACTCGACAAGAGGAACAGGGCTCTTGTTGTCTTTTAAACCCCAAAAGAATTCCAATATTAACACCTGAACACATGAAACCCTGTTCACACAGGTCTTCTCCATTCCTCGGGTTTAGCCATAGAGACTCCCTTTGTGCAATAATCCAGCAGATGCCTTAGGAATGGCTGTCCAATTACAGGCAGACATTAGTTTGAAAAGTGAATAGAGTGCGCAGTTGTACTTTGTGCTTAATTAAAAAGTGGGGCATTCCTTTAGCATTCAGCCATATCACAATTAATGCATTATTAAGCACCAATTTGGTAGGTGCTCCAGAATGACTTTCAAGGCCATATAATATGATTAGTTATATTCTCACCACAGACATGGAAACTATTTACAGTTAGAAAAAATGTATCATTAGATTACCTCGAAATATATAAGCAATATGCATATTGCCAGTGCATTTAAGAAATATCATTGATCAGGTGATCAAAGATAATTGGTCAGGGAAAGTCAGAGGTCAACTCTGTTTCTGGATTGAACTTCTGCTAATTATTTATTTCGACCAATCATTTAAAATATTTCACATTTTGAATAATTTCCGGTTTTACATATTCATATTTTTTAAAATATGAACGTACAAAGTGTATTTGCTTGGTCAAAAATAAGCGTGTACAGGGTAAATGGATGAAACTGAAAAATATGGTGTTGAACCATGTTGAACATCCAAAGATGCCAGAATCGTTTCAGAAGTTGGGGGTCCAAACATGATGCTGAACCAGGTTGGTGTCGGGTAGAGAATGATGACAACAAACTGTTAGACAACACAATTGATATAATTAGCAAATATATTCGTTATTAAATTCATTTTTCGTGGCGCTTAAATGTTATTATGAAAGAAAAGCTATTTAATATCATGAGGTGAAAATAAAACAGAAACGAATATCGGGAATGTCTGAAAGTCTGGGTTAGGGAGTCTGTTCGGTGCCCTTACATTTTTTTTGTGCTCATCTTTTCCTGGTTACAGTACTTCCCTTCACCACCAGATGGGGTTCTTTTCTTGTCATTATATCTTAGAAAACATACTTCTAACTTCAAATAGCCTTCTTGTTAAAATTTCTTCCAGTATAATCCAGTTTTGTTCCGTTCGTTTGTAGGCCGAATGTAGAGTATTTATATTTGGTATTAACCATAATGTGCGCCATAATGCTCTGCTGCACATTCAATTGCACCATTACTTCGAAAACGTAGAGCTTTTAAGTTTCTCAAATAATTTATATCCACATTGTAAACAATATGCCGCCCTTTTCACTATTGACATACATTTTCATTGTAGGTTTCAAAGCCCTCTCGCCGATTTCTTCTATTTACAATAAACTTTATTGAAGGTACAGTGACAACAGGTACAATGGCTTGATAACAACCTCATCCCCATTAAACCAAAGTAGGCTACATACAAGTGAATAGTGCGGTTTCCCTGGCGTGGTTCATCCCCACCCACTGTGTATCATGAAAATGAGCATTACGATTCATTTATCTTTTAAGAATATAATTGTAATGCATAATTGTTTCAATTTTACACTCAATCATCTGTTGACTGTTAATGATTAATCGCTAGTGCCCGCTGGTGGTGATCAGATGCGATAATAGGAAGACAGTTTGCCTACATGGATACTTTAACCTGAGTCAAACTAAATGAATAACCGTGCAAAATATATTTTTACTTCATTATTCAGTGGTGCGTTTGGTTACTAAATTGATTGAATCTAAATTGGTTTTAAGAGTTCACAAAATGTTTGGCCCTGTTCCTGATTTAATTTCCTTTTGTGACATTTCGAAACTGGTGTAGGCGAAAAATCCTCCACGTCAAAGCTGTCACTGCCGTCGTAATTCAACCCACAATATCCTCCGCGCGCTGCCATTTCTCGACGCGAGTCAGCACTGCTGACAAATATCGTTGCCCGTTCTAAGAGGTGCGAGGCTGGCTCATATACGTGACGTTTTGACTATTAGAATTACTGTTCATCATGTAGGTGTTGACGGACCCGTCCATCAACACCTACAATATGAATAGTAATGACTAACCCGTACCACCCCCTCAGGCGTTCTTCCCACACAGGTGGAATGACAGGTCGTATTTCCAAAGTAGTTTTCAAGCCTTTATTTTGAAAAGAGGATATTATTTCACCTCGAGCTAAAAACATTCGGGGGTGTGGGGGAAATCACCGTAGAGTACGCGAGTACGAGTGGGCCTCAGTAGCACTGGTCTCTGGAAGGTTGTCAATGCTTCTCAGACAGGCCTCCATCAGTGTGTACCAGCCTGTGTTGTCTGGCAATGCATCTCAGATGTATCATGTTTAAGTGCCTCACAGAAATGGCAACGTCTGTCAGTGTGACTGACTGTGCTCTCTGGTGCGACAGCGAGTCTCTCAGAGCGGGCTTTAGCAGTGTCGCGGTGTTGTGAAGTGCTTTGCGACAACCTGCTTGCAAATGGTGCTGTACAAAAATATTGACGGACGACTGTTCCGAGAAAGCGCGTCTAGTAGAGGGCTGTCAGTGTGATGTCTCAATGAGCACGTCCGTTCATCCGCGTGCATCTCGAAGATTCATCCTCTCCCACACACGGGATGTGCGGTAGCACGGTGCAGCTGGTGCGTTGGGGGCACTTGCATGTATACACACTGCAGGTCCTTTGTAAACGTGAGACGAGGGAGGAACTTTCCCATGAAGGCATATGTGCGTAAAAGGAGAGAGAAAGCAATCTGGTGTAGTCTGGCCATAGGCTAGTGTAGAAAGAGCTCCACAGTGCGATATCACCACAAAGGCACGGAAGGCCCATTAGATGGGGATAAAAATGCAACTCCTTTAGCTTAAGGTGGATTTCATTTGTAGAATTTCTATGGTTTTTTATAATCAATTGCAGTATAGTATGGGGTCACAGTGTAGCATAATAATCATTATACTCTTGAGCAGGGTATTTAACCAGTGTAGCTGTAAATATCCAGCAGTATAAATTGACTATGTAGGCTAAACATGTCATCTGCGTAAGTTGCTCTTGGATAAGAGCGTCTGCTAAATGCCAAAAGTGAAAATGTAAATACGAGGTGAGCAAAAGCTTCATATTTAAGAAACAAGCTTCATTTCGACTGACAAAAGTCAGAAGAGATGCTCAAAAACAAAAGGAATATCTGGCTGCGCAGTTGGTTTTTAACCAATTTTAATTAACCCTGATTACAGTTTAATTACAAGTTGGAAAAAAAACAAAAGAATGATAGAAGAGAAGTTCAATGTTATATCATCATGGTATTAAAACTCATCCCTCCGTCTGAGTGTTACATAACCAGAGAGGGAGAGACAGACACCTTTACATAGTAAAATACAAGACTTCTTTTTTTTTTTTTTTTTCCTTTAAATGACATCCCCCAAAAAATGAAAAATATACAGGAACCAAAAAAAAGAGCATTTATGAAATAAAAAATGACAATAGGCGACAAGATAGCATACCCTCCCTTCCCCCAAGATGAATCCCGCCCCAATGCATCCCATCAGCCCCTGCTCTCATACTTGTATTAAAATAAATGTCAAGCGCAGTTACACTTCTGTTACCGTACAACGCAAAGCTGGGGTGGAAGGGGAGAGGGATCGCGCGGGGGGACGAACCTGGGAGACGGCACAGGAAACCCAAAAACAATGTACCCCAAGGGGAGGGACCCCACTACGTGATATCGGCGGGGTCGGGAGAGGTAAATAATTCAAGAATAATGATAATTATAATAATAACAATAAGGAACAGCAATATTGACATCGAGAGGGAAAGGGAGACGAGGCGGGGGAACCTCATCTGAAAAATAAACCCAAAATAAATGATCCGCGTGCATTTCCCGCACCGCTGTCCCGATTGTTCTGCCGTCACACTACAGTTTAGTCCCCCTACGGGGGAGACACCAGAGGAAGCTTCTAGCACAGGAGGGCTGGGACTAGGGGCTAGGCATGTGACAGGGGAAGAGATGCGCAGTGCAGCTAGAAGATTGAGCCGTTTAAGATACGAAAGTTAAAATGGGTAAGGCAGCTGTCAGTTAAAGTGTAGACACGGGCAGGACGGGCGGTTTGGCTCGGCGCTCAGGCGCTTCGGGCTCGGGCCGGTGGCCACTGGGGACGGCCCTTTACAGACAAACCGCCGCTCCCCGAAGCCAAGGAAGTGCCGCTCACCGCTAATGCATCTGCACCTCCTTTGTGTTCCTCTGGCCTCTGAGATTCCGCCCGCAATCATGAGGTCAGCTCCCCCCCGGGGAGAAGAGCTACCAGAACAATTGTGAATTCACACCACCGGCACTCTATACAGAAGCTCCCATTTCATGAACAGCCCTCCTCTACGGCGCTCTCCAGCTCCACAGATATTCACCTGGTGTGTAGCTGAATGCCAAAACCTCTAATTTTAGTCTACACCCTGCTCGGTTACAGCTCAGACTGCGCTGGGTTCCTTGCGAATGTGGAAATGCCACAAGTCCGTCAGAGCTGAAACCAGCAGGTGGTGGTATATGGAGTAAGCTCCGCCTCTCCCCCAGCACAGCACAGACCAATGAGGCGGTCAGCGAGAGAGAGGGCATGCTGGGAAATGAGACCGGACTGAAACAGTCCTGACCACCTGCACCCTTACCGCCAATGTCTGAAGAACCCTTTCTCCAATTTCATGATTTAAAAAATCACATTTTTTCTTTTTGTCTGGTTAAAAAAAAAAAAAAACTCAACTCCCCCACTGACCCTTTGCACTAATGACCCACTAAATTCCTAACGAGAGACAGAGAGAGGATCCAATACGCTCCTCTTTCCCTTGCCATATTTTTACACATTTAAAATCACATCCTGGATCATATTAAACGCCATTGGAAAAAGAAAAAAAATGACCACCATTTACAATATTCGTATTTAACACACAACTTGTGTGCGTCATTATACTGCATGTTTTAACATGGGTATAGTTTAGATCGAGATCAGCGTATAACTTTTAGTTTTTCTTATTTTTTTTAATTTTTTTTTACATGCTATAAAACAAGGCAAAGAGGCAGTCTGTGAGGTCTAGGCGTGTCCTCCGTCTCAATAGCACGTCGCGCTACCATCTCTCCCGTGGGATTCCGTCTCAGAGAGAAGAAGCATCACGTGCTAGAGAGCCACCGTGAGAGACACAGAGCTAAGTGTGTGTGTGTGTGTGTGTGTGTGCGCGTGTGTGTGTGTGCGTCCCAGTTCAATGATTGTGTGTACACTCCTGAGGGGGCGGTCACAACTAAGTTAGAGAAGACGGGACTCATTATCGTCAGGCCCATGGCTCTACCTCGTTCTCTTCTCTCCTTCCCGCTCTGTCGTTCATTTCCTGTCCGTCTCCAACCACTCCACTCTCCCACCTCCCTACTCTTATAGAGACTTGAGGGGGGAATAAAAAATAAAAAAACAAGTCTGCTATGAATTCACCTGAAAACCTGCAGCCTTACGAGTTTCCTTCCTGTTTGTTACTCAGATCGGTTAAAAACAAGTTTCAAGTTCTTTCGCAACACAGGTCCTTTACAAAACGGCTCCAAAAAAGTGATGGACATGAAACTTTAGTAAAAATCTTAGAATTAGAAGGGGTTTGGGGCGAGGCCTGAGTTTTAGGTCAGTGCTCACAGATTTAATCATTTGGTGCTTTTTTAAATTAAAAAATATATATATTTTTTTTATAGAGCAAATGTCAGAGATTAATTATGTCATTCACCGGCAGCCTGTATAAAATGGCGGCCGTGCCAGAGCATCCGTCCTGGACATGCACCTGTCCCGCATTTTACTTGGTTTGGGCGGGGAGGCGGGGTGGTAAGGTACAAGGGGGGGTGAGGGGGGAGGCGCAGGAACCTACATGATTGTTAAAAACACGGAGCCTCTGGGAGTCGCAATGCAGAAGACTGTAAACACAACTGCACTTTTAAACACTGGGGTGAAACTGTCTCTGTGCAAAGTCCAACGCAACCCCAGCCCCAAGCCAAACCCAAGTTCCAGGAAGGAGCTCGTCCTCTCTCCGATACCCCCCTCCCCCCCTCCTCCAAGTCCTACGCTGACAGACAGGGGGCGCTGTGATGACTGAAGCTGTGAGGGGTGGGAGGAGTGAAAAAGCGAAGAACCGCAGCCTTGTCAGGTAGCCGAGTCCGCCCTGCACTGCTGCCGTTTTCCATCTGAATACTTGCTTTTATGCGGGAAAGGGGCGGGCTTTCCAGTCAGGTGATTCGGCCCCTCCCCCCACTCAACCTCACCCTGAATTCCAGCTCCAGTTTGTTCACGGAATCAAAGTCAGTTGATCAGAAAGTCAGCGACGCTAGAGCGGACACAAACCAAGCCGCGAAAATATTCCCAATATTCCCATCTGTTGAGGAGCTGTTCCCATAATCCCCTCTCTCCTCTATGTGGTGTGCTAGTGGACGTGTACAAGAACAGGCACTTCAAATCCTGTGATTCAGAGTTTAAAAATACAACAGTAAAATCCCCCCGTTGTACGGAGGTCAGGGTCTTTGGGAGAGCGGGAGCAGGATAATGAGGGGGTTTCGGACCGGAGACCTGCTAATTCAGCCATGTCTTCGGTGTCCTCCTTTCCTTATTTGGACCGGCTCCCTCTTCAGCCACGGCGCTGGAGGAGCAGGAGGTCCCACTCTGGAGAGGGGTGGAGGTCCAGGAGTGCGTGGGGCGGAGGGAGAGAAAGGAGTAAAGTACAAAGGCCAGTGTGAGAACACAGTCATCGTGTCCAGGACTGGGGGGGTTGGGATTAGACTTTGTTGAGGTTTACATTTGGAGGGGGTGTCAGTATTGGACTGTGATGCACCACTGTCTGCGGTGTCCATCATTAAACATCCCTCCTCCTGTGTCCATCTATATTAGTGTAAGCGTGTGTGCACTTCTGAGCCTGGACATTTGTGTTGGTGTGTTTGTGCGTTTTTTTAGTGAGTGCAAATTTAAAAGTGTGTTTTTGTTTGAGTGTGAGGTGCGTGTGCGTGTGTGTGTGTGTGTGTGTGTGTGAGCGCGCACGTGTGTGCGTGCACATGCGTGTGCATGCATGTGCGTGTACATATCAGTGAGTGAGTGTGTGTACAAGTGTGGTTGTGTGTATGTGTGTGTGTAGTATATGAGTGTGCGTGTCTGCATGTACGTGTGTATATGCGTGTATGTGTGTGTGTGTGTGAGTGTATCTGTATATGAGTGTGTATATGCATGTGTGCGTGTGTGTATGAGTGTGTATATGCGTGTACATGCCTGTGTGTGGATCAGCAGTCGTTCTCCAGTGAGAGCTGGGCAGTGTGTGTGTGTGTGTGTGTGTGTGTGTATATATATATATGAGTGTGTATATGCGTGTACATGCCTGTGTGTGGATCAGCAATCGTTCTCCAGGGAGAGCTGGGCAGTGTGTGTGTGTGTGTGTGTGTGTGTGTATATATATGAGTGTGTATATGCGTGTACATGCCTGTGTGTGGATCAGTGTGTGTGTGTGTGTGTGTGTGTGTGTGTGTATATACGTGTACATGCCTGTTTGTGGATCAGCAGTCGTTCTCCAGGGAGAGCTGGGCAGTGTGTGTGTGTGTGTGTGTGTGTGTGTGTGTGTGTGTGTGTGTGTATATATATATATGAGTGTGTATATGCATGTGTGCGTGTGTGTGCGTGTGTGTATATGCGTGTACATGCCTGTGTGTGGATCAGCAGTCGTTCTCCAGGGAGAGCTGGGCAGTGGCGCGGTGCAGGTCTGCACTCACCCTGCGCTGGGCCGGTGGGGGCGGGGCCGGGGGCGGGGCCGGGGCCCTGCTCTCCTCCCTCTCTCCGTTGGTCTCCGCCACCCCTTCCCCCTCGCCCTCGTCAGCTCGCACCTTCTTGTCGTCGGACTCGTCGGCGCTGGCCTCCATGCGCTGGTCCTCGCTCCAGCGCCGTTTGAAGCGCAGCTTCAGGGGGATGCATTTGGTGCCTCCGGGCGTGGCCGGGGCCGGTCCGGCGGCAGTGCTGGCCCCCGGGGGGGCGTCTCCGGGCTCCGCCGGCTCGCTCTTCAGGACGGGGGGCCGGCGGGCCTCGGCGGGCGGCCCCAGGAACAGCGGGAGGGCGGGCGGGGGGGCCGCCGGGGTCTTGAACACGTCCTCGTCCAGGTCGTCGTCGGCCGGCTGCAGCTGCACGCCGTTGGGCCGCCGTTCCCGCCGGTGGTGCAGGGGGAAGGGCTCGAACTCGTCCTCCAGCTCCGCCTCGTCCTCGCTGATGTCCGTCACCTCCACCTCTTCCTCTGACTCGATGTCAGAGATGGGCTCCACCTACACAAGGCCAGAGGTCAGAGCATGAGCAACCACAACCAGCATCGCTTACTGGAAATGGACAGTCCAGTCTACACAAGACACAGCCCTTACTCTTGTGTGTGTGGGTGTGCGCTAGACTCTTCAGACTAGTCGACTAACAAACCACTTGTCGATACTGTGCGTCCTTTGTAGACCAGTCATGAATCTATGATCTGGGCTACACAAGTCTTTTCCAAGCATTGTATTTCTAGGACAGATTGTGCCAATCCCTGTTCATCATGTGAAATAAGCAGGGACACTGGATGCAATGTCCCACCCCTCCTTCAACCTGATTGGTTCGTAGTTCTAAAAGTGACGAGCGGCACCTGACATCAGTGAAACATGTGAAATAGAACTTTATATCGGCCATTAAAAATGTGGAAAAAATAATCCTAATCTCCAGAGACTAGTTGACTAGTCGACTATTTTTTGGGAGTAGTTGACGACTACCTAAATTCAGTAGTAGTGAATGGCCTAGTGTGCACGCACTGTGTGTGTGTGTGTGTGTGTGTGTGTGTGTGTGTGTGTGTGTGTGTGTGTGTGCGCGTGTGCGTGTGCGTGTGTTTGTGCGCTTGTGAGAGAGACTCACCTTTATCTTCGGCAGGCTGCCTGCGCTGTTGTGGGAGGAGCAGTTAGAGACCAGCCCGGAGACCCCAGCAGAGCCCAGGTCACTGCCGAAAGAGAAGGGGGACCGCAGGCCGGAGGTGGAGCTGCAGGTGGAGGGGGCGGAGCCGGCGCTGCTGGGGCCGGGCCGGCCCTGCGTCTGCCCCTCCCGCTGCTGCTTGCGTCCCAGGGGCGGCGGCTGCAGCTTGAACTTGAAGGGCGAGAGGTGGGGGTCGTCGGCGGCGTGCAGGGGGCTGTGCAGCGGGTGCGGGTGTGCGTGGCCGTGGCCGTGGGACAGGGCCGGGTGGTGGGCGGGCCCCTTGTCGGGGCGCTGGGGCTGGGGGATGATGATGTTGGGGTAGTGCAGGAAGGCGCGGGGGCTCAGGTGGTAGTTGTAGACGCTCTGGGTGTGGGCCTGCAGGTAGCGCTTCATCTCCTCGGGGTTGAAGGAGAAGTGTGAGCCCAGCATGGGGCTGAGGGAGGGGGAGGGCGTGTAGGGGAGGTGGGAGGAGGGGGTCATGGAGAGGGCGGGGGAGAGGGGAGGGGCCAGAAGCCCCGCCCCCCCCGGGCCCGGGGAGGGGCGAGACGGGGAAGGGGGAGAGGGGGTCGGGGTGGATCCTGTGGGCCGGGGGGCCCCGCAGGTGGGGCGGTGCCCCGTACATGCGGAACAGGGAGTCGTGGGAGAGGCGGGGGTGCAGGAGGCCCCGGAAGCCCCCTCCGCCCCGGTCTCCGCCCCGCTCGTCGGCCGCGCCCTCCTCCATCTCCGAGTTGACGGAGGTGCCGTCGCTGCAGTCGCTGATGGAGTTGCGGGCCATGCGGCCGGCCGCCGCGCTGAACACCGGGCTGCGCAGGTCCTCGCTGGGGGACAGCACGTCCGACGGCGTGGACGGCGGGAAGCGGAAGTGCGTTCCTGCGCCAGACGGCACCGGCGGGGCGCTCTGAGGAACTCCACTACCTACAGGAGGGAGGAGCCAGGGACAGGGAGAGGGAGAGAGGAGGGATGGAAAGAGGGAGAGAAGAAAGGAGGAGGAAAAGGGTCAAATTGAAGATGAAAGACTGAATAGCATGTACTGTCATTGTCTAATATCCTGCTATTCAAAAATAAAACATGGCACTTCTGTATAGAGTGAGAGCAGGGTTTGGCTCATTAGGACCAGATTAACAGTAGTGGTTATAAAGGCAGAAAGAGGCCCTTACCTGCTGACCCCCATGTCAATAAAGGGGTAATTCACAAGCACCAGCTTATTGAAGTTGAACTTGTAGGTGAATCTCTTCCCTTTAGTCTTATGAAGGATCCTCTTGTTATAGTAATACCTGTGGAACAAAAGAAAACATCTGTTTACAGGGATCCATCAATAATACATTGATTTAAGACTGTATTAAAGCGCAGCCAGGCTCTCTGTAAACCAGCAAGAGCTTGAAAGTCACAGAAAATACAATCCGGCGAGAGGGTTTTGATTGGACGTAGAGCTGTCAGCACCTGGCATACTTGACCATAAACTGCCATTTGTCCGTTTTCTTGTTTTTAGAACAAGTAAAACAGCAATGCAGAACATTTGATCAACAATATTTGTGACCCAAGAGATTTCAGGTTCAAGCCCCAGGTTGGGAGCACTACCTAAACTGCTTCAGTAAATATAGCTGTATAAATCAAGTTAGGAATAATCCACAATGAGGTGTGCATTAAAGGGTTTTTCGTTGCAGAGGCGAAAAACCACGACGCGAGAGGGTGGTGGGCTCTGCTAGGAGTGTTCAAACCCTTTAATGCACACCTTGCAGTGGATTATTCTGCTTTTACCATGGTCTTTTTCCAATAATGAAAATATATGGAGGGGTCTTTAATATTTTGGGGAAAATTCACCCTCAAAATATTAATTTTTTGCCGGCACCAACTACTTCCTTCCTCAATTCCTTGTGCCGTTTCTCGTTTGGTTTGTCTCATCTTTTCCATTTGTTTTTCCTTTGCTGCGTCCCACTCATGTAAATTTTGTAAGTTGTACAAAATTAATTTGTTAAAGTTGTTTACTAGGCTTGCTACAGTTGCAGCGTGTTGCTATGGTTACATAGGTTGGTTAGTTGGCCCGGCAACATATGAAATTAGAACGGTGTTTAAACTTCACCCAAACTACTTCGTCCAATGTTTTAACACACACCATCCAGCCAATCAGAACCATTATTCACCCAGACCATGACATCAGAATATATTAGAAAGTAAGCCATGTAGTTCTTTAGGTGCCTAAATGTAACTGTCAATGTATTATATTAAACGGTAAAAGTCTGATAGGACTGAGTTTATGGGGAAGGGGTGGGGGGGTGTCCAAGGGTCATCCCTTGCTAGGCCAGCAGGGCTAAAAGCTGGAGCATCTACTCCCCCAGAGTGTGGCACAGAGTGTAAAAGGACCCTGCACAGATATTAGCGTCCTGCACTGGGTTAAACCGCTCTGTGCAAAGCCCCTCAGGAAGGGGCTCTGATGCAACGGATCGGCATCTGTTCTCCGACAGATCAAAGACCGAAGCCTGCCGTATGATTCAGCAAGAAACCGCCCTCAATGGGGTGTGCTCAAAAACCTCAAAAAAAAAAACTTAAAAAAACACGGAAAAAATGCATGAACAAAGGAGCGAAAAATTTAACCAATACATCCACCGTTTATATTTTCGTTAAATGTATAAAGTAAAACTAAAAATGTACTGTGTACATTCATGAATTATCTACAAATTCACTTGAACCTGCATTTTATTAGTAACATAATATTGTAAAGCTTAACTGACAATTAGAATGATGTGTGATTTCACTGCCACCAACTCAGGTAGAATTCAAGTACAGCAGTAATCGATAACGAAGACAAAAGACTTGGCAGAACTGACGTAGCAGGATCGTTTCCTCTCCTCCTCTTTCCGTCTCCACGCAGACAGCTATAAACAGACACAGGCCGAGAAAGCTCTGCGACTGTCACGTGACCCCCCTGGTGCCACCGGAAAGCGTCTGAAGTCCGGTACACTTGTGGAAATTTGACGAAGGGCTATGGGGTCACACAATACGGGCCTGTTCCCGGACAGAAGACGGCGGCACAAACGCGCAGCACACATTCAGCAGTGCACGGAAACGAACTCTCCCAGCGCGCTCAGGGAAGTCACGCAAATCGAATGCGGAGCTAATGAAGGAATTTTACACCCGTAATTTCTTTCCTACACAAGTGAACAGAGAGGCCAGTCTGTGGTCGACTGACAACTAAGGCTGCTGATCGCACGGCTCTCAATCGGCCTGTAAAAACAAGCCTCGCGGTCTCATAAGTGGCGTCCTGAATCTCGGATGCCCCATGTGCCTCTTATGCACGCTCTTTATTCACGGATCTCTCATCCGCGCTTAATACCATTTGGTCACATTTACTGGTTACACGGCCGCGTGAGCTTCAAACGCACACAGACGTGGTTTTGTGGATGGGGGGATTTGTGCGTGACGAGCCGCGGCGTGGCCGAGCTAATGCTTTAAAATCTAATGAGCGGATCTGAACGCTGGGGTCCCGTCCACTCGCCTCAACCCCGTATAGGATACCACTGCACTCTACACCGTACAGGCTACCGACAAACACGCAGCTCACGCGGCACCAACCGCCCGTCTAACAGATTAACTCTCCCTAACCAGGTATGTTAATTACCAAATACCTCGACTGCTTATAGTCTGCTGACAGTTTAAGAGTTCAGTCTCAAAGCAAAGGGTGTGATTGTGAGGGAGTCCGGCCCTGGACACACCCCCATCTGACCGCCAGCGACTAGAGAGAAAACAACACGGGGTGGAAAAGTTTATAAGCTAAAATACCAAGGGAATTTACTTGAAGATGGAACGTTCTCCTGAAACACTCTATTCGACCTTCCAGGAATTCGGGAGGTTTCGGCATCAGGGCAGAAATACTAGCGTCCGTTTATAGAGCTGCCGAATAAACAGCGCCAAATTTTAACTTAGCATTTTGGTTTGGCGACCTCGGAGCCGTTCGGATCTGGAGCACCAGGCAGCCAAAATTAAAACTTTTCCCAATTTTAAACGATCGAGAGCATCATCCTCCTTCCTCTTAACCATTAAAATCAGGTCGCCAATTCCATGAAAGAACTGCTCAAAAAGATGGTTTGTTTCCTTTAGGAGACTCATCACGAACCAGCGAAACTATTGATCATTCCAGCGTGCAGACAGCCAAAGTTCTGGTGGCTAAAGCTCTAAAGTTCTCACACTAAAGCTGATGTCAAACACCTACTTATCACGAGTACAGTTCTAAGCATTTTATTCTGAATTGCACTATAAAGAAAAAGAAAAGAAGAAAAAAAAAAACGTCAATTTTATGTACTATTTAATGGACAGTAAATCAAATTTTATTGGAATCCTGTGTGTGTTTGGTAAAAGGGCTGGCTGGTATCTCACTTCCGTCACACCGGGGCTGTGCTTAATTTCCCCTGCCGTTACTGGAGAACCATGGAGCTGAATGTGAATCGCGTTAGCTCGCCCATTCTTACTGGACATTCTGGATTGACTCCACTTAGTGAGACTAACACATGTGCATTTAAATGCATTACATAAGCAGTCTGTGCCGCTAACACACAAATGACTCGAGTTTTGCCCTTCATCAATGCAATGTAAAGTACATGCTATATCTTCGATTAATTTAAGTCACTACGATCCCACTATACAAGGGCCTTCTTTGGTAAAAACGGGAATTTGAGTGAGACGGAAGGTATGCGAGTGTTATTTTGGCGACGGGTCTATTATGGTTATTAGCTGTGTCTGTCTCAAAGACGTTGGAGCAGCACTCCGAAACGAGACAAGGCAAGCCCATATTTTCAGAAAAACTGTTTATGCAGACAACGTCAAATGCAAGAAAATGCAGTTGATAATTCTAGAGAAGGCGCGAGAGAGAGAGACTTTAAAAGGCATTATGAAAGAACGCATGGCTCAGTCTATACAAGAAGTATGGAAGACATGCGTTTGAAGAGAAGGACTGGCAGCTTTGTGGAGACCATTAAGGGGAGAGCCATGGACTGGTAGAGACTCACACAGATAGCACAGGCACACATGCTTGTGTGTGTGTGTGTGTGTGTGTGTGTGTCAGGGCTGCACAATTAATCACATTTTAATCGAGATATCAATGTTGGAATTTCCACGATTACTGAAGAATAATCGAGAATGACGATTTTGAAGGAACAGCCTATTTACAAATGAACTCACTTTACTGGACTTTCTCTGGTGTTCTATATGAAATAAAGCACTCCTATTTGACCTCCCTCACAATGGAGGGTTAGGGTTAGAAAATGTGAAAATAAGCATTATCCTGTTCATTCAAAATGTTTAACTGCAGTAAAAGCATTATGTTAAAATAAAAGGAAGAATCGGGGATAATAAATAATCGTGATCTCAATATTGACTAAAATAATCGTGATAATTTTTTGCCATAATCGTGCAGCCCTCGTGTGTGTGTGTGTGTGTGTGTGCATGCACGCGTCTGCTCGCGAAACATGCCTAGACGCACAGAAACGCAGGGAGGCAGACTAGCTCTGGAGCACTTTGAAGAGCATTTGAACTCACTTCAAAGGAAGACGACTGCCTTCTTTGCGTGTCTGCAGTTACTTAAGCCTGTCAGGGCCCCCCCGACACTTTGCACAAGCAGGGGGGACTAAAGCCTCACACCCAAGTGGCTCCTAGTCCGTGTTGGAGGCATGTGCATGCAGCTCACGCCCCAGCAAGCACACTCGTTTCCCAAAACACCGTTTATGCACTGGGTAGGAGAGTTTATTCATGCCCAGGCAATCGCTGAACAGGTCAAGCCTACAAGGATGTGCCCAAGGCAGGGGGAAACATTCAAATAGTGAAATCTTAGCATTTCATTGGAAGACGCGAGTTCATGTCAAGTTCATGTCAGGTATGGGCAGAGAGAGAGAGAGAGAGGTGGGACAGAGAGGGGGAGAGACAGAGAGAGAGAGAGGTGGAGTGAATCTCACCATCCGAGCAGATGCACATCACAGCTATTGCTGGAAGGCCATCCCAGGCAGAGTTGATTTACGAGCATGCTTTATATTCCGCTGCAAAAATAACTTCCCGACAGGAAGTGGGCATTACCCGTTGTCATAGTGTGACGGTAGCAGGCACAAACAGCTGCCACTGGCTCAGGCACAGGGCCGTACCACTGGGCTGTGTAGCCTACATCAAAACTACATTTAACGATTGCACTACAGTATGTGAACTGCACTCAAAATGCGAAAATAACAATAGGGCTATCAAACATATTGGAAAGACAGTGCTCGAGGGCTGTGGCACAGGGCCGTACCACTGTGCTGTGCTCAGGGTCTGAGGAGGGCAGTGGCACACGTCAGTACGCACAGGCTGAGAGCTCTTCCTGTGTCAGGCTCTGCGCTGGCAGAGGGATGCCGAGTATGAGCTCAGAGACTGGCCCCATGGAAGACTATGAATGCGGTCACGGAGGATGAGGTGTGTGTGCGTGCATGCGTGCGCACGTCTATGTGCATGTGCCAGACCACTCTACAAATAAAGGGGTTCACTCTCTCACATACAATGAGCCGTACAGTACACACTTGCTCACACAAACGCGCACCAGCGTGTGAACTTCCCCACGGCTTCCACGGCAGTTGCTGTAGGCATTAATGCCCTTGGAAAAAATGCAAGCTGAAAGGGCAGAGTTGCTGCAGTGTCCTCAGTAGCCGGTCTCAAGCTCATTTTCTGCTCTCTGTGCCCACTGCCCAGTTCCTCTCATTTCATTTCCATGTATGTCACTCATAACCCCTGTGGTGAAATGCATAAATACGACTGGCCACTGGGTTGGTAGGCGCTCCACCAGCATTTGCCCAGATACTAATCTAAAACAGGCTGACCAACAACCCACGGGTCAAGAGAGCACCGTTAGCAGGCTAGATAGCTAGCTTAGCAATTCATTACAAGGTAACTTAAGTTTGAAGAGTTAACTTGCTGGATGAATAGTTACTAAAATAACACACTGATCCCAATTCCTAGCTACTTAGCTTGCTAACACCAGTTAACAACAAACTTGTTACATCAATGTAACGTTACCATATTGTTTGTCCACAAATTAAGCAATGATTCAAAAAACTTGAGCGTTATCTGAGACGCCATTTTAACGTAGTTGCGCTGTAACCTACACTGTATTGTTAGCCAAGTTGCGACATTTCAATGTTGTCCAACAGTTCACACATAGGTAAGTAGTAGAGTGGGGATAGTGCATTACAGTGGGGAAAGTGCATTACATCAGGGCTAGTGTATTGCAGTGGGGCTAGTGCATTACAGTGGGGATAGTGCATTACATCAGGGCTAGTGTATTGCAGCTGGGCTAGTGCATAACAGCTAGCATGCTACAGAAGACGGCGAGTGTTGCAAGGGAGAGAAAGTGTTACCGGAGTGCAAGCGAGTACCACAGGAGCATTTGAGAGAGAGACAAAGGGAAAACACTTTCTGCATGTGCTCCCAGAGGGGACAGCGCTCAGAGCTCAGGGCTCAGGATAAGCCACCCTATTAAACTAGGGACACTCAGCTTCCACACATCTGAGCTCCACAAAGAGCATGGGGTCCAGCCCCTTCACTAACTCCCCCTGAGAATGTGTGAAAGACTCCAGTTAACCGCTGTGTACGCCCCCCCCCCCCCTGTCTCCAGGAGTTAAGTGTGTTAATCTCTTTGAGCGTTTATAATCTGGTGCTCTGGGATTATTTATGCGTATCCTCGGCGCTCGTCGCTAGAGAGGGTGGTCCATCTGGTTTGAATGCCTTTAAGGACGCCGCAGCGCTGCCTGGCATGCGTGTGCCGAGTCTGCTGCGCGTCGCGCCCCGCGGGGGTGTTCTCATAGTCACACACAGACCAAAACGGCCCCGACGGCGCCCTCTTCATCTTTTACGGGGCTTGCGTCAACATCCACCCGGCGGTTCCGCTGGGACAGAAACGCCCGGGGCAACCTGGACAGAAAAGGCGGCTGTTCACCAGGCTTACGGGCTTGGAAGTGTGCACGCCAGATCAACAGCCCTCAACACAAACTGCATGAGCTACTCTCCGCAGCGTTCTCTGCTGCACAGATCCAAGCTCTTTTGTTTTCCCGGGTGCAGTAACAGAAACGTCCGCGCTTGAAAAGGGATCAGAAATAATTCGCAAGGACTTTAGAATTTCTTTGGTCAGGGTTGGCAGAATTGGTAACACATTGAGCAGATTCCTGGGGATCGCTTCCACACCCCCATACGATGCGTCGCACATCACGCGTGCATGGGGACACGCGGCGAGTGAGACCCCAGGAACACCCCTAATTGCGCCCAGCGCTGCAGGTGTCCCGAACACACCCTTCCCTGCCTCAATTACTGATAATAGGGGGGGCTGAGGTAAAAAAAGAATCAACAAGAAGTACTTCAGCCTTGGCTATAATGCCTGGGCTGAATTGTCTGTGTGCCTGCATGTGTGGATGGATATATTAGGTAATATCACAACAGTGGCTGGCTGGGCATGACGGAGAGAGTGCCCTTCACCATCTCTGCCCCAGTATATGAGTGCTCATGATCCGGGGTGCCTATTGGATGACTTGTAGGGTGTGTTTTTCCTCATTTACGTATTGAAAGTGCAGCGTAGTCTGGGAGAGCGTACCTGAGCGCGCGGCTCAGCTTGTCGTAGTTCATCTGGGGCTTGCATTTGCGGGCGCCCCACAGCCGCGCCACCTCGTCGGGGTCCTTGATGACGAACTCGCCGTAGTCGCCTTGCCAGGCGATGACGTCGTGGTACTCCTCCTTCCTCAGCAGCTCCAGGATGAAGTGCCACAGCTGGATCTGCCGGGAGCCGGGGCTCGACTCGGGCTTGTAGGCCCAGTCCGGGAAGGCGAACCCTGGGGGCGAGAGAGAGAGAGAGAGAGAGAGAGAGAGAGAGAGAGAGGTGTTTATGTGGCTCCCATACATGACCACCCGTCAGCGCATGCATGTGTACACACAACCTTCTACTTCAAATACTGCTGTTCAGACGTGTAGAACAGTCACACCACAGTGTCTGTATGTACACATCCCCGATTCTTCAGTTTAGCACCAAAAACCCTCATTCACTTTGACTAGTCTGCTGTCATCATTAAGATCCCATTATTTATGATCGTCTACAGCGTTCAGGGGTAAGCAAGCTATCACATAAGGGTGGTGTGCGGCAAGCGGGAACGCAACGCTTCAAGGCCCTTTCACACATGAAATCCACAACACTGTCGGGTTCAATTATCCAGGTTAGGTAGTGGTTTTACCTGTTCACGCATGGGTCTATATAGGCCAATAGGGAAATATTCAAGTCAAGTCTGTTCACACATTCCAGGAAGATTTAGGTAAAGCAGAATGTCTACCCTCCAAAGCAATGCAGAACGAATGTTAACGTTGTGTTAGTTTGTCTTTAAAGCAGCCAGATATTTCGCGGAATAAAAGTTTAGGCAGAGATGTAAATGATACCAACACAACACAGTTTAAGTTAAGAAATAATATGTTACCATTTTCAGCCACTATAGTTCAGTTATATGATCCCTAATAGTGAACATTAGATAAACAATGGAAGCTTGATTTATCAGCTAAAAATCAATACTTCTATGCAGTTGTTTTTGGTAAAATGCAACTAAAATAATTCTGTTAGCCAAGTTAAATAACTAGCCATTGATATGTGGCCTACGTAGATGGAGCGCTAACTAGCTTGCTAACATTAGTTAAAAAAGCAACTTAAAACAGGAAGAGCCTGACAAAGATGTTTACCAGGGAGAAATACTGCATAGCACACAAGCAATTTGTGAGGCAATGCTAAAATGTATTCAATTGCTAAAATAAATGTTCATATTTCCCTCACAAAATCACACAATGTAGCTCCAATACCTTCTATGTGCAAAGTCTCACATTTGGTGAGGTCAGATTCAGTAAGAGGTCTTGCGTAAGAACATCATAAACTTTTGCGTGCTTTACCCGGGAATGTTTCTGCTTTTTTTTTTCCTCCACATTATAGCCGTAGCGAAAGATTTACGTAAATCTTACTAGGTCCTGACCCAGCAAATTTGCGGAACGTCTTATACGGAAAATCGACTCCTGCCCCTACATGGCGCCGACACAGAAAATTGCCGGAACATTTATTTGAGTTAAGATGCACGTGTGAAAGGGGCTTCGGACTCATTTCTCAGCTGTAGCGCCATCCGGAGGACAGTCGGCACCATAAGAGCACACTGCAGACGCGCAATGCCGATTGGAGCTTTACTTCTCTCAATTAACTGCCTTTAGTCTGACCCTGCCATGGAGACAGTCGGTTGGTTCGGACACTTGGGGCAGAGCAGAGGAGCCAAAGTTGTGCTGCCACTCCCCTCCCCGCCCTCCCGAAATCCCCGGCTTCTCCCTCTCTCTCTGCGCTGTCACTCTTTCCAGGTGAGAAAGCTCCGCCCCCCTCTCCTGGTGACGGAAAAGGCAGTCCGCCCGTAATGGGGAGCGGGTGCAGGAGCGTGTTAATCACTTTAATCAAATTTCATGACTTTCAAGAAGCCTCTGAACAATTAACTGCCGAGAGACTCAGTCAGTAAAGCTGGCGGTTAGAGCCGGGTGTTGTGGATTCCATAACTGGCCACGTCCCACCAGGGCCAGGGTTCTTATAGGGCATCCGGCGCTCCTCAAATTACTGCTGTTGGCACCTCCGAACCAAGTGCCAGGCCACCAGTTGTCGTCAGCGAGACACACACCTCACTGGCTTCCTGCAATACCGCACGGCCCGCGGGGTGTAAAACCGTCGCTGGCTCGCAGACGGGTGCGTTGGGGAAGCGCTGCAGGGCTGTTTGTGTGGGTGCGGGTGACTCGTCAGTAACCCGAGGCTCGGCACAGGAGACTACGCCGGGCAGCTTGCTTAGCACGGAGCGCGCTCAGTCGTACGGAAGCGACGCGCTCGGCCTGGAAACCGTGCGCAATGCCTTCTGCCATAGGAACGGAAGAAAGACTTTGCAGAGGAAGCAAATTCATGTGAGGCTTAGAGTGGAAACCCGGTGATAAAGAGCGTGTGCGGAACACGTGTGTTCCTTGGGCGCAGGAATCTGAAAACATGTGCCTGAGTGTTTGTTTGTGGATGACCTCACCCCCTCTACCCTCGCTTAACCTTGATGACCTCAAACCCCCCCCCAAAACCAAAGACGACACCAGACACCCATTAGAGCAGGGAGGCGATGAGACTGTATCAATAATGCACCGCGTTGGAGGGGGGGGGTCTCGGCTGTGAGACACGCATAGTGGGAGGGGGGGGCGGGGGCTGGGGAAAACCCAGAGGAGAGGGGGAAGCAGACAATAGCAGGGGGAGGAGGAGAAGAAGCAATGAGATCATAGCTTGTCTGGGAGTCTGTTGTCATCCAGGTTAGATTGCCCCTCTCGTCGTGAGGTCTGAACTACGAGTGCCCTTCGCCTGGCTGTTTACATTCAAACCGTCTCACATGCTGGGACGCTAGCCCGCGTAGGCTCAGCACAGCCGGCAGAGAGAGACGTAACCAGCAGAACTGGCGTTTCTGCGAACAGAATGCCTCTGGATTCTGCCGTCCATCTGCGACACGTTTTTGCTACAGATGAGCAGCCGGTTCAAATGGGGCGATGTGCTTGTGTGTGTGTGTGTGTGTGTGTGTGTGTGTGTGTACGTGTGTGTGTGTGTGTGTGTGCGCATGTGCGTGTGCGTATGTGTGTTTCTCAGTCAGTCCGTGCAAAATAAGGGGAGAGAGGCACGTCTCAGTGATCAATGAGTTCAGGCCGACCAGACAACTGGACCTGCAGTCACAACAAATGCAGACACCCCGACACGTGCCTGGGGGGGGGGGGGGGGGGCAAGCGCATGGGCACCCACCCAGACAGACACACACAGACAGACAGACACAAACACTTCTCAGCAGCCACTTTAACGCCATAGTCTGGCTTTGAGCCCCACTCCCGGGGCTCCTCCCCCAATGCCACGGCACACTCCGCAGCCCATCCGCAGGAACGGGGGAGGCACCTGGGACAGGCGGGCGGGAACGGCGGGATGAGAGTCAACTACGGGAAAAATCTGATTCCCAAATGTTTCCTGCCCCGTGTCAAATATAGATAGAGATATTCCTGTTGGACACCGACTTACTGCCAGTGGGTGTAGTGTAGTCATGGTGTTTGTGTAGGGATGACGAGACCCACTGTTTACATACATGTGCTTCGAATTAGACCAAACACCCTTTCCTGCATCACCAGACATGCTTAGGCTTAGACTCGGTTTCCCAGCACTGAGTAACACCCATGCTGCCCGTCCTTCACCCCGTCAGGAGCCTAATCCCCCCCACAGCGAGAGGGCCGGCTCGGCATACCCGCTGATCTCCGGATCCGGCCGGCTCGGTCCATCCATGCAGCGTACAGATCTGTGCACCTGCCCAGCAACTCCAACTAAGAACAACAAACCTTGCAACCGAAGAGCGCCAGACTCGGGGAGAGCGCCGCTGGCCTTGAGGCTGACGCCAGGGTTACTGATCTACACAGACGGGCTGAGGGAGGAGGATTCAAGGTGCTTTGGGCGGGGGCGGAGTAAGTTTATAAGAGATGGTTACGAGGGACGATGGACGGTGGGTGCTGATGGGAAATGGAGGCGCAGACCTGTAAACAAAGCGATCTCGAGCAAGGCTGATCACTGCTCCGCTGGCGTAAACAACGTAGTCATCCCAGAGCATCAATAAAAGAGGGTCGCGTTTCCTTACCTCGCCCGTCCCCACTACAGACTGCAGTTACACCGCCTGTCCTTACCCACTACTCTCCATGCAGGTGCCAGAGCACTACCTGTGTGTGTGTGTGTGTGTGTGTGTGTGTGTGTGTGTGTGTGTGTGTGTGTGTGTGTGTGTGTGTGTGTGTGTGTGTGTCTTAATGCGCAGGCTCTGATAAGGACATGGGAATGACGAGGCTCATTCCCCACAGAGGCAGATGGCAATGCTACTCTGAGATGGTAGCGCCACTGAGTAGCGGCCACTCTGGGGCTGAGACGGTAGCGCTACTCTGGGGCTGAAACGGTAGCGCTACTCTGGGGCTGAAACGGTAGCGCTACTCTGGGGCTGAAACGGTTAACTCCACCAGGCCAAGGGCTGAAGAGGGGGGTGGAGGTTCCTGGAATGTGTCAGAATGTGACAGGAAGTACGCGACTGCTGTACACCACAACAAAACTGCTTCCTCCCTGTGTGTCTGTGCGTGTGCTAGAGATACACAAAAAACACAGGTCAATCAGACACCAGCCTACTCTCAGGCGTAAGGCCACAAACATCCGCTGCACAGCTTCTCGCAGCTACAAAACCACAGCTCACCTGCGCCGATGCACGTATGGCAGTTCCTGCACTGTACAGTGAGTTCATATCACGACTGTGGATCACAGCAGAGTTCAGACAGTCTATCAGGACAAGGTATCACAGCAGAGTTCAGACAGTCTATCAGGACTAGGTATCACAGCAGAGTTCAGACAGTCTATCAGGACTAGGTATCACAGAAGAGTTCAGACAGTCTATCAGGACTAGGTATCACAGCAGAGTTCAGACTGTGAGCCCATATCAGTACTGCAGTGTTTCCCCTATAATTGTGCCCCGCCAGGCCAACGAGAACCCCTGGCCGGCCAACAAACTCCTTAAAAAAAAAAAAGACACCAAATACATTCAAGTAATTTGCGCTTGGGAGCCTCTGTGCGGTGCAATTCCGAAACACGAGTCAACCTCTGCCGTTGCCTGGGATACTTGACGCGATGACAGCGCCACTTAGAGGACAAGTATGCATTCAGTCCCGACTCGGTTTATGTTTCTGCGGAGCGAGAGCGCAACTGTATGGGATGCAGGTAATGACTAGAGCCCAACCGATTTATCGGCCGATATTGGCCTATCACAGATATATTGTTTGCTTTGGCCAAGTGTTTAAACTTTAGCGAAGGTTTAGCTAAGTTAGCTAACGTTAGCTAGCTTGCTAACCAGCCAACTATGTGGCCAATCATGATGGAACCATGCAAAGAAAGTGTGTTTTTTCATAGTCTTTTTAAAAAAAATTTTTTTTATTATTATCAGCAGCTATATATCGGTTATCGGATTTCATCCCCCTCTAAATTTTGGAATCGGGATCAGACCCAGGCTCAGTCAGGCTCTAGTAATGACAGAGTGGAGTGAACCAGAGACATGCTGGCTTTTTAAAAATCTTTAATTGATTCTCTTCAAGGCTTCACAAAGTGAAAGTAAGTTTCTGATATTTTATATTTTGTCTCGTGGAATGTCACCTTGTTTTCACTGTCAGTACTACAACCTAACAATACCGCGTGTTCATGGTCATTGTATCGGTATGGTTGAACATAACGCTACCTCTGTAATCCAACATAATATCGTTGCATCACGTCTATTTAAATAGTCAACTAGCTAGCTAGCGTTACACGGATACTGCCTTTTATATCTAGCCAGCGAACATTAGCTATCAACTTTTCCCGCCCGAAGACAATTACCCCATAAAGCAGCTTATTACAAGCGAACGCATCAATAGCGAATATGAAAATGGCGCTGCCTAAAAAGAGAAAAAGCTCTAACGCTGGGGGACGGACAACCAAATATTAACTTGTGCTAATACTTTGCAAAGGTCAGAGGATTGTAAACATCAATGGACAAGGTGCACAAAACCTTGGTAAAGCTGCAAAGTAATTCCATGTGCTCCTATTTTCCCCCTTCCAATTGCAACGCTGAAGCAATAAATGACCCCAACAACTCCCTGGCACTTTGATTTAATTTAATCTAATGTAATTTAATTTGATCCAATATATTTTTATTGAGTGGTTTAAAAAAAAATCTTCTTTGTGACTGAAGTTTGTAACATTGTTAAAGATTCTATTTATGCATTTGTGGAATCTTAATTATAATGTGGCTGCTTGTGGCATCGGTTCAACAGCTTATTTTTATGCAGTAAATTCAGCGTATTAAGTCATCCTCTCCTTGTGATCATTTTAAGTCTTGAATATACAGAGCAAACAAATATATAAAATGCCAAAGCCCGACCGCGCCAATATGCCATCCCCGTGCCACGTCTGTTTAGGGATTTCCCGGTGCGTACCACCAGGCCTGAAAACTATTTTTGGAGAAACACTGGAGAGTTCAGGCTGTGAGCCCATATCAGGACTGTCTCGCAGTGGAAATGAGTGAGGGTCTCAGATCTCAGGTCTTTACACTTGGTCCATGAGCACTGTTGCCACACTAGTAGTGTAAAGTAGAGCTGTGTCAATGGAGGGTGCCTATATTATAGAGTTATTGCCTATATTAGACTGCAAGATTGTTTTTTTTTTAAACACAGGAAAAATTGACATTTGGTTTAGACACAAAAAATACATAGAGCAATGAGATGAAAAGTACACGTTTCAATTCAGACCAAACACCCGTTACACAATTGGGCGCGTCCTTAACCTGTTAAGCCCGAGGGTGTTGACCACGAAAGGGTAAGGAAACGATATTAGTTGCTTTTGATGACAATCGCTTTGGGATTTGATGGAATATTGAGACAAACACAAAATTTGACACGTTGACTGTAAAATGTGAAGTTTGGCTGCGTGTTTGCTATGGGTCTGACGTGAGCTGGTTAGCTCAGGCTATGCTATGCTTGGGATCAATGGGAAGAGTAGCTTCTCTAGTTTCATACGACACCCAACATGACGGAGTGGAGCGACAGTTCATGTGTACTGTTGCGTTCCATTTCGACTGTCCCTTATATTTATACGGCATTATTTTGTAACTAAAATATTGAAATTATTGCCCAACAAAAATTGTTTGGACAAACTACACTTGGTGTTGTTTTGGTAGCGTTAAGGCCTCGTCTTTTAGAAACATTTTAAAAAAAAGACCACCACAACATTTTATGAACTTTTTACAGGCAGTTATTTATGGTACCGTTCTACTGGACTCGGTACAGGGTCCGTCGGGCTCAAAAGGTTAAAGCCCTTTTCTTTATGTTCATTGACTGAAAGCTCACCCACTGATTGTACAGCTGCTCGTCCTTCAACTGGCTTCATCAAACTTAATATTATCATAATAATAACATTACTTATTATGACATAAGGCTTTATACAAGTATTAACGAAGCCCTGTGGCAGGTTAATCACTGCCAGATTACCGTCTGAAGCACAGAAATACTACGCAGGACGTGCAACTGAGGCCGAGTAGCGGGGACAGCATGTGGGACACACCCGTACAGTGACCCAGTGCGCTCTCGCACGCATTCACACCCGCGACCCGGAGAGCGAGGAGGCGCGAGGGGCGAGCGAGGAGGCGCGAGGGGCGAGCGAGGACACACGCGGGGCGCCTGCGTCAGCGCTGACTCACTCCGCCCGCCGCGTTTCTCATTCAGCCTTCACGACGCAAATTCCTTCTCCTCCGCCGCTCGCTCGCTCGCTTTCTCTCCCTCGTTCCCTCTCTCGGACACCGTCTCCTAGCAACCAGATACTTCGGCACTAAAAATAAAACTCCAGAAACATAACAGAAAAGGGGGCGGGGGGGGGTAAAAAATTGACAATTAAGCCTTTCAGACTAAGAGCGGGGACTGAAATAGAAGAGGTGAGAGAATGAGAGGGGGAGACGACTGCAACAGGTGCCCTGTGCGAGCAGCGGCTCTTCGCTGATGTTGATCACCTGTTTTCAGGCACACGCTCGCTCGCTCGGCTCCGGGAGCCTCCAGCTCATCCCCGCGGACTCTACGGCGCTTCTCACACAGCCGATTATTTAATAGTTCAGCGCAGTAGGTGTGTCTCTTGGGACTGCTGTGACACAAACACACACACACACACAAGCACAAACACACGAGCACAAACACACGAGCGCACACGCCCCACGCCCACAAACACGCGCTCTCACCGCCAAAAACAATAATAGGAAGCGCACATGCGTCTTCCTCTCCGCGGCAACAACTGCCGCTTTCCTGTTATTGGAAAAGTAGACTGCTTTGATCTGACCTCGAGACTTCAACCCGTTTCCAGCAGAGGTGCTGTGGAGGAGAGGCCAAGCAGAGCGTCTGTCTCCATCTCTCACGTGAAAGTGTCACTGTGTAGTTCAGGACATGTTACCTGTCAGCCTCTCCAGCCCTTCAGACCTTTCAAAGCACGTAGCTTCCTGCGCCAGAGCGGTTTGTGCCAGTGGCTTAACTCACCATTATCAATCATACGCAGGCCCCTCATAGCAGCCTCTAATTAGCCCACAGCTCCAGCTCTGTTTCAGTGCCACCGTTTCCACTCAGTCAAAGAAGCGCTGCGGACAGGGAGTCACTCAAAAGCGCACAACGGAAAAACACAGAATAAACGCACGCTTCTTACGCAGGCGTCCCCATTTCTCTCCACTTAAACTGCCAGGACGAAGGGGCTTTTGATCGAACCTCCTAGCTCTTTGTAGAGAGGAACCGTCCATTTCCATGTGAATTTGGCAGCGACACTGAGCACACGTGAGACCTGCATTTAAGAAGAGTGTAAATTAGTGGCGGGTAATGCTGATGATAATTGACTGGTGAAGGCTCACTGAGTGCTGAGTGGGCGCGGCAGTGGGCCCAGGCTCCGTTCTGCCCTGAAGGCCTCCCTCACTGCCTTCCTCCCATTCTTCCACAGGGCTATATTTATCTGGAGGAACAGGGTCCGTGTGCGACGCTAAGTCTGTGCGGCGCGTGAAGGGTGGGGTGGGGGTGGGGGTGGGGGTGGGGTTGTGAGGCTTCTCCCTGCTGTACCGGTGTAGAGCCGACTGACCCTCACACGGAGGAACCTGAGCTACGCCGGGCGGGCGGGGCGTGGCCTTGCTGAGTCATTCCAGGTGATGTCACAGTCTTGGACTCAATACGATTGGATCATTGGCACAGGGATAAGCGGTGTATTGAGCAGAACCTATGCTAACAGCGCTAGCCGCGCTGGGCTCTTGGGGCGGTACAGAGAAGGGAAAGGGGGGACGTGCCCCTGCCTCTCAGCTCATTTAGCATGGCCGCTAACGCTGATTAAGCCCGGCTGCTGCTCCTCACCCCACAGGCTCTGCGGGGGTTCAGCGCCCGTGCGGGGAGGAGGCGCGCTCCGACCGGCCCACCAAAGATGGTCTGTCCCGGCCCCCCAACGAGTGTATCATCCGCTGGCCCCTTTCTCCGCACCGGGAGGGGTGCGTGTGCGTGTGTGTGGGGGGGGGGGTTTATCAGCAGGGTCGCCACACGCCGCTCTACAATGGGGACGTCCCGTTAATTGATTAATTGTCCGGATTAAGTGGGCTGCTTATTGGTGCATCCGTGCATTCAGACGCAACCCCACCCCCCGCTCCGTTTCCCTGGTGTTTCCCGGGAGACTGTAACCCTCAGCTGGAGCGTATGAAGCTGGCGGTTGCGTAAGCGTGGTGATGTAACAGTGCCGCAGGCCGGTCCGTAGTAAAGGGGAAAGAGGGGTGGCAAGAGAGGGAAGGGAAGGGAAGAGAAGGGGGGGTAGTCGGTGGCCAGTCTATGAAGCTGGACACAATGGAGAGAGAAAGGGAGTGACACACACAGTGGGAGAGGACAAAGAAACAAGAAAAAAAAAAGAAAAAAAAAGCGTGGTGCTGCAGCACAGTGTGAACTCACCCCACCCCTCCCCACACACACAAACACACACAGTAATGAAGCGCTCCGTTACGTAACGCAAGAGCACGACCACTATGACGGGGGCTGGATCAAGCCAGAGTGCGAGGGACAGAGAAAGACAGAGAGAGAGAGAGAGAGAGAGAGAGACTCCACAATTCGCTGACCCTGCAGGTCACGGACAAACTGCCCGTCAAGGTGAGAGATGAATAGAGCTGTACAGCAGACAGGCAGCTGACTGACAGGAAGCTCACACTGAAAGCCTCCCCTTATAAAACAAGTCTCTCCTGAATGAGGAGCAAGCTGTAGAACACGAACCTCAGCAACAAACTGAATAAGCCCCATGAAAGCGCTCTCAAGGATCATGCACAATAACTACAAATATAGTCTTCATTGAAATATGCATTTCATCATGAAGTTCAAATTTTACATTGAAAAACGGGGCTTGAAAGGCTGCAAGTTGCGGCGCTGCTGTCAAAACTTTATACAAACTCTATACAAAAAACAAGATTTTCTAACTAGCTCTGGCGCTTAAATGTATATATTTATATATGGCGCATGTACAGACATTTCATCCAGACTTTTACAATAGTTTGATGCTTAAACAAAGGTAAAATTAGAGCACAGTAGCTTATAACCTGCTATAAATCCCTTCATATTTGCACAGAAAGGTGGTCACAGCATCCTAAAAGCACACAAACATTTATTAAGTGTATTTATTAAGCTTTTCATGAACAACAATGAACGTAACATGAAAGTGCACTCCGTCTCCAACTAGTCGATGTTTGTAACATTCGACATGAGGTAAATTGCGTTTTAATCACCGTTTACAGCCCTATGGCAGACGTGTAATTTTACGGCTGGTAATACGCGCGCTAACCGCAGCGTTGCGGTTTCCACGGCTCCGGGACATCCAACTGCAGCGAGCGGTGTGACAATCGCAGGACGAAGGGCACGCCACTATTGACGAGCGCAATTTAGCCGGAACGCGCGACGGAAAGCAGTGGGGCGGATGCGCATAAGGAGCGGAGATGAACACAGCAGACCGCTCTCGCTCTGCGTCAGTTCGGCGTGACCGCCCGTGTTTAACCTCCACACACACACACACCACAGTGTGGGTTCTCTAGAAGGTTGGCGGAAGTGGGGCAGGGCAGCTCGTGTGACGGGGGTCCCAAACGCAGTTGCAGTGAGTCACCGTGGTGGTCCGTTTTCACAGGGCTGCCGGCGTGCAGTTGCGCCGTATAGGCGGAGGTATTGGGGACATTTGAAAAGACAGGATCCAAATTGGATTGTTCACTCCACACAATCCCCCCCCCCCCCCCATACCGTATGCACAAAACTTTAGCAAGTCTTTTCTCCCCTTGGGCAAAAGCCTCTCTTTTTGTGTGTGGACATGGGTTTAGAGCCGAGGCTGCACAGATCCGGTCTTTATTCCCCGTGGATGGAGGCGTTAATCTAATCATCTGTGTCCATTAACAAAAATTAGAAGCGAAGAATTGGCGTCACGGCACAAAAAAAATATAGAAAAATTATTTTGGACGGATTAGCGATCGACTGCGTTAGCGCTTAAGCAGGGGGATTTTGGTTTAGACTTGTGTATAAGGTCACATGGGAGTGCATTGGAATGAATGCGAAGCTTGGTAAATGTGCTCTTGAGGAGAACGAGGTGATTACTTCAGAATCCATGGAAAATGGCTGATTTGTACACGCGAACATGATCTTAAGAGCCCTTCAAAGGAGCCAAGAAAAGAGCCGGAGGCAACGTCCCCGTACCAAAAACTCGAGGAGCGGTTCTCGCGCCGGAGCCCTTTTTCCATCTCCAGTTTCTCCTGCTGGGGGAGCGACTCACAGAGCTAATGGCATAAACAATAACAGACAGAGGATACGCGCTCCAATAATTGAACCCACACTTCTCCCGGCCGTTTTCCCTCCCTTTCGACGGCTGAGTCATAGACCACACAGCCGCCCAGACTGTTCCCCGCGGCCTCCCACCCGGAGGAGCGTCACGTCTCCGGCACCCGCAGACCCAGGCTGCTGGAGCCCTGCCTGCAGCGCCACCATCCAGCCTCCTCACTGCTCCGCGCTGCTGCTACACGCCGTGGGTACGGACAGAAAGGCCCACTGAGGGTCAGAGAGGAGGTCGCTGGGAAACGTAGTCCGACGCGGAGAATCATCAGTGCCGTATGAATGTCGGTCTTCAGCTGGGCGGAATCGAGCTTCCCTCACGTCATTAGTCCGTCAAACATGTCAGTTTCCTCGCATTACTTAACTACACCCAAGCCAAACTGCTGAGTCACGCATACCGTACGTTTACTGTAGAACATGGAGAGGAGGAAGTTGAAATATTTGACGAGTGAGGGCAAAAAGTGGGTCGAACAGGGAGTGTAAACCGAGGAAGATTTGTGTCCTTCAAACATAGAACACGTTCGAGCGTACAGTCAACACGACGCGGAGAAGTGAGCCAGGGACGGACGGGCGGCCTGTCGACGGCCCGACTGAGTAAATATGAGGCTATATCTGTCGCGGAATTAAAAAAATAACCTTTGTGCGCCTGTGGAGCGGTACGAGGAGTTTGAGGTTTCTGACCCTCCCCTCGCTGTAGCAGTGCAAGCTGAGCGGCAGGCATCGGGCCTCAGTCCCCAAACTGGCAGCAGCACTGAGGTGGGCTGAGACCTACAGCAGCCAGCTGCTGGCGAAACAGCAGCTCATGAGCTCAGCTGTGTGTGTGTGTGCGTGTGTGTGCGTGTGTGTGTGTGTGTGTGTGTGTGTGTGCGCGCGTGTGTGAGAGAGTGTGCGCACGAGCACGCCTGAGAAGAACACAATGGCCTCAGTGTGTGCTCCGGGCGGCCAGGTGTGCTGGGTCCGGGCCGGGCGGGCAGGGAGGGGAGGGGCTGGCGGGGTGGGGGATCAGAGCTTACCGCTCATTCCTCAGCCTTTACCCCCACCACTCAGACAACACAACAAACATGCTGTATTACTGTACTCCACAGAGTTAGAGCAGGACCAAGGGGCTTAGGGTGTGTGTGAGCGTGAGTGTGAGTGAGAGTGAATGTGTGTCTCTGTATTGCATAATCGCCCTAACCACATCTGTGGCTAAAAAGGTCAATTTGTGACAATGATTTTGAGAGCAGTACAGCCGGAGCGCAAGAGCTGCTCCTCTCTGATGTCAGCAGCACAGAGGCGGCGACAGAGCGAGAGATGCAGGAACCGGAGGCAGATTTTTTCATGAGAAAAAAGCAGGAGGTCAGAGGACGTCTATAACGAGCGAGAGAGAGAGAGAGAGAGGGGGGATGAGGAGAAAGAGGGAAAAGGAAGAGAAGAGACAGGGTTATCAGGGTGAAGTGGGAAGAGAGAAGGGAGGCGTAATAGATTAGCAGAAAGAAAGGGCGGAAAGGACAGGGGATTCGACGCGCTTCACGCTGCGTCTTTGCGGATGCACATCCAGCGTCGTCGCTGGGCCAGCGCCAGTTTCAGATGCTCAAACCGCATGTGCTGATTCGCACGCTGACATTTCAGGGAGTTTGTTCTGTAAACAGCTACACCGTGACCGACGCACACCGCGAAAAAGGTGTCAATGCACGCACAGAGGCGCGCTCGCTCGACTTCAAACGCAATGTAAACGCACCGCACGTACGCGCCGTGCAAATACCGGTACCGAGGTCCGTTTGATCGTTCGGGGAAAAGCCGGCGAGCGACGTTCACGAGACAAAGACTGTCATTCCAGTCCCACCGCACTGACGTTTCATTAATGACCCCTTCCACACACGCAGCCTTACCGCAGAATGTCACGACGCTTTACCGGTAAGGGGCTACGTGCGAATGAGAATCGCCGGCGCGGCCGCTCTGGCGATTTGGCTCATCAAGGCCTAGTAACATTAAGGGAAATGCTGCGTTTCAAAGGCCAGCGAAAACAAAAGCCGTGACATGGAGGGATCGACCACGCAGAAGTCCACTCCTCTTCACTAAGACACCCCGTCCAGGCCCACTGTTTCTTACTACTGCAAAGGAATTACCAAGTAAATGGAGCTTGCACAAGTAAATAACACTTTACTAATTATATACACAGTGCACATGCAAACGTTTCTCAAGTTGCCATAGGAGTACATGTATATTAAAATGTAGCAGGCAAGAGATGACCTTAGCTGTTAAGATCCAATTTTTCTTCATGGGCAGGTTACTTAGCGTCTTTTCTGTTGTCGCGGTAAACGCATACGTCTTACACGCAAGTAACCAAACGCATCTTAAATGCCTGGATGTGGTATTAAGAGAGAGAGAGATAAGGACTATAACTTTATTTCCCCAGAGAAGGTTGCACAGCTTCATACTACACAGAAGAGCAAAAAACGTAACATGCGATAACACCATTTACCCGCACAAAACAAAACTCAGCGTCGACCCGCTACGCCGCGCCGTGTCTGCTGTTTATTCACCATGCTGGATAATATACAGTAATGGACTGTGTTCAAAACTGCATACTTACCTGCCTGCTAACTCAATCAATCACTGGTGTCTCCTACACACCCTCTGACACACATGCAAACACACTCATGGTATTCCCTGCATCCTTTGACCTTACATAAATGTTGATGCAGACTACCAATTTCCCTTTCCCCTTACCTGGAAACCATTTCCAATCTCTCTGGCCAACCGTGCTCTCCTCCAGTGTGTACACAGGGCGTCTTTATGCTTAGAGTGTATTCCAGTAATAAGAGCGCGCGCGCACGCACGCACGCACGCACGCACGCACGCACGCACGCACGCACGCACGCACGCACGCACGCACGCACACACACACATCACGTAGCCACAGCTTTCCTAGGCTCACACGAGCGGCACCTTCACTCCGCACGCTGCCAGAACAAACTCTGTCCACAGGAAAGCGTTCAGTCCTAATCGCATTTCATCCAACGACCGCAAAGCTCCCTCACCACTGAAATCAGTGTTTAAAAACGCAGGCCCCGAAAGTGGACAGGTCCCGAGAGCGAGCGGGAGAACTCTTAAAACGTGACTCATCCCTGACTCTGGGGGAAGATGGGGGGGAGGGGGGGTGCGGAGGGGAAAGTTGGAGGGGTAGAGAAAGAGCGGGCAGCGGCAGAGAGCCCACAGCCCACACGCACTCTCAGCGTCTGAAAGAGTGGCGGTAAGTGGCACGGACGGTGGTGACTCTTCTGACTCAGTACCTCCACACTAAAATCAGGGCCCCGTTCCCAGGGCTGGGAGCCTCAGTGCGTCAGTGCGTCAGCCTGGACGGACACGTTCCTGCCGCACCCGTGATAATGGGGAGGCTTCACCGTGCGACGTTCCTACAACTGCGCTAAGTCACACCAGCGTAGCCGCAGATTTACATTCATTTGCTTACCGTATCCAGAGCCAACACCGCTTACATTTTTACATACTGCCCATTTACACAGCTGCAGGTTTACCAGAACGATTTGGTTTTATTACTTTGCTCAAGGGTACAACGGCAGAGCCCCATCTGGGGCTTGAACCCGCAACCTCGCCACGGCCTCAGCTGTACGTCCGTCAGCTCACGCCAAGCAGACAGGCTGCTGGGAACGGTCAACGTTTCCCGGCTGCCCGTGAAAGATTCTGTGAGGATTCTGCTTTGTCACGGCGTGCGCGCGGTGAACAACCGCGCCGGCGTCTAAGGTGACGCTCTTAAATGGAGACGTCAGGAGCCGAGCAGAGGCCCCCCCGAGTCAGACTGGGTGAGACTGGCGTGGGCGCACCCTGGCTGTTCCTCCTCTCGCTGAGCCAATCCTAGGATGTTAATTTTAACCTACCCCCCCCCCCCCCCCCTCCCCCCCGGTCTGGCCTGGTGGGGATGTGTCGAGGCGTGTGCCGACAGATCGGTTTCCCCTCACACCACCTCGTCTCTGGAACGGCGCTGGCCGCGGCCCCGGGCTCTACACACACACACACACACACACCCACACCCCTGAGGGCCAGACCCAGCAAAGGGCTGGGGACCTTACAAACCGCCTTAAAGTATTACAGCGCTCCAATATAATCCGCCACGCAAGGGCCCTGGCCGGCCCACACCTTTCCATGCCTGTCAAAAAGATGGATCTGTGCGCCTCCTGTGTCCGCAAAGTAGGCTTGTTGTTTATATACCACAGGTGCGAGTTACGAATTAAGGCCCCGTTACTCGAATCACGGTCCTCGAGGGCCGAGAACTGCTGGTTTTCCACCCTACCTAGAAGTCAGTTGTAAACAGTCTGGCCAATCAGTGGCACTAATTGTTCAGTTAGTTAACTGGGAGAAAAGAAAACCAGGGCCGGGTTTGGATTCCAGGGCCAGATTTGAGTATCCATGTATTAAGGCACGGCAATCCAATGCTTGAATAAGAACAACAGTTTTTATAAAGATAAATATGATCCTTTCCTTGACTGAATACGCTTCCTTCTACCGACTCTGCTTATTACTTCTTCCGAAGTAAATGTGTTCCAACAAATAACATGTGGTAGAGCTGCCCAAGTATGAAACGCTTCCTCTCTGCGTAAGAGACGAGTCTCTTGAACAGGTGCAGCCCTTCCACTGACTGTAAGGGGATATCCTGTTGGTGTCTGAGCCCCGTGACGAGCAGCACTACAGGAGAGGCGGGCGGGCAGAGCGTGGTGTGCTGAGCACGTACCCGCCGGATTACAGGCACATCCACGGGTGAGCTGAAAATGAGCGCCTGCAGCCGGCCGCTAAACGTTGCCTGGGAGCGAGGGAATGAGGGGTGTGCTGTGAGGCGCCGTCCGTCCGTCCGTCTGTCAGTCCGTCTGAGGAGGGCTCCGTCGTAGCGCCGAAGCGCTCGACCGCAGATGCGGGGCCCAAAGCTTGCCGGCACCGCAGCTTCCAAACTCCCGGCTGAATCTATCCCGGGGAACGCTCCGGGGAACGCTCCGGGGGAACGCTCCCGGGGAACGCTCCCAGGGAACGCTCCGGGGTTACAACGCAATTAGGACTCGGCGGCAGACTAAACCGCGGTTTGAAATCTCGCGACTTGTTCGGCCGTTCTTGGTTCTGGTCGGAAACGGCAACGCTAACTCCTGTGCACTGCTTCAGTTGACCTGGAAAACCCAGCCGAGCCGGACCGAGTAACCGTGCTTCGTCAACAGGGCTGTGATATTATAATGGGAATTTAAGTACGCTACATTCAGGATGTGGGCAATTAGCAGTAATTCATGGGAATACATGATGGAATTTGTTTTGATGGATTCTTACGTTGGTAATGATCTACTGACGAATGCCTAAATTCTACCACCAACATTAGTGGTAATGTCCAAAACAATGCAATCATCTTCTTTAAAATTCATTGTGATCGTTCATCGAATTTCTTGACCAATGACATTTAGGCCTACTCAATGTGCAAAACCATTGCCATACAGATAAGCAGCATTATCCCCCCCTACAAAAAAATTATTAAATCCTATCAATTTAAGTCTAGTGCCCTGCAACAACGCACCTTCAGGTATCTGGAGATTTATTGGTGGTTCTCCTGAACCTGGTTTGTCTTTATGCGTTTGCCTTGTGTTTAACCCGCCTCTTTCTACACTCCCTGATGCATAAACTTTGGGTTTTATCTACATAATGCTTCCAGGCCCATGTCATAAAAGCACCTCGTAACTTAGAGCATTATTTTTACTATTAAAGATACACGAGCCAGCTCTAACGCAGGTATGGAAGCAGGGTCTAACTGTCTGGCTCAGGCTAGCTTTACAGGAAAAACGGTCACACAGGTTTTAATTTTCATAATGTCATAATGTCATAATGTCACACAGAGGCTTCACCCTGCCCGACAGGCAAGATTGTTTAAGCAAAGCGCTTACAACTTGCTTGTTACAACAAAAGCGCTCTTTAAACCAACAGGAGCAAAAAAAATACATAAATAATAAAATAAAGGAAATCACAGGATTGCTCAAGAATCCGTAGTCACTGTCCACCAAATGGGGCAGAACACTAACACCGTTCACACCCAGCACATGAATGCTCAACAAAAACTTGTTACTTGTTGCTTAGTTTTTGTGTAGTGGATGTGATTTCTTCGGCAATTACGGTTGTTTTACTACTGACAAACCGGATGAAAGACAGCATAATGAGTTTCAGTCTGAGAACACAGTGTCTTCACCTTTTTGACTCAAAATCAAATCGGTCAAACATTTACCAGTAATACAGTACAAACATAGCAGGGAAGGACTGGAAAATTGTCATTAGAGGTTTACGACCAGATTGGGAGCAGTCCACAAAAGGAGGTGTCATGGTGGGTCAGGGCACTCTGGGTGTGGGTGTGGGTGTGGGTGTGGGTGTGTGTGTGTGTGTGTGTGTGTGTGTGTGTGTGTGTGTGTGTGTGTGTGTGTGGGGGGCATACTGCATTCTTTTTCTGCTCCATTCAAACCACATCGAAAAGTGAATTTTATCGCTTTCATGTGTCGGCTTCAAAAATGGAAAATTCCTGTGGGTGAAATGGTGGCATTCAAACTGTGCCTGGACTCCCAGAAAAGCGAACGCTGTACTGAAGCCAGGCCCAGTGTGCACAGGGATTGCCGAAAGGCTCGCACAGTCAAAGAGCTGGTGCGCGGTGTGGTGTCCAATGTCAAACGCGCCTGTGCCGGCTGTGGCCGGCGGCCCCACTAGAGTTGCAGTTGGCCACAGTGTCGCCTGAGACAGGGGGGTGGGGAGGTTTCTACCACTAGTGACCATCACCCCTCTGGTCACCTGCGACCCGTCTACATTGGGGAGTCCTCTAGAGCACCAGCAGAGGTAGCCTGGGGCTGGCCGCTTTCAGTGGAAAATAAACAGGTGTCTGAGGACTTGCGTGGTAGGATTCACCCCCCCCAAAAATAACCAAGAACCTTTCAGAGTCTGGCAGGGCCTACAGTTCCAATCCGGAAGTTTGATTTGGGGTTGAAAATTTGCACACTGACAAGAACTCTTTTCACAGTAGCGCAAAAGCCCCTTAAGAAAAAACAAAGAGTGCTCGAGTCCTCATAAGGGCTCGGCACAAGAACCAAGCTTGTCAAGACTTTAAACGTGAGCATTTCACATTAATGCAAGCAATTTCGGTTCTGCTGCTAAGCTCTCGCATATCATTATCCCGCTCGGAATTTAACATTACGCCCGCATCACAGCCTCACGGGATCCGAGAGAAGACCGTAGCCTCGTTTACCGCGGGCTCGTGACGCGAATGCGACCGGCGTGCTATTGGGAAACGACCACGAAACCGAGACCGCTACAGTGGGTCACGCGGGTAGGTGGCAGTATTGGATTTTCAGGCAAATTTAATGCGCTCGCGTTCAAAATCCACTAATCATAGAGGCTTGAAGCTGAATGTTCGCATTCCTCTGACAGCCATATAAAGAGAGCTGGAAAGGCTGCCAGAGGGTAGCCCTCCAGGATAAGGATTTGGCAGCCCTTCTGTAGGCCGCGCTGGCCAATGATATGTCATGCCCTCATCTGACCGATAACGAGTGAAATGGTCACACAGTTTATCACTTGGCCTTCAGCCATTGCCGCGAGCAGAAATGTACTTTTTTTGTGAACAAGTATTAATTCCTTTGCTCTCGAAAATAGCCTAGTCTTGAAAGCAAAACACAAAAAATGGAATTGTTCTGACAACCAGTAACATTTTAGGACCCGGCAAAAAAACAAAAAAATTTTTTTTTACAAAAGACTGGTTTCCTCCACTTGGGTGACAAAGAAAAACATGGAATTTAAGTTCATTTGTTGCAAGAACGTGAAGCATGGTGTGCGGCGCTCTCGGTTTTTTATAATTAAAAACATTTGCCTAATTAGCGCATTTGGGCAGACGGCAGAGGGAAGCGGGCCCAGCTGGCTCCTGAGTGCGGGCCTACCGAGATGGCGATGCGCCATGTCAACAGATAGCTGCTCTCTGATACTCCGGCAACAAGAGGGGCAGCGTATCAGACCACTGCGCAGGCACGTGCATGAATAGGCTAACCAAGCTGCGGTTTGATGCAGGTTATTCCTTCAGATTCAATTTCATGCTAATGCTCAGCGCTAATATGGCACATATAGCGTACCGATTTCGGTTGTCCACCATTGCCGTGGAAACTCTCAGATTCGCTTCACTTCTCACCGTTAAATGAAATCAGCCCGTGGTGCAGCTGTTTTCCATCATGTAACGGACACCTTTATTTGAAGCGCACTGTACACATGACTTATCAGGATAACTGTGTGTGTGCTTTTGTTACAATTCAGTTAGCGGACAGCAGGATTAAGGACGCTTCAAGACCTTCCCACCCAGATCTGCGATTAACGGTTCACACAAACTTCACAAAACCATGTGCATTCATCTGGATTATCACTGTGAAAACAACCTTCTTAGATTTTAGAGAATGGGGGACTACTGTATGGGAGTGAAGGATTGGCCTTCACAGAAATACCGATTGATCACACAGCAACACCTCTGCCTTTTCCCCTCAAACATCTATAAAAATACAGCGGTTCATATGGAAGCGCATACAGAGAGGAGAGACAGGAGTGTGTATCAAAAGTCACAGGAGAGATCATCACTAAAGACCACAGTCTGGAGGGAAACAAACTCCCATCAACAGGGAGGTGTGAGTGAGTGAGGGAGGAGAGGGGGAGAGAGAACCTGGAGTTTCCACAGAGGTCCTCTCTACAAGAGACAGACAGAGAAACAGAGGGAAAGTGTGACAGAGAGAGAGAGAGACAGAGAGAGAGCGCGGTTACATCTCCCATATAGTCTGTGTTGTGGTTTGGTCTCCAGACTCTGTGTCTTTACTTTCATTTTCCTCTAGACGCACACGCCAGACCGACGGCTGCCGACAAAAATACAGCAGCTCCAGCTGGGAGTCAGAGCACTGACGGCACACCACTGCCTCCGACTTTACACCAGTTACTCTCCTACACCACTGCCTCCGACTTTACACCAGTTACTCGCCTACACCACTGCCTCCGACTTTACACCAGTTACTCTCCTACACCACTGCCTCCGACTTTACACCAGTTACTCTCCTACACCACTGCCTCCGACTTTACACCAGTTACTCTCCTACACCACTGCCTCCGACTTTACACCAGTTACTCTCCTACACCACTGCCTCCGACTTTACACCAGTTACTGTCCTACACCACTCCCTCCGACTTTACACCAGTTACTCTCCTACACCACTGCCTCCGACTTTACACCAGGTACTCTCCTACACCACTGCCTCCGACTTTACACCAGGTACTCTCCTACACCACTGCCACCGACTTTACACCAGTTACTCTCCTACACCACTGCATCCGACTTTACACCAGTTACTCTCCTACACCACTGCCTCCAACTTTACACCAGGTACACTCCTACACCACTGCCTCCGACTTTACACCAGTTACCCTCCTACACCACTGCCTCCGACTTTACACCAGTTACTCTCCTACACCACTGCCTCTGACTTTACACCAGATACCCTCCTACACCACTGCCTCCAACTTTACACCAATTACTATCCTACACTACTGCCTCCACCTCACAGATCTAATTAAAATGTTTATACAAAACAAATACAAATCTATACAAACTACAGTAGCATTGAATTAGAGTGAGGTTCCTATTCATCCTGCAACATCCCTGCTGTAAAAAAAAGAACAGAACTGTTGCTCTTGGTTACATATCTGTGGTCTTTTTGACCTGCACTAATGAACAGACAGTGAACACAGTCTGATACACGCCACGAGTGCATACAATGCAAATACTTCTGCAATGTCACACCACCAAAAACTCCACCATATAACCTAGCATTCTTTGATTTTATAGTCAATCTGGCCCAAATTAATGAATGCCGCAGTGCACTCTTCTGTTAAAGACAATATTCACAAATCCATTGCGTCCAACTTTCTAGTAGATAAACCTAAATGGGTCAGAAACAGATGCACTGGCTTACAACGGTGATACTTTAACATTTCAGTCATTAAAAGTCAGGCTTCCAGACTGTCTACCAAGAGCTACTACTGTACTCGGTGACCTTAGCGCTTGTGTGACCCTTGTGAGACAGTCTCATTCCCTTCCCACACCCACTGCGTTCACACTGCATTCTACTTTAAAAATGAACTGGCATCAGGAATAGCAACCAAAGTATAAAAATACAAAGCGAGTCAATGTGGCGTCACCACAAAGATGGCAATCCAAATGCACACGAGTACAAGTGTTTTTGTGCGTGTGTGTGCGTGTGTGCCTGCGTGTGTGTGCGTGTAATTCAGTGCAGACAGCAGCGATTAAAGTTCTGAGCCGGAATGTGGTAGGTCTGGGCTTTCAAATAAAATGAGCGAGAGTGTATGTGCTCTGTGAGACAGTCCTAATAAATCCCTACAAATATTCATAACCTCATATCTTGGTTGCCAAAGTGCATCTGGCCCAATGATATCCTCTGACAGAAGTCCTTTAATTGATCTCTGAAAGCCTTTTTTGGGTGACATTTCGGCCCTCAGATTTTATCAGTAAAGCCTGTGAAATAAAGTTTAGTGTAATTACCAGTGACTGCAGACTCACTATAACATTTCAGCTGGTAGATTAAAAAATGAGGCTAGCTGAAGTTGGCTCAGTTGTTGAATCATCAGTACAAAGAACAGTCAAATATTTCCCTTTGTTTTCACATCCCATTCCCCTGTTCTACCCCTCTATTGCACCTTTGCCTCTCTTTCCTTGAACTGATAATGGGTCCAGAGCACTTGGACAGGGAGGAGAAGGGGGGCGAATGGGGCCTGGAGAATAAAACAGAAATGGGGCCCAGTAATCCCCCAATAATCAAAGGCAGCTACATTCTCTCCAACTTAATTCATCAACGGGACCTCCACTGGTTCAGACCACACCAAAGCCCAGGCAAATAGGGAGGGGACTGTGAGAACCGGGCCCCCAAACGCCTCGGAGGCCGACCGCAGGGACGCCACTGGACGCGTCAGAAGCTCGCGGCTCGCGTCGGGAACCGCACCTGGAAAAACCCGAGCCGCGCTCGCCCGAGTTACGCAGTGGCAGGCCGCAGCCTCCGCGGAGCAGACACCGGAATCTCAAAACGCCGTGGTGCCATTATCAACAAACGCAGAAGGAGGAGGGAAAAACCCGGGCGTCCCCGGCGATCCTCAAATAGCATGGGCGGGCGACCTGCCGCGCGCGCCGCCCGGCCCCTGTTCCCGCCGACTGAACGCGAGCCCGCGGCGGCCGCAGCCTAGTCAGCACGGCGCGATTACAGCCCTTTTTCCACTGGTGAGACCGGGACGAGGCTGCGCCCCGCTGCCTGGCGAGGCCTGGCTCCGTTTCCCAGGAGCCAGGCGGTCGTGCGCTGCACCGATGTGAACGCAGGGAGCGCTACACTGCCTGGGACAGGCCCGAGCAAGAGAAAAGGCCCCACGTTTCACCCACTTCTCACGCTCTCGTTTCAGAACCCGAGGACTGGATTGAGTTTACCAGCAGGGAGAAAAGGTACTTGTTTAATATACGTTATATGACTATGAAGAGTCTTCTTTTAGGTGCAATTAATCAATATGCAGGTAATGCTCCTTTATGCAACAAAGATAGGTAGTGGGGTTGATGTGGATTCATGCCAGCACAGACCTCCTGTACATGACTAAACAAGGACAGTGATTAAAGTCTAAAAGAAATAAATCACATTCGAGGGCAATTTGGATGTCTAATGTTTTGATAGCTGAAGTGCCAGCCTGCAGCACAGACCATTGACTATAACAGCCTTCTAACATTGCTTTCCAACAGCTTCGAACGGACCTGCACACGGTCCTCACAGTTAGTCCTGCTACGGGAAACCAGGCCAAAACCAGACCGGTTTTAGGGGAGGAATTTAGACAATCCATTGTGACCTAAATGTAGACTACAGATTTTTTAACGGGGGAATTGCTTGCGTGCAGCACAGAGTGGCGGACAGGTGTTTGCGCTGACAGCGGTTATGAAAAGTCGGCTCGGCTCCCCCCCGCTTGTACTGGAGTTACGATCGTCTGTGAATTTTGCCTTTGCTGTGTGCAGGTACAAGCGGTGCTAAGTGTTGATGCTGCCTTTTCTCCCACGATCATTATGAATCGTGCAGTCTTGCTGGAGAACGTGCTGCCAGTGCAGGGCCATCAACACGCCCCCACGTTCAGTCTTTTTCCCCCGCTCGTGTCCTACGGCTCCCTTTAAACAACCATTAAAAAAAGATTTAAGACCGGTTTATTGTGAATGACTACGTCGGTTGCCTTTCCATACTGAAAGGGTCCTTTGCTCGCATGCACCCCGTATTTGGTCTCTTGTCCAGGCCCACCTCCATCCACCAGATGATTGACCGTAGTTAACTGACAATTAACTCCGTTGCTTGTAGCTCAGGACTCGGAGGGGGGGCAACGCTGGAGTCCTCCAATGAGATGGACCCGAGAAGAGTGGACTCCACCTATGAGGATTGAGCATGTAGACTAGAGTACAGCCCCTGCTGTCAACCCGCACTGTCCAACTCCTCTGACAGGCCTTCAATGGCAGCAGACTCATTTCAGATTGAGCCTTATTTTTTTTAAATCTGACATTCCACCAAAGTCTGCTACACGGCCCCCCACCGTCTCCGCACCTCTCCACCGCCGCCCAACACCGCAGCTTTGTGTCCATTCGGTTGCTGCTTGCCGATTTCTACCTTTACCGGGGTACCCTTCCATCAGTGGCCACACGGAAGAAATCACAGACCACAAATACTTAAAACGCAGTGTAGCGGCTGAGGCTATCGCAGATGAACCGTCACGGGAGGGCACTGCTTTAGGGGCCCTGTGAAGCGCACGGCCTTGATGCCGTCCTCCTGTGCATGCCGTGATGCAGCTCTAGGAAAGAGTGTTGGTAAAGATAAGAGGGTATGTGGAATGCATTGTGGGTAAGCACTCTGGAGGTGTGACCGAGAGGTCAGGGGTTCACTTCACGGACTGCACAGGCTAGAATAAACAGAACAGCCAAACTGGGTAGGAACACGAACACTACAGTTTTGCGGGCAAGTCAGCAAACTAATACTGCAGACCACAGCACACCACAAACAGATATGGCCATTGACAAACAGATGATACAAATGATGATACAAATTATATAAACTCCAGTCATCAATGAGGAAGCAAGGGGGGGGTCTCCTGTCTGGGTGAATATGAATTTCACCCTATGGGTAAGAGTCACATTGTGATCACATTTGTATTCAAAACAGCCACACCGTCAACAATCCAACAATGCCTTGGAGAAAAAAGCAAAAAAAAAAGCTGCTATTTACATTTCAGGTTGCTGTAAACCACACCCATTCAATGCTGATTTCCCCCCGCATTAAGGCAAATTCAAACAAAAGGCGAGTACAGATAAAGACAGCAGCTTTTCCACGGTGTGAACGACATAACTCAGAGCACTCGGCTCAGGGCATTGATAATGTGGAGGAGGCAACTTAAGTGATCGTCGTTAACGTTTCCCCTTTAACCGAGACTACAGAAAAATGCACAACTGAATCTTCAAAAAGGAAATTGTAACCAGCAAGGGCAAGAATGTAATAAGTAGCCCAGTGTAGTACTATGCCAACGTACAATAATGAGCATTTGCAAATGTGTTTGGTAGGGTACTGAAATCACAAAAAGCCAAAAAATGATGCAAAGCAAAGACAAAGTAAAGGCTTGCAGAGTAAAGACAAATCAAGCAGAAACTTAGCTGGGGGCACATGAGGTCACTTGACTCTTAAAGCCACTATCAACCGGACCATTGGTTCAACATACATAAAAGCACATGCACCACTCGATTCAATATTCTCATTGTACCTGAGACTAGGTAAGACTGTTTTCCTCTTAGACAGTATGTCCTCCTGACCAAGGCTAGAAAACCCCACTGCTAATGTTAGTACATCAGGGAGGGACTGCTCTCTCTGTCTTCATAGCAATATTGTATTATTAATAAAGCCATATTTCCACAGAATGGTTTCTGGATGTGGGGGGTGGGACAGGAGCATAGTCGGTAGAATGAACTTCGCTCTCTTTGGCACACCACGAATATGCTTTCACGCAATTTCAAACAAAAAGTTGCAACACTGTTCCGTGATTAACAATGCAATATAATGAACATTCTCAACATTTATTTCAGATAAAGGTAGCATTCATCTCTAATGAATTAGAACCCAACGCTGACAAAGAAAATATGACAACTTTGATAATTCCCTGTGATTGGTGTCCATCACTAGACAACGGCAATTTTCAGTTGGCCTAAAAGACAAATCTTCCGGATGGTCGTGACCCGCCTGGCTGATATGGTTTTGTTTGTTTTGTCTGTTTTGTCAATGTCTCATTGATGGTTTCTCATTGATGGCTGGCTCAGAGTGGGTGAACGTATTATCATTACAGCATCAATGTGCCAATTCCTTTTGTGTTCTTGTCAGTGAACGTGGCTGTGATTTGTTACTGGGTGAGCAAAGTTATTTGCTTATTATGTTTGCATAGAATGCGCAAAAATTCCGTACCGCAATGTAGTACACTTAGGTCTGAGACGACATGTACAATTATTATTATTATTTTACTTTAAAAATAAATTCGTTTCAGTAAGCGAGGGGGCTGGAGAGAGTATGAGGGGAGGGAATGGAATAGTCGGCTAATGTTTTAATAAAAGTAAAAATGACTTCACTGGCGGCGCATTTAGTCCATTAAAACCGTGGGGTGGACGATACGATTTAGACCAACCTTACTCGTTACCTATCCAGTGCTATATTTCGCATTAATATTACCTTTACATTTTAAGAGTGGACGTGTACAAACATATTAATTATTATTATTAGCTATCTTCTCGGAAAAGTGGTGTTTACGCAAACTAAGTTATTTGACAGTTTTCCGTTTTTCAACTTTCCCGGGTCAAAACACGCGAAACTGTCGTGTGTAAATGCAAAGTAGTAAATTAACAGATTGTCTTGGCTGCAAAAAATAACTGTTAGCTAACTTTCCAAAATATAGGTGGTATTAAATGTACATTTTGAGACGTACCCGCTGGGAGCGTGGTGGGATTTGGAGGAAAACATGTCTTTAAATTAACAGAAGAGGGGGACAAGCTAACGTTAGCTAACATGGATTCCTAAACATTCCGCCACTTTCTAGGCCCAAAGTAAGTATAACTCCCGGAAGAGGGAGAAACTCGCAAATAGACACAAAAGCTACAGGGATCAACCGCGTACGTTAGCCGTCGGGAAACCACACGCAATACCGACACAAAGCTAGCAATCGTCAGCTGACAAAGATGTCGAACTACACATCAACTCCAACGATCGTCAAATGTTATATTGTAGATAAAAAGAAATAAAAAAAGAAATGAGTAAACGCATAGCAACACAAAGCTTTCAGTTAACTACCAGTACAAAGGAAAACAAATATCCCATCAAAATAATAATTTGACAAACGAATGATTGGTTACCAAACTAGTTGTTCGAGCTATGCATTTGTCACATGTAGTTAGCTAGTAGTAGGAGAGCGCTCGCTTCCATTTTGTAGGTATGCGCATTGCCCATGTTGCTAGTTAGCTAACGTTAGCAAATCAGCTAAAAGTAGCAAGCTAACTAGTGTGGCTAACGTTGGCAACATACATAACGTTACCTTGCTAAACAAACATTACATTTGGGGGATTATATCTTGCTAGTTAACAACCTTACTGATGAGGTGTGGGAAGTAGTGACGATGTAGTCAAGTTACCTTGTGTTAACCCCCTAGCTAACTTTATGACTGTCAAAATGTGCATTTCAGTTGTTTTCTCCCTCTCACAAAACAGTCCACAAGACTTGAGTTCTAGTTACCAAATGTCCCATGCATCTACTCAACAGGTCGGCTCATGACATTAACTTAACGTAGCTTATAACTTTATAAACTTAAAGCAGCAATGCCCCGAGCAAGCTGAAAAGATCGAAGAAACTCCCCCGAATCATTACGTTAGCTAAAGTTAACGTTAAACAATGTCATTTTCATAACTTAGCACCTTCACATCATGCTCTTCATCCACAATTACAGCACTAACGTTTAAGACATTCATTGAAATACACGACGCGCGGTATCTAACGTTAACAGGTTGATGAACGTTATAACGTTAGTTTATTCATTGTTACATTAGTTAATTCGCTATTATATATTACGAAGTAACGTTAGTTGCGTTGGGTTAACGTTAGTGTAGCTAGACTGACGTTTGTTAGCGAGCCAGTTCACAACTCTAACGTTAGATAGCCTACTCTAGCTAGTAACTTAACGTTAGTTAATCCAGCTAGCGTTAGTAGCTAGCATTATTAGCCAACTCGCATATTTTATTCCAACGCCGACAGGAAACTAAAATGAATCACTGTCACGTTATCCAAATGCCCCATAAACTAACCCCTTTAACGTAAGCTAACGTTAGATTAGACTTGTTACATTGGGTCTCGGCCACAAGCTAAGTAACCAGAAATGCAACAAAATAAACTTTTTTGACGTTTCAACAGTCTCAAGAACTAAGTTAGCTATAAAGCTCGTAACGCTAGTGCTAAGTTACTCAAACTCTCGAGGAACTTACATTACAAATTTGTATTAAGAATTTGCTAGCTAGTTTACCCAAGTTAGGTAGCACCACCTAAGTTCACAACGATTTTTTTGTTTGTTAGCTAATTGAGTTTGCAAAATAAATATGAGAAGAACTCACCCGTCTCTCCCGGGGTTTTCATGATGAATGTAGGTGGGTCAGTTGTTTCGGGAGGTGAAAGTCGGCCTCCCTCCTCCTCTCTCTTCCTCCTAGCGTATCAGTCGCAAAACTGAAACTTTTCTTTCTGTCCCCCTCTTGCGCTGGTTCGCTTCCGTTTTACTCGCTGGTTCAGACACTCACACTTCCCGGGCCCCCTACGGCTCCCCAGAGTTTGTATTGCTGTTGTAGTTATGTGAAAACTGCATGAACACTGACCGTGGCCCTGGCCGAGGGCACAGTCACTGCGTTAAAACCAAGTTGCGGAGAAATACACGGGCCAGTGCTCCCAAATGGACGATCGGGAAACTGTGAATTGTGTTGTTTTACCAGTTTGTACTGTGCAGTTGCATGTGATCCCTATTCCGCGTCTTTCCTGGTATCACAACAACCCGCGGCCGAGAACTCACTGACTGAGAGAGTGAGTGAGTGAGTGAATCCCCTTTTTTCTCGTTCGCTGTTTTTGCCGACTTTTTTTTCTTCTTCTTCCACTCACTCTGTACTTTCTCCTCCCCCCCCCCCCCCCCCCCCGTTTCTCTCTCGCCTCTCTCGGGGTGTCGTGTTTCCTTCTCTCTCTACTGCACGGGGCCGCCCACGCGGATAGGGGGGAGGAGATCACGCCCACTCGCCACGAGCCCGGCGGCCGGGAGCCATGGAGACCGCCAACGCCGTTGTTGTCATTACGTCACATGCACGTCCTACACACGCCGCCGACGTGTAAGCAAAATGATACAATCATGCCCGATTTACGTCATTTGTAAAAACACACATAACATAGCCTAATTATGTATTGGTATCGTTATGAATTATTGTGTTCTGCTCACACTCAATAATAAGGGATAGCAAATAGTAGCATTTGAAAAGTACGAATGTAATACAAATTGACATAAACACAGAATATATGTTGTAGGAGATTGTAGTAACTATATAAGTGAATCAAGGATTGCAGGTGACACTTAAGACAGACAGACAGTTAACAATCAATGCTACTTGCTACTTACACCTTGGAAGAGCAAAATGGTCAAAATTAATTTTAGTGTAATATGCAGACTGCAATATTGTCTCCTGAATTTCCCCAGGGGGATGAATAAAGTATCTATCTATCTATCTATCTATCTATCTATCTATCTATCTATCTATCTATCTATCTATCTATCTATCTATCTATCTATCTATATGCTCTTACATGCAAGACAAATTCCTGTAAAAGGCTAAATAAATGAAATCTGAAATATGATTGTAGCAAGTCATTACTTGCTGCACCTATATACACCTATATACATGAATGATCCACCCTGCTTGAAACACGTCTTGTACATTAGGTTACCACAACACATGTGTGTTCTTGTATAGTAAGGAGATGAATGATGTGGATACAGGTGCCAGCTGAAGAGTCTATTGTTCAATTCTTTGATTTATTTGTCTTCAGTTGAGAGACAGTTGTCTACAATTTGCCTGTTTTCTCCTACATTTTGCTTGCAAACATAACTGTTGAATGAATTGATGGCCTGGGCGGCCATATGGGACAGTTTTGGAGAGTTGCAAGTCAAATCTGATACTTCCAATTCTAGCAAGTTGTCATTTCTGATTGTGGCTTCATGCTTTAAGTGTGCAATATGCTTTTTCATCCCTACAGTGCAAGGTATTCTCTCGGCAGAAAAAAATGACATGCCTAGAAGGGCTGTTCACATCATCAAACATCCTTATGTTCTACGACCTCCAGGTGCTTTGTGCATTCACACTCATATATCCTGTAATTCACAGTTCAATATGTGACAACAGACTTGCTGAAAAATGAAATATAAATTAATATGGTTTTGCATTCTATTTTTTAGGGTTGTTGATTTGTAAACAGAACCCCTCCTCTTGCCCTAGGTGATTGGTGATTGTAGTTGTCAGTGTACACAGTATGATAACATTGCATGGACAGGACATCCTCAGACCCCACCCTTCAGTAACCAGAATCAGTGTACACCAATGGTAACTTCACTCCACTGGCAACCGATATTGGCCTGTATCAAATTAAAAACACTGGTGCAAGCCAGTCAGGCAGGGACCACTCTGTTATATCTTAAACATCGTTTGACCCTACACACCAGCCAGACCTCTCTGCAACCTTTGGGCGCCTGGAAATTAACCACTGGGAAAATTAGTTGGCTACATCAGGTGCATTCATAGACCTTGCAAGGTGAAATCCTACAAAACTTTCCCCCCCATGTTATTTTGTTATATATATATATAGTACATATTTTATATGGAATTACCTAGTTGCCCTTCAAAGGGCTAGTCGTCATCTACTACTATAAATGATTCCTCTAACACAGATGGGATTTTGTTGAAGTGGAATCCATCTGCTCTCACAACCCCAAACTGCTCCTTTTCTCTCCGTCTTTTAAGCTCTTGAAAAAATAATCTTGGCTCTTATGAATCAGACATGTCTTTTCAGATGCTTGTCACACCTGTCACATCCTCCGCAGTGCATCTGCACATCTGAGTTGATGTCAGTGTGGTCCAGTGGAGGAGGTCAGTGTGTCTCTGAAGCATGGTCACGGGCTTCACACGGGTTCTCAGTGACACTTTTTTCCTCCCTCCTCCTCGGTCTTTCCACTGAGGAGCTTTTTGGAGGAATTGTGGGTGAAGGAAGAACATGGAATGGGAGAGAGTACTGTAAGAGACCCTCTCTGAGAGAGTGGAGGAGAACAAAGAAAAAAAGAGGAACAGGGAGATGGAGAACACTCATTCCCCTCCTTCGCTTTTCCCCCCTCTCTCTCTGTCACTCCCTCTTTTCCCTCTGCTGATGTCTCTCCCACCGCCTCGCTCAGATATTTCGAAAGTAGTCTCTGCGTCCACAAGTGGAGTTTCCCCAGTGTTCAGTCGCACTACCATCTAAGCGCAGATCAGCAGGCTCCTCCCCCTCAGCCTCCGTCTCTTCTCCCTCCTTACGTCTTCCTCCATCCCCTGCTATCCCTCCGCTCAGTCGTCCTCAGCTCACTTGCTCACCTTTCCACCATCCCTCATCTCCTCCTTCACTCCATCGTTGTTTGTTTCTTTCTTCCATCTCTCAAGTCAAGTGCCAATGGCTCCACAGCAAGCTGAAGGTTAGGTGCATTCATCAATTTTGTCCGTGGCTGTTATTATTTGAATCAAATTGCCTCGGGCGATATCCGCATCACGTGCACCTGCAGCCATACGCAGTGGTGAACCCTGTGTGTACCCCCTGGCTTGAAATATATTGGCAATGATATTATCAAATAAATATTATGTAAAAACACTTGTGTGAGTCAGACCTGCCGTGTGGCTGAATCTGTCTGTTTTGTGTATTTGTTACCTGACACCACCCACCCCTTGCCGAAGTACCCATTCAATGCCTAGCTACCCAGCAGTGGTAAACCCTGACACTGGCACCATGGCTGCATTTATCTGAACATTGGTGTACAGGGGCTGGAAAAGAGAGCACAGTGTATATAGCATTTCATCCATACAGCTTTTGAATGCTGACACATTAAACAGCATCTAGTTTGATAGAAATCAACAGCAATTCCAAGCGGATTTAAGCAGTTCTGCAATTTCAATGAGGGAAAACAGAATTAAACTATTGATTTATATGGGAAACAAAAATGGCGTTGTTGGTAAGAGAGAAATTTCTGAATGTTTCTCATTGCTTAGGAACACAGGTTTAGCCTGTATAGAAAAACATGTTCTTATTCACTGATGTTAGTTCGTCCCTCAACAATCTTAAATCTTCACAGATTCGCAGCAGTCAGTGTACAGAGGCAGAGAACACTGGTGGATACGGCATCCTCAGACCCCACCCCTTTGGAGCCAGAACTGGTGTACCCCAAGGGTAACAAACAGGGATATAAAGGCTGATTTCTGAGAAGGCACTGTCTGTCCAGGCATGTTCTCAACAGGTTCATCTTTCAAAGGTCTGCATTGATACGTTGATTTAAAAGAAAGCACCTCCTGGTTTACATTCAACATTGCCCATGTTTTCTTTTTAAAGGGTACCAACAGGTGCTATCTGAAAAATGAACGTTATAACGTTAGTTTATTCATTATTCACTCTTAAAGCTTTCATTTATGTACATTGAATTTACTTTAGTAAATTCATAGACCTTGCTATGTGAAATCCAACAAAATTATTTCCCCATGTCTATTTTTATTTTAAAAAAGTCTTCAAGTAAAAAGAGAATTTGTCATGTACCAACAAATCAGAAGTGGTGTCAGTGCATCATATGCAATAAGGTAGTTTCCTCATTAATGTCTGAAATGTCATGTTGATTAATTTAGCCTCTTTCATGTGCCTGTCATTTGATTTACTGCCAGGTGTGATGTTGGGGTGATTCATTTTGATCTATTTGGAAGCTCAGGCAAAGTTTTAACTTGTCTGAATTCCTTGTGTATAAGCAGTTATTATTTTCACAAGTCGTATGTGTTTTTTTTTTATTACACAGTCATTTAAATTACATGTGGCTTGAAATTTTGTCTGTTTCAGTTATCTCATTGATTGCCAGCCACTCATGAAGATGACATGATGATAACTCAATTAAAAAAAGAAACTTCATCCTCTATGCATTGACTTCAATGGTCTTTTTTCACCAAAAAAATCACCAGAGGTCTCCAGTGAAAGAAAATCCCCAAAACAAGTTGAATCAGATCAATTACAAAAATGTCAAAAACAGGTCCTGGCATGAAAATTTAAAAAGGAAACAAATTATCTTGAGGCAACCTCTCTTTTTCTCTTCTCTACACCGGTCAGCAAGTGTGTGGAAACCTTGCTCTTTTTAAGGACCTCCAGTGTGGGCTGAGAAATGGCTTCGGGCAGTGATAGAAGAGCGTTGCTTCATGAATCCCTACATGGGCGGAGCTCTCATGTAATACATTTGGCTCTGTGGTTGGAACACCTTCCACTTTTTTGCTATGGAAAGCAAATCCTTTTGATTGGTTCACGTAAACCAGTGATTGACATCACGTGATAGGTTAACCCCATTATAGATTGTGACCCCACAATTGCCAATTGTTAGCTTGAAGGTTTTGCCAGATTTTGTAAAAGCTCTGCTGGACATAGAGAGGTCTCCAAGTGAAACCAGAGAATTCATACCCCCAAATATAATGCATCGCCCAACACCACCATCCCCATACACACCCCACAGATATGCACACACTGAGTCCTGTCTTTCATGAGATTTTTGGGGAGTGAGATGAGTCTCAGAACAGGGCCACTGAAACGCCCCCTGTGTGGCCAACCTACACTCAGTGTCCCTGCTAACGGGGAACCAAGCCTGATTCAGACTGGCATCATCGCAAAGCCGACTGTGCGGCACAGAAATAACACACTATTCAGAAGAGTGGGCAAGAGGCCCCATTTGCAGACACGTGCAAGCACGCACACACACACACACACACACACACACACACACACACACACACACACACACACACACACACACACACACACACACACACACACACACACACACACACACACACACACACACACACACACACACACACACACACACACACACACACACACATTCTTTCCCAAGACAAAGTAACAGAGAAAGGCATATGAGACATATGTACAAATGGCAAATATAGCTCGAGACTCACTGAGGATTAGTCGAGAGAGAATGAGAGATCAAAAGAGCAAACAATCCAATTTGGAAAGAGAGAGAGAGGAATAGTGGTCTCGTCGTCTCAAGTGTAGGGCCCAGAGAAGCCCACCATCACTCATCTCCTGAACCATATTTAGCCTGCAACAATTGATTCACTACATCCACTATTGTCCCGTTGTTTTCATAGCATTCGTGATTTTTTGGGCAGGGCTGTATGTTGGGCTAAGCTGCTGATGAATTTGTACCCTGATGGTCAAGAAATCAGCCAGACAAATAACAGAAAACAAACCAAGCTGAGTTAATGTAGAACAGTGAGAGAGGAGCATTGTAACAGTGAGAATCATCTCTTTAAGCCAGGAAAAAAAAAAATCACCTGTTCCAGTCAAAATCATGTCAAGTATCTGGGCTTAATACTCCTCTCCAACCCACACCCTGACCCGACCACAGGAGGAACGTCTGAAACTCATGTAGTTCTGGTCCAGGCTGACACCAAGCAAACTGATATGTGACTGACTAAGACCGAGTGCTGAAACAGAATGGCAGTCAGTGAGCAGAGCAGACGTGTACATTGCCCTGTCCTGGGACCGACTCAACAGACGAGTCATATTGAAGGCGGAGGCTTTCTCCGCAGGTTAGCTCGCAGGTTGCTATTATTCCCGAATAAGCGCTCGGTGAAGTGGAAGCAGTGAGGATTGCCCTTGTTTTGCAACAGAGCACCGCCACTTCAGTCCCCGTGCCACTCTGACACCGACAGCACTGAAAAACCGCCGCCAAGAGAGAGATGGAAGGGAAGATTGTGGACAACAGGAAAAGAAAGAAAGGATAGGGAGAGAGCAGGAGAGGAGTGGCTGGGTAGAGAGAATGAGAGTGATTGGGTGGGCTCAGGCCACCTGCGGGGAGGGGGGTGAGGGGCAAAGAGAGACTGAATGGGTTCTTTGTGACTGAAGAATCTGTTTATTTTCTCGGCTCTTAAACTGCCAGGCTGCACGTTCCGTCCATCTTCTGGCTAACATTGGTCTTGCTCCGGATCTCTCTCTCTCTCTCTCTCTCTCTCTCTCTCTCTCTCTCTATCTTTTGCTCTCTTCCTCTCTTTCTCTCTCGCTAACCCTCCTGTTTGAGGGAATATCGGCGCAATCCCGTCCATGAAACATTTAACCGCAGCTTAGTGCCTTTCCGTCTCTGTTGCTCTCTGTATGTGTTCTCTTTATCTGTATCTTTCTATCGCCCTTCACTCACTCCCTCCTTTAATTTCTTTCCCTCTCCCAGCTGGTATTCGCACATGGCGTAATGGGATTACCACACTGCTGCTCAGAGGGAGGAAAGAGAGAGGGGGCATGAAAGAGGAGAAGAGGGACAAGAGACGGTGGAGGGAAGCACAGGCACGGCAAAAGGGCTTCAATTAGGAAAGAGTGGAGGGAAAGAGCGAGAGGGTTGAAAAAGAGAAAAACAGGTGGACTACAGAGCAGGGTGAAAGAGAGGGTGAGAGCTGGAGTTGGTGAAGGGTCACGGGAGGGGGAAAGGTGTCTGAATATTATTTTAAAAGAAAAGATTGATACGTATACTAATCTATGGCAGCATTTTTAAAATCAGCAGGCAACCAGGGGATGCAACTAAATGTACAGTCAAGCCGGAAAGTCTGCACACCCCTTTCACCTTCTACACGTTTTATTACGTTACAGACATATTCTACAATAGATTGAGTTCATTTTTTGTCTCAAAATTCTACACAAAATAGCCCATAATGACAAAGTGAAAACAGGTTTTTAGACATTTGCGCGAATTTATTAAAAATCTAAATGTAAAATATCATATGTACACAAGTGTGCACACCCTTTGATATGAGGGTGAGCTGAGGTGCACTTTGTTTCCACTGATACTGCTTGAGATGTTTCTACAACATAATAGGAGTCCACCTGTGATAAATTCAATTGATTGGACATGATTGGGGATTGCCAACACCTGCCTATATAAGGTCCCACAGTTGACAGTGCATGTCAGAGCAAACTCCAAGCCATGGGGTCAAAGGAATTATCTGCAGACCTCAGAAACAGGATTGTGTCAAGGCATAGATCTGGAGAAGGGTACGGAAAAATCTCTGCAGCTTTATAGGTCCCAAAGAGCACAGTGGCCACCATCATTCGTAAATGGAAGAAGTTTGGAACCACCAAGAATCTTCCTAGACCTGGCCGCCCGGCCAAACTGAGCAATCGGGGAAGACGGGCCTTGGCCAGGGAGGTGAGCAGGAACCCGAGGGTCACTCTGACAGAGCTCCAGCGTATCCTTGTGGAGATGGGAGAACCTTTCCAAAGATCAACCATCCAGGCAGCACTCCACCAATCAGGCCTTTATGGTAGAGTGGCCAGACGGAAGCCCCTCCTTAGTAAAAGGCACATCACAGCCCGCTTGGAGTTTGCCAAAAGGCACCTAGAGGACTCTCAAACCATGAGAATCAAGATTCTCTGGTCTGATGAAACCAAAATTTTACTTTTTGGCCTGAATACCAAGCGTCACATCTGGAGGAAACCAGGCACCGCTCATCACCTGGCTAATACCATCCCTACAGTTGAGCATGGCGGTGGCAGGGATGTTTTTCAGCAGCGGGAACGGGGCGACTAGTCCTGATAGAGGGAAAGTTGAATGCAGCTAAGTACAACAAGATCCTTGAAGAAAACCTACTCCAGAGCGCTCTGGACCTCAGACTGGGGCGAAGGTTTACCTTCCAACATGACAACGACCCGAAGCACACAGCCAAGAGAACAAAGGAGTGGCTTCGGAGAAAGTCTCTGCATGTCCTTGAGTGGTCCAGCCAGAGCCCAGACCTGAATCCAATTGAACATCTGTGGAAAGAGCTGAAAATGGCTGTGTGCCGACGCTCCCCATCCAACCTGATGGAGCTTGCAAGGATATGCCAAGAGGAATGGGCAAAAATGTCCAGAAACAAGTGTGCCAAGCTCGTAGCTTCTTTCCCAAGACGCCTTGAAGCTGTAATCGCTGCCAAAGGTGCAGCAACCAAGTATTAGGCTAAGGGTGTGTACAGATATGTAACCCCTAAATAACCTATTTTTGTCAGTAAAATAAAATTGCATATTTTCTAAAAACCTGTTTTCACTTCGTCATTATTGGCTATTGTGTGTAGATGTTTGAGGCAAAAAATGAACTCAATCTATTGTAGTATAAGTCTGTAACGTAATAAAACGTGGAGAAGGTGAAAGGGGTGTGCAGACTTTCCGGCTTGACTGTATATATACGTATATATATATATATATATATATACTGTGTATAAAGAACAGTAATGTAGAAGACCTGTTTAGAAATCTTAAATCTCTCTTAAATTCAAATACCTTTATTTGTATGACAAGTGAATTTGTGCTGCTAGACCATCAAAATACAACAGTGGTATTAACTCCCCCTAAAAGCCAAAAAAAAAAAAGGTTCACCCCCCCCCCCCCCCTCCTCCTCACTGTTTTCTTTTACATTTGAAATCCCTGTTTCATTAATTACTATATTTATGGCACAACAAATTAATTTAAACTAGAATGCAACCAAAAAAAATCAAAACACCAAACTGAAATATTGATGGAATAAGCACTGTGGTTGTCATTTATGCACTGCATAAGTTCAGCAAGTAATTTGCGTGCGCGCGTGCGCACACACACACACACACACACACACACACACACACACACACACACACACGCACCAGAAAGTTGTGAAGTCGTGAAGCTGTACTGTCATTACTGAACTGTCCTGTGACCCGCTTCCCCATTAAAGTGTCAGTAAAGTGCCTTAACTTTATAAAGAGTGAGAGGGCAAAGGGAGTTAGTATGAGGGAGAGACAGAGAAGATATGTGTGTTATATTAGACCTGCTTCTGGCAGAGTGTCAAACAGAGAGGGGAGAGTGTGGGAGGGAGAAGACCCATTAATTTAGTGGGGAGAAACAGTGAGAGGACAGTGAAGAGTTTGTAAGTGAGGGAGAGGGAGCGAGAGTGAGGGAAGGAGCGAGGAAGAGAGAGGGGGGAAAGAGAACGAGGGAGAGGTATGCCTGGCACTGTGTCAGTTTCTATATTGAGCGCAGCATGTGTGTTGACAGTGTCTCCTGTATCTCTGTGAGGAACACATTCTTCCTATTGGCACAGTTCACTGCTTCCCCCTCTCTCTCCCTCTCTGCCCCCCCTCTCTCTCTCTCTCTCTCTCTTACAGCCTGACCCACTCACGCCTTCTTTCCTTCCATAAATCATCCCAGGACTGATATCAGATTAAAAATGTAACGCCCATGCTTCTCAGAGGGAGCAGGCTTGGAGTCAGATTAAACCAAACCTTTGACAGAAGTCTCAACCCCCACCTAATTACCTGGATCAAGCCCCTGTTTTGGAAAAGCTGTCATTGGTGCTCTGGAAATTCAACAGGAATGGCATTAATGTCAGCGGCGATGTGTTCCAGTGTCTGGACAGCGTGCTGTGACACATTTAGTGTGTAGTAGCTGTTGTTGTTGCGATCGCACACGCTTTCAGCATACTCCTACACCCGTGGTGGGTTCAGTCACGGTTTGGGCTGTTTTAGGGAGGGGAGAGATGCATTATGGTCTCGGAGCTGGACTCCCCTGGTGATGTGAGACTCCCAGGCTGCCTCTGCAGGCCTGCGCAGCGCGGGGGCTCCAGTGTGACCAGGCCTTCGTCCACCCCCACCGAAAACTCTGGGGGATGCTGGTGGGCGGGACTGTTTTCACACCAACCTATTCTTCTCTTTCTCTCTCTTGCTCGTTTTTTTTTTTTTTACAATATCTGAGTGTCGCTCTCTCGTTTCCCGCCACACAATCTAGTTTTGTTTTGCATCACTACAATGGCAAGGACAAAGGCTGTGACAAACTCTCATCCAAAAGACGAACTTCCTTATGTTAGTATGACCACAGGGCCCAGCAAACAAGCGGTCTAAGATTAGAATTATCCACCAGCGGTCTGTGGTTCGCCTCATTCTGAATGCAAACGCACGGCACATACAGACTCTGTGTTGGATCCGAGGCGTGACGCCATTGCGAGTGGGGCTTGATTTAGCCTCAAGCCCCTGTCACACCGACACCCACGGTGACACACTGAGGGTGCTTCACAAGTACTGGCAAGGCTGAGGTTGGCATGGAGACTGAGGTAGAGCGAGGGCACATGTGACACGTCACCTGGCTCATGGGCGGTCTGTCGAGCTTTAGCTTTCCACCTTCAATTCTTACTGATATCAATCGCCTCTCAGGCTCTGCCCACATGATTGAATTTCACCTCTCACCAATCACTCTGCCCCACCTCTACAGCTCACCTCGCTGTCAAGCTCAGCCGACCAGAGGGGGTGTGGAGTGGACACTGACCTAGGGCTGCTCTTTGAAGCACAATGTATCAGGGGACAGAGAAGTGTAACATGGCTCTGATCTGGAACAGTGTTGGAGTGATGGTGATAGGTATTACGTTTATATACAAAAATATGCAACCGTCCCTGGATTATTTTTAAACCTAAAATAAAGGCGTTAATTATTGAGCACCTAACAAATATTCAATTACAAATATGTTTTATAAACAGTTAATATTGAGTAATGTTCCCATAATGCACAACAGCTATATTGTATCTATCATATCATGGTAAGCTACACCTTACAAACAAGTTCAATGACAAAGTGTGGAACACCTCACCAACTAAGTGGCCCCATGTAACCTCAATTATTCCCAAATCCTTCCCAAAATAAAAGGTTAAGAAAAACAGACAGAAATCTTAGAGTTTACATACCATTAATACAATGGCCATGATTATTTTCCTGAACATGTTACCTGGGAAACATTTAACGTATGTATTTCAGTTCTTAGATTGATTCAAGGTGTTATAGTAGGCAACCTAAGTGAAGGGCCGGTGTGTTCGCAGGTTTTTTTTGTTCTAGCACAGTTTGATCTAGCTCAACTTGATCTTGATTGAAGACCATGATTAATTCATTGGTGGAATTAGGTGTTATAGTATTTGGCTAGAATAAAAGCCTCCTCCTACGTCAACCCTTTTAAGATAAGATTGGACACTGCTGTGATAACTGAATGTTTAATTTAAAGTGCTGCAATGTGTTGCTTGCTTAACAAGTGGCTTCAGAAAGTCCTATATTAGACTCTTCAAGCTGGAGGATAGAACTACAGGTGAAGAAAAAGAAACTAGGAAAAGCTAATTTCCCCAAACATACTGTAGCAAACATCTGGTGGATCTGAGCCAGGCCTGGTCTGCATGTCAACAAACATGGTAAGGAAGTCTATTTTTGAGGCTATGGATTTCCTACATACACAGAGGAGCACTTGGTGCTTCGGTTTTGTGTCTACATCTGCCACAGATGTGGACACCAACAGCCACAAGAGCAACAGCCATCTCACTGGAATAGACACACGATGCAAGGTAGGAGAAAGAAAATAGCAGGGTAACCGGAGGAAGCAAAAGCCTGCATATACACTGGCCTTCCAGGAATACATTTGCCCACTGCTGCTCTATTACCACCCTCCACACCAGTAACTTCTGCCCCGCACCACCAATAACGAGACCAGCGGCAACTCAATTTCAAATTCAGTGAGGTTCCCTGGTGAAATGAAGGTTAAATAATTACAAACAAAACTTTCCAACGACTCTGAGAGAACAGGACACGGGTGGGTGAACTAGAAAAAGAACAGGAGGGATATTTGTCAACAAGCAGACGTCCTGTGACTCAACAGAGATAGAGGACTCTTCGTCCTGGAGCCATCATCTGCTCCGTGTCTCATCTCACTGCAGTCATCGCTATTACAATCGCAGGCACTCCTGCGACCAGGGCTAGCGCTACTGCAACACATCTTTAGCGTTGAGGCGCGTGCCACGTCAGGAGCGTTGTGACCCGCAGAGGATTGTTCCAGTTGATTAATGGCCCGCTTTGGTTTGTTTTTGTTTTTGGTACCATAACGTCCCTCGTCCTTCTGATTGTTACACATTGGACAGTCTCTCACTTACGTGTCCCTTTTCTTCAAATTCAGATTCATGTTAACATTCGTTCTCTGGCACAGTGCGCGCATGCCAGTCTTGCCAAAGTACATGCAGTTGAAAAGGAACAATTTAAAAGTGAAGTTTAAGGAGAAACAGCTCACAGGAGAAATGCCAGTGTATAATTATGTATAATCGATCATAGCTTTTACAGTCTTTTAAATGTCTACCTCTTACCTGATTGCCCCCCGTTAAAAATTATGCAAGTTTTCATGAAGGTGCTGGTGGGAGGTGGTAGCCGTAGCAAGAGAACTTCTAACAGCCTCTAATTATGGAGTTCACCACCCATTGGGACATTTGCCAAAGGTTGCTCAATGCTTGCCAACTGCCATCACCCCTGGTAATGTCTTTTGCCAATTTTAGATCAGAAAGGGGTTACAGACACACAGAAATAAATAGGCACAAGTTCAGTTGCTGGAAATGAACTTATCTGAGACAGAAACACAAAGCCAAAGCCTGGGCCTGGTGTATGTGTTCATCTAGTGGTTGAACTAATGCACATTCTGAGTTGCTGACACTAAAGAGGTGTAGAAATGTCTGCCTATAAACCTCTGTGCTGATGCTTTTAAAATCAGGCTATTAAAAAACTGATTCCTCCATTTCGTGCACAGCTCTGTATCCGTCTGCTTAGGGTGAAATGACCCTCTTGAGGTGAAAGTGAGGCGCTGGATCAGGGGTGAAAAAGCTGCATCTCACCTTAATGAAAAGTATTCCTCATACATTTCCACCTGCATTCATTGTAGAATCTTGAACATACCCTTGAGAATTGTCATGGTAACTCTTCTGCTTTTAGATTATATGCTTTTTGGCCGATGCTTTTATCCAAAGTGACACAGTATATGAATCCATACTTTTACTTGTTGCGGAGCAGGATACTTTGTGGCAAGTATTTTGTGGCAGGGTACACTTTAACTGGTGTCCAAGTTAATAGAATGAATAATTTGCTATTTGGATTTTCATGTTTATTTGGATTTGATTCATAAGTAATTTTACCAGCTTTGCGTAGGATTAGCATGTTTTTGTTTCAAGATCTTTTTGCATTGTTATTTACTGCTTGTTGCATGAAAGAACCTTACCTACAAGGGAATCTAATTTCAGGACTATTCTAGGATTTTGCGTGGCTCAATATCATCACTCTGTGTGTGTGTGTGTGTGTGTGTGTGAGAGAGAGTGTGTGAGAGTGTGTGTTTGTGTGTGAGAGAGAGAGTGAGTGTGTGTGTGTGTGTGTGTGTGTGTGTGTGTGTGTGTGTGTGAGAGAGAGAGTGAGTGTGTGTGAGAGAGAGTGAGTGAGTGTGTGTATGTGTGAGAGAGAGAGAGTGAGTGAGTGAGTGTGTGTGTGTGTGTGTGTGAGAGAGAGAGAGAGAGAGAGAGAACTGTAGTTCACATTGCCTTTCAAGAATAGGAAATGTGAAAATCTGTGTGAAGCTTCACTGTTTCACTGTCATTATTTGAGAACTACCTCCCTCTGCTGCTCATAGGAGTTACTGCAGTCACACAATCGTACTTCAATTCTACATTTCAAAGGTACTATGTCGATCAAAAATGTTGGAAATAACTAATATGATGTTACCCCTAAGTGCACTGAAAATGCCTCATTAATGTTCCTGGATAACCTTATGTTAAGACAGTTCCATAAAAAACAACGTGTGGCCAGCCACTACCTGAGATGGCACAAATGGAGTGTTGCAGTATATACAACTATTCAAATTGTTTACATAAAAATTTAAATAGTTGTGTATAAAATATAACAATTAAATATGGAATCTTTTCAATGAGCAGGAGTGTCTTGGCCAAATTCCCACAAAAAAGTAGCTCTCTACACCTCACCACCTGATCACCCCCTGTATTGGATTGGTTTAACACTCTCTTGCCCAAATTATTTCTCCCTCGTCATCACTACAAAAGAGAATTCAGTTTTTAGTTGACATGCCAAGATAATGGTAAAATTCTGAAAAAAATGACAGCTGCACCATAACCCATTTTATACCTTCAACTATCTTGCACCGACCTGTGCAACAAAAGTTCTGTTCACTGGCCCCCTCTGATGTAATGCGGGATGTGGGAACATCATTATTCCTGGAGGTAGCCTGAGCTTCACCCAGCTGGCAGCCTTAGAGGCTTTTAAGGCCCCTCATGAGCATCCTGGCTCCAGGCAGGTATCGGCACTGACTGCAAAAAAAAAAACCCACTAGGTCCCGGCCTCCTCTACCCCGGGCAGGGCACGGTGACGGCCTTCTTTGGCACCGACACCCAGACGCCTGCTTATGCAGCTGCTCGGTAGGGCGGTGAGGAAATCCAGGGCACTCAGAGTTGCAGTCGGAGGAGGCGCTAGCAGGGTGCTGCATTGGCTTGGGGGGGGGGGGGCGGGGGGGTGGAAGCCCCGAAGCTCACGGACAGTTTCAAACGCGGATTAAACGCTAGCTTGACCCTCAAAGCCCAGAGAAGCCCATTTCATGTATACCTTGAGCAGGAGCCGCAGCCATTAGCTCACCAACAGCACGGTTCCAATGCTCCCCGATATGGGGGATTCACAGCTAACCAATACACTCCCATGCTCCCCTGCTCCGGAGAGAGCATACAGCTGGCAACTGACCACGGCAGGCCTGGCGAAGCACTATGCCACAGACGCATGCATCCGTTGCAGAGACAGGATTTAAACCCATAAGTCTCTTGGATGTAGTCCAGTGCCTGGCCCGGGATGCCAGTCAGCTGACTGCCAGAAGCATGGAGAGCCGACCGAAAGGACAGGAAGTGTCCGACGAGCCGAGAGGCACGTGCCCTGATGAGGACGCCAAAGTCAGGAGACTCATTTACATGGCCGCCTTTTGACAGGGGCAGTCAAAGCCATGATTTATTCGGACTTATTTGGACTGCTTTTATGAGAGCTGTGCTCCACATCTTCATCGACGACACGCACGTGACAGAAAGAATGAATGCAGCCTCTGTCAGCACTGCTGCCGTTGTTCCTCATTCTAAGTGCTTCTACCCCTGCTCATTCTGGTTGCAACAAAAATCTCTGCTCTCTCCGATTGGCTTGGTTTAATTTGTTTTCTTATCTGTACTGGCTCTTGTCTGCTTTCTTAGCCAATCGTGTGGAGCCATGTTTGACAGGTCATTGATTGGTCAGTATGGAACATGTTGAGGGTTTTTTTGACTGGCCGAGGGTAGGGTGAAAGGTCAAAAGACCTAAGTTGAGGAGTAGGGGAGAACAATGAAGGGAGAGATAGGACAGGAAAAGTAAGTCATTACCTGCTGTGGTGGTTAAGCTGCGAGAGCACATTTGCACCCCAATCTACCTCCTCTGGGGCAATGTTCACATGCTACCATTTTCACAGCAAGTCAACTAATACATCAGTATGCAGTTTTATATTCACTTATACACTGTCTGCTATTGTTTATAGGACTCTAACATGACTTAGCATTTGCCAGGGATGACTATACAATTTATAATCACTCTTATGCATGGAACTTTGTTTGCTGTATACAATTCTTTTTCATGTGATCCCGCTACAATTATACTTATTATATTTATATTCTCCCCATAAATTCATTCTTTAATGAACCCATTATTTCGGTCTTCAGTCCTTTATCTTTGTTGCATTTCACCGTTTCCTCAATCTTCTCTGTGTCTCTCACCCAAACATGTAAGCTCTCAATGACATAATTAGGCATGGCGGCTGCTGAGTGGAGATGTGCGTGGATGCTGTCTATCCAGGAACATAACAAGATTTGACCAGTCACTCACGGTAAACAATAATTGGATTTCAAATGCAGTCCAATCCTCCAATAAGGCTCCTTAAATGGGAGGAAGGTCAGGAGTTTGGGGGCCTCATGACAGTCTTTGGGAACACTTCTCCCCTATATACAGTCAAGCCGGAAAGTCTGCACACCCCTTTCACCTTCTCCATGTTTTATTACGTTACAGACATATTCTACAATAGATTGAGTTCATTTTTAGTCTCAAAATTCTACACAAAATAGCCCATAATGACAAAGTGAAAACAGGTTTTTAGACATTTGTGCTAATTTATTAAATATCAAAATGTAAAATATCATATGTACACAAGTGTGTATACATATGATATGACACCCAAAAGTGAGCTGAGGTGCATTTTGTTTCCACTGATACTGCTTGAGATGTTTCTACAACTTAATTGGAGTCCACCTGTGATAAATTCAATTTTGATTGGACATGATTGGGGATTGCCAACACCTGCCTATATAAGGTCCCACAGTTGACAGTGCATGTCAGAGCAAACTCCAAGCCATGGGGTCAAAGGAATGATCTGCAGACCTCAGAAACAGGATTGTGTCAAGGCATAGATCTGGAGAAGGGCACGGAAAAATCTCTGCAGCTTTACAGGTCCCAAAGAGCACTATAATCATTTGTAAATGGAAGAAGTTTGGAACCACCAAGAATCTTCCTAGACCTGGCCGCCCGACCAAACTGAGCAATCGGGGAAGACGGGCCTTGGCCAGGGAGGTGAGCAGGAACCCGAGGGTCACTCTGACAGAGCTCCAGCGTATCCTTGTGGAGATGGGAGAACCTTTCAGAAGATCAACCATCCAGGCAGCACTCCACCAATCAGGCCTCTATGGTAGAGTGGCCAGACGGAAGCCCCTCCTTAGTAAAAGGCACATCACAGCCCGCTTGGAGTTTGCCAAAAGGCACCTAGAGGACTGTCAAACCATGAGAATCAAGATTCTCTGGTCTGATGAAACCAAAATTGAACTTTTTGGCCTGAGGAAACCAGGCACCGCTCATCACCTGGCTAATACCATCCCTACAGTGAAGCATGGCGGTGGCAGTATCATGATGTGGGGATGTTTTTCAGCAGCGGGAACGGGGCGACTAGTCCTGATAGAGGGAAAGATGAATGCAGCTAAGTACACCGAGATCCTTGAAGAAAACCTGCTCCAGAGCGCTCTGGACCTCAGACTGGGGCGAAGGTTTACCTTCCAACATGACAACGACCCGAAGCACACAGCCAAGAGAACAAAGGAGTGGCTTCGGAGAAAGTCTGTGCATGTCCTTGAGTGGCCCAGCCAGAGCCCAGACCTGAATCCAATTGAACATCTGTGGAAAGAGCTGAAAATGGCTGTGTACCGACGCTCCCCATCCAACCTGATGGAGCTTGCAAGGATATGCCAAGAGGAATGGGCAAAAATGTCCAGAAACAAGTGTGCCAAGCTCGTAGCTTCTTTCCCAAGACGCCTTGAAGCTGTAATCGCTGCCAAAGGTGCAGCAACCAAGTATTAGGCTAAGGGTGTGTACAGATATGTAACCCCTAAATAACATATTTTTGTCAGTAAAATAAAATTGCATATTTTCTAAAAACCTGTTTTCACTTCGTCATTATTGGCTATTGTGTGTAGATGTTTGAGGCAAAAAATGAACTCAATCTATTGTAGTATAAGTCTGTAACGTAATAAAACGTGGAGAAGGTGAAAGGGGTGTGCAGACTTTCCGGCTTGACTGTATGCAGTTAACTTTGGAAAAAAGTGTTATCCTACATGCCTTTAAAATAATGTTTTTCTTGAATGTAGAGTGTTGTAAATAATTGCTATTTGCAAGTTTATATTTGTTCAGGCTTAAATTCCAAATCCAGTTATCAGGGGTAGTTTATCATTCTTCAGTGGTCAGGATAAAGCATCTCTCGCCTATCGACTCTGTGGTGGTGAATTATTTTGTAGTGTGTGATATGCTAAACGACAAACTGACAGAAAATCAACATGGCTCAGAGGAAATGGAAAGTTCCAATTTCATACTAAATGATAAAGATGTGAAAGATATAATAATTTTCTTGCATTGCCAGGGTACAGTCTTGCACAGCCAGAGCATACATACACACAGAGCTAACTACTATTTACAGTTAAGAAATGCTATTGACTTGAGAGCATCTAGATGTTACCCGTTGAATCTACACTTTGGGAGCCTAACGTAACTTCCAGGTGGCAAAAGCTGGTAGATCATTTTCAGAAATTGCTTGAGAACAGATTCATTAAGCATTTCTTGTATAGATTGTTGTATATGCATTTGTAGGTTAGCTGTATAAAATGTAAGAAAATATACAACCTTTATTAGTTTTTAACTGATTTTTTGTGGGTAATTCTGGTGGCACTTTCCCCACATAGGTTTTATACTTCACAAACGTTCATTACCTCAGTCTCTAAAATTAGATGTTTCATCACAGATTTTTAATACTTAGGGTTAAAATGCTATTCAATTGAGAGACACACAAATTGTGATGCAGAAAGTCTCAAAATTTGTCTATTACAATAGTTTTGAGCCAGTTTAAACTTTTGGGGTCAATTTGACCCCAAACATAAATGGCATCATAAAATGTCAACATAATACAAGGGTTAACTATACATTTGTATCCAGTGAGCACCCCAGCACTCTCTGCTGTCAGTGTATACACCCAACCCTTGTATGGGCTGATTTGTACTGTTTGTATATCTTGACTATGAACACCAGGGCCCAGTAGTTCAAAACTTTTATCGGATCAGATTTAGAAATCCCATATTTTGTGATCCAGGATCAGACTACTCAGCCAAATTTTGTCCCAGTATTTCAAAGCAATTCAGGATAGGATCACCCTGAAGATTCACACTTTTGGTTTGGCAGCATTCAGATTCACAGATTATCAGATCCTGAATATCAGTGCTTTAATCCTACCTACGTATCTCCACCTATTGGATATGAAGAACACCATAAGACAGACAGTATAATTATATTATGAATTATATTTTATATATCATTTTATGATCACAAACTTATTATTTGGTTGTTCTGAGAGGTAGGCAAGAGGTCACTGCAAATGTGACAAAATATTTTTAAATTAATTGTATAGTACATTTTTCTCTGGAAATCCACTCTAAATTCACCCCCTCCAGTTGGATCAAGGTAATCCAGATTTTTTTGGATCAAACTGATCCCGAACCGAATATTTTTGTTTCGAAACTACCCGTTTTGAAGATTTGATCCAGATTAAAGCTTAGATTTGATTTCCTGATCTGATTGGATATCAAAGTGATCCAATCCTGTTTTTTAGCTTTGAACTGCCCAAAATCCAAATCTTATCCAATCGGATAGGGATTCAAAGTTTTTAACTACTGGGCCCAGAGGATTCCCAAACCAGTTATGGATCAAAGACCATCTTTTCTGTCTTCCTGACATTTATTAAGAAGAGCACACCATGTGCAGACTTGTGAATTATATTATATTATTATACTCCACACAATCTGATGTCAAACCCTAATAGTGCAGGCAATGGCTGGCAGCCCCAGAGGACAACGCATGACTGGCCTTAACATTACCAAGGGAGGGTTTTAATCCACAGGATTGTCCTCGTCTCATTATGCAAGAGCAACTACTAAAGTCTGCCTGAGGCAGCTGCACATGACAACTCAATGACTGCATGGTTCAGCTGGTGGATTGTGGAGTGATAAGAATCACCACTTGCCTGTCTGTGCTTTCCTGAATCAATGGCAAACATCACAGTATTAAGACAGACCTACAAGTACAATTGGGTAGCTTATTCCAAATTGTGAGGAAAGGGAAAAAAGGGTTACAATGGTTACAAAATAAGTATGGTTATCTGTTTTAAGAATTTGATACCAGGCAGGCAGTTGTTAGTTTCTATTTAAATGAGGAGAGATTTGATATGACTCTGTAGTTTTAGTTGTTCTCAACTAATAAGACCCTGTACTGTGAGTTCTTCCCAACTGACAAGAACCTGTAGGGCCCTATCTTACACCCGGTGCTAACCCAAACACGTGTCTTTGCTAGTTTCAGACCAGCGCAGGTGCCCCCAGCGCTCACATTGTTTAACTACCAAGTGAACTGGGCGGGTTGGTCTTAAGATGAGGTGTGGCCAGTATAATTCTTGGCTTATTGCTATCTTGAGCCAGCAGAAAGCGCTTGTGCTAAAACCACCACAAAACCTGGTCGTAAGTCATGTTTCCAAGTTATTTTAATGACGCATAGCCTATAAGTGCGTCTCCATAGGTGTGTGCACAACACGCTTACACCCTCCTGTATGTTATACAAAAATAAAAAATGTTCTCTCCCGGAATAGACGCACGTTGTCCCTGGAATCCTGGGAAAGTGGGCTTGTTTTAAAGCATTCAGTACCAGTAAAAACATGTTGGTCATATTTCCATAAGAAGGAAAATTTAAAACAAGGGAAAATATGTGTAAACCTATGGGTTCCCAACCTGACAGCTTTAGTGCATTTAGTGTCATCATTAAGGCAAAATAACACTATTTATGTCATTAATCAATATTAGAATGCATGTAATATGAACCTTGGATGAAGCTTGAATTTCATGAGGCTGTTCATTCATATGTAACATGTATATGGGACATTCCATATAAAATCAATCAGTGCTTCCCACCTGACCCCCTCAGAATCACCAGATTTTTGTTGTACATGAACTATAATCTATTTAATGAAGCTGTGCAAAATTGAAACTTTATACTTTGAATCTTGTGAGTTATGGCCCGTTGAAGTACCTAGGGATAGCTCAAATTCTGCCTCTTTTTAAATCGCATTAAATTTTCAGCCATTTCTGAGCTCTCATAGCTTCATAACTAAAGGTGCTAGGCACATAAAATGTTCCGGGCTCAAAGATACATTGGAGTTGTATTCAAAACCGCAATCAGCTCTATTTTACATGCATAACACTTCTCTCAATCTCAAGCCAAAATCTCAGTTTCGTTCAGTTAAATTTTTTCTACAACCAACTCTGGCCACCAATATCACGGGATATGCCATAGTATCAATGTTCAACCTGCACCAATTTAATGTCTGTGGCCTAGACTAATACAAGCAGGTATTGGTAGCATGCACATATAATCTGTTTTCAGTGAAATCGTCATAGAAATCTTGAAAAATACATTTTTGTACTTTCTTTGAAGGTTCATATCACCATGTGGGATAGTTGGTTGGTGAAAACAAATTGTGTCAAGTGAAAGGGCTCATTTTTCCATACATTTTGATACCAGACTCAGCCTCTAGCCTGGATTCTATCAGGGAGTTGGAGCGGAGGACCAGATACGACCGAAAGGGGGGGTTCAATAAGTTATCCACAGAGTGCGGAAATAACCACAACGAGGGAAAGGACAAAACACAAAAGAAAAAGGAGAATACTCCCGGCGTATAAGCCAACGTAAATTAACCCAGAGAGAAGTGGGCAAACAGTCACACAGACTGGGATAGAGTAACAATGAAGGAAAGAAAAGCAAACCAAAGATATGGGCGAAACGCTCGCAGACCGGAGCAGGAGAAAAAAACAAAGAATGGGAAACCTCTAGCTCAAAAATAATTTAAGCGAGCTAACAACAACAAGGCAACCGAACAGAAAGAAAAACAAAGGCAAACCTCGGAGAGGAAGGTGTAGAAAGGAGAATACCAAAAGGAGAGAAAAAAGGGAAAAAGAAAGATCCTAAGATCTAACCCTCACTCAAATCAGGTAGGAATTACACTGCTTTGCTTGAAGACACAAGGAAAGCAATCTCCTGTATAAGCTGAACCTTTACCAGCTTCGTTCAGTGGCAATAATGACACGGAAGCACAGAGACCGGAAGACGCAGCGCTTAAGAAGCCGGCAGAACACCTGGACAGGTGAAAACAACTCCGTCCCGAAGCTGCAAGGGAGCTTCCGCAAAAGAGAACACGGCAACCTTTAACACTGTGACAAATTCCTTCTGTTTCTGTAATGGGGAGTCGGGTTCGGAGGACCAGATGCGATAGAGAGGGAATCTAAAAGTTATTTCTAAAGAGTAGAATAGCCACAGGAGCGGAAGGGTTCTGCGAATGGAGAGGAAAAAATAAAGAATAGGGAAACAAAGCTTCTGGCGTAGCGCCAACGAAAATCAAACCAGGAAAGTGGGCGAGGCTCGAGTCTGAGCAGCGAAGGGAGAAAGAAGTACCTCTCACTCTCAATAAGAGAGAGCACGAATAAGAGAGGTAAAAGAAATAGAAAATAAAGCGAAAGAAAGAAAGGCCTCTTGCTCTCAATATGAGAGAGCAGTCAATATAGAGGTAGAGAAGAAATGGTAAAGACAAAACTGTCTCAGAGGGACTAGGAAAGGTAAAACAGAACGAAGGACAGAAAAGTGCAAAAGAGAAAACAAAACCCTAAAAGAAACTCTAATGCACCAAAAGGCTAGTCCCGCGTTAACCTAAAGCAAAGCGATGGAGCAAAGTGGTCACCTTTAGTTGCTTAACTCCTATACCATTTACTGGCTACATGTCAACACGAAGACAACACGGAAGCGCCGGAAAATGGAAGCACAGAGCTTAAATAGCCAGCAGGAAACTCAACACAGGTGAGCCGGATAAGTGCCAAGTGGAAGGGAAAGCACGGCACGGTCGGTGGAAAAGTACCGCCAGAACGCCCTCATGTGGCTCCGAAGGAAAAAGACCACAGAAATGATAGGGAGGCTGCCAAACCATGACAGTTTCAAAATAAATGTCAGACATAGGCATATTTTCATGCTCGCAAATATAGTTTTGGGCAGTGAAATTGACAAACATTGGTATACACATGTTTATATACTAGAAGTACAACTGACAATGTATACTAACAATTATGCGAAGTTCACAATCTGACAACGGAAAAAGGGTTAGGGTTAGGATTAGGATTAGGGTTAGGGTCCCATATAGGTGGAGATGCTGAATGCTCCCAACTTTTCCAATGTTATATCTTCATCAAGTTTCAATTTTGCATAGCTTCATTAAATATATTATAGTTCATGTACAAAGAAAATGATTCTGAGGGGGTCAGGTGGGAACTTTTATCAGAATTGATTGATTTTATATGGAATGACCCATATTCCTAAAAACTGCAGAACAACAGTACAAACTCATTTTCATTTCAACAGATTTTTAGCTTAGTTTATTTCATGTTGTTAAATCTGTTATTACAGTGTTTCTTTACTTTGAGCCACAACTAATATACTCAAACTCAAATTCAAGTCCAACCGAAAATATTGTCAGCTGTCAGGCAAGAGAAAATTAGATCATGGTCCTCTAACTACTGGGAAAATACTGCTGCCGTTTACTTTTCCTTCTCAAGTCCATTAATTTATGTTGGTTCCTACTTGTCTGAGTCAATGGTCCACTGAGTACGTGAGCTGTCATATAAATGGCTGTCATGGTCTAAATAAGAGTGTTTATCGTCTCCTGGAATCCAAATGGCCTCAGGGTATGCCATTTACTGATGGGCAATGACTGCTGGTAGTAGTACATTCTCCTGTCCTGCCCACTACACACCACCAGAGACCACAGAGAGTGTTATCTTGCCAAGGCACAGAGCCAGGATAATCAAGATCGATCTACACAACATTCCAATACACTTGCACACACATACAACCTGGTCAGCCGCAGGAATATAACAGTTTGATGACAAAGATATCGAGATAAATATGATAGCATCTGTATTGTGAGTGCATTCTGTATGAAGTATAAAGCTTGCATTTTTTTCAGCTCATTATTTCTTTGGAGGATTCTGACTGATGCCTCTTCTGTGATTCTGGCTCTCATAACAGACGGGTGACATACTTCACTCGCCAGCTGTCAGTTGCGTATCAGCGTATTCTCAGCTCCAAGGTCCTTTAGACTGAGTTTAAGGATAGCAGCACTGATCTGCCCTTCTCCCGAATATCCTAGCTTCAGGTTGACAGGGGGATGACTGGGGCTCCTGGTAGGGAGGGTTTGGATACTTGGGAGTTTATTTTCCAACTTATAAAGGGTCTGCAGATGATGTTTATTCATTTATCTATTTATTTTTGTAATTCAGTATTAATTTTTCATTCCTTTTCTCCCCAGAATCAATTGTATTATATCAGCACTCACTGCTGGAACCCCTGCTATCGATTCAGGAGAGCACAGACAAGCACGCGCTCTCCTCTGAAGCACGCTAGGCTAAGCGTCACTTCTTATCACACCACAGCTCTCAAGTCAGCCTCAAACAGAGATGAGTCGGAGGAAGACACTTCATGAGCAGCTTGCAGGGGGATTTGCTGGCACCCGCTCGACCAGCGGGGGTCGCTAAGAGAGGGATGAGACACGGATCTCTGCTGACTGAACCTTCCCTACCCTTGGGTAGTGGTGCAGCCAATTTTGCGCCACCCACCAGGCCTACAGGCCACGATCTGGAATTCAATCTCAGATTGACCCATCCATGCACTAGATACAGGGATCCTCAATCTTATCCTGTAAGGGCCGGTGTGGGGTGCAGGCTTTTGTTACAACCAAGCAGTAATACACCAGATTCTACTAATCAAGGTCCTTAGCAAAGAATAGTAATTGATTAGTAGAATCAGGTGTGTAATTGCTTGGTTGGAACAAAAGCCTGCACCCACACCGGCCCTTTCTGGAAAAGATTGAGGACCCCTACACTAGAACAAGAATGGTGCCTGGTAAGCAACCGGATGAGCCACCCAGCAGTCTTCTATTCGAATTGATTTTGTGCATCAATACATTTTTCATTTCTAATTAGCTTTTTTACTACCAAATTGTCTTATTTCTCACACTCTCTTATTATTTGATTAATATGCTGTAAATGCAGTTGTTAAAAACCTCCGTACGACTCCATTCAGATCTCTCCTTTCAGGCCCACATCGCTCATATATTGGCCCTTTTCACTTTAGAAGTATATCTTTTGATAAACATATTTTTCCTGCATGATGGTAAAAAATGGTTCACCTCTTGGTTGGCCTATCATAGTGCTTTACTATGTGGTTGCAGTAATTTGACCTTGAAAAGTCTCCAACTGGTAAGAATTCTGGCTGCTAAGGTACTTACAAGAACAAAGAATTTTGAACATATCGGTCTGGTAGGCTACTTGTGTCTCTTCATTGGGTCCGTGATAAATTTAGAGTTGACTACACGGTTCTTCTCCTAACTTCTAAGGCTTTAAAGGGTCTTACTTTAGAACAACTTAGTGAACTTATTCTTTATTCTCCACCACATTTTCTCCATTCACAAGGTGTGAGCAATTTGAAAGTTCTAATAATGACTAAAATTACAAGGGGATCCTACAGAGCTCCGGTCATATGGAATGATCTCCCGTTGCATGTTTGGGCTTCAGACACACAGTCTGTTTTTAAATGTAGTCTGAAAACTGATCTTTTTAGTCAATTCCTTCGTTACAAAACGTGTGGATCAGGAACATAGATGTCAGGTGAGCTGAGCTAACGGTGCTGTCACCCTGTCACTGCTTGTGAACGCTCTGGTTTGCTGTTATGTGCTGCAGTGAGGTACCGCCGGTCCAGGATCGCTCCCATGGTTATGTACATCGCTTTCTTCTAATCTTTTAGATATGCTAGGACTCCTAGGACTCATCCATATTATAAGCCTCTACAAATACAATAGTTAACATCATAATTATCTAGTTCCTAACAGGGGCTGCTCTCCCTTTCTCCCTCCCTGAGTTCACTGACCACTCCAGCCCTGACCTTCTCCTGGATCAAGTCCATGCCATGATATAACCTGCAGGCCTTGATTTATAGTCTTGCTCCTCTGACTTGCATAATAATATACACTCCTTTGCTTGGACTGTCTAATTTACCAGTGAGTTTAATACCCCCAGCCATAATCTGCCCAACCGCTATAGTTATTTGCTCCTATACATCCCCCATTACCTCTTTAGCCTATCTTTAACTATTGACACCGGGCTGGCCAGTGAAGAATATGGGCTCCCACTCCCACTCTTCACTGTTTCACTGTTTTTTTTCTTCCCAATGAGGAGTTGTTTTTTTTACCTCACTCATTGGTTTTTTGTCATCTTGGTCTTTCCTGCTTTCCTTGCGAAAAACAAAATGCTATACAAATGAAATTGAATTAAATTGAATTATTTTATGTTATAGAAGGCGTTCTTGTGCATTTCATTTATTTGTTGCAATAAACAAATTTTGTACTCTACGCATTTTTTTATTTCCTCATTCCTGTGCAAAACAATGCATCATGCCCTGACTATGTATTACGATTCTGCTGATTATTTCTTTTTCATATGTTAAAAAACATATCAAAAAGAAATAATCAGCAGAATCGTAGAATTAATCAGCAGAATTTCTTTGCACTATGCCTGGCGCCTGTTTTGTTGTGACCAAAAATATATCTGTTCTGTCTTGGATGAGTTTACCCAGTCTTAAAACAAGCTGTGACCATTCTTATGGGTCCTTACACACAGGCTGTCCCCTATCAGAGTAAACAGTCATATGAGGCTACAACCACCTTAATCTGTAAAATGAATGCATCAACTGACACTGTTCCCTAATAAGCCACCCTCTCGGTCACGTTACTGACACTGTGCAAGCTGCAGGTTAGTAAGGATTCCTTGCATGTATGTCTGTACAGATTAGCCTGTGCATGAGCTAAATTTTGCTAATTGGTTTGCATTACTAGTGTGTCATGTGAGGCATTTGTGCATATTCTCACTGTAATACTGCAGACTGCATTTCTGTGTATTTCTCTGCTCTGTACCTGGTGCACCTCACCGGCCTATACTGTGCTGCTGGTGGCTACATTCATTATTATTAAAAAATTGCCTTGTATGAAAAAAAGTTTTCCTTGTAACTTTACATATAAGAGAGGAATGAACATTAGCCAAGATGCAGCAGCGTCTCTATAAATAAAGATACTGAAGCTTTAAAAATACAGAGCTAGTATTAAATGCAGAGATTCAGTGGCTCCACTGTACATCTAAAACTGATAATCAAAAACTCCTGTACTTCTTTAAGTTGTAAAGTAGTGGTCTTTCATTTCTTAGACTGGAAGGATCATGTCAAAAAATTACACATCACTCATCATGAAAATAGTTCACTATCAAAATGTAAGTAGCCATACCTTCTTCTCAATTCTGCTCTGAATGACAGTCATATTTGTAGAGTAGAGTACTCTGGGGGCAATTGTAACAGGGGTCAATTGTAACACAATTTTTTGTTACAATTGCCCCCAACCCTGAACACATGAAACTAGCTAGCTTGCTGGATAGAATCTCAGCTCTAGCTTGTTTCAGATTGGTGCAATTTTATGGTGTTACAATTGCTCCCAGAATACTCTATATGTAATTAACACCATCATTGCAATTCCATCAAGTCACTTTCCTTAGAATGTTCTGAACATGCTATTTTCATATTTTCATCTTTCTTATGGCGATAGTATGATCCATATAGATTTTTTGCCTTTTTAATCAAAAGCTTTTAAAATGCAGCATGTCAATCAAAACTGAATGGATTCAGCATCCATAAAATAATGACATTTAAAGCTTTTGTGATATGCCACACAAAATACATTTTCTTGGTTATTTAAAGCTCAAACTTGACTGCACCATTTAAACTCATGGAACATTGCATAATTTATGTCCAGCTAATAATGTGATAAAAGCAAACTGTTTGTGTTGACAGAGAATATAGCATTTCGCAGTTACATTATCATATTTCATGAGAGAATGCACATAAATTATGGGTACTTTCATATTTAAAAAAATCTATTATACCTATTTAATATATTGTTATTTCTGTAAACCATGAAAATATTGACCAACTGCAGTATTTATCAGTTCCAATATGATGTCTCTAATCCGAGAACCATTTTTAAATGCCAAAAGTGATGCTGGCTTAGCTATTGCTTCTGCAGCTCAAAATCTCTTGTAGTCTAAATGTCTACATTCATCCCTCTTAAACTATTGTCTTTTCTTTCAGTCTCATGCCCTACATTTTCTCACTCTATCATGTGCAATATTTCAAATCCCCTATTCTGGTATTCATTTATTTTGAAAAATAAAAGGCTGCAGGGGAGCCTGAGTGTGCAGTGCTGTATACTGAGTGATTTATATAAACATTAGTAATATCACATAGGAGCACGGAGATGCTCTTCTCTTTTCTCTCTATGCACATGATTATGTGTGACTGCAAGTGCGATTACATAACTGTTACGCAGTTTTGGTGCCTGTGAACCAGTCAGAAACACACATTACTGCACCATCTAATCTTCCTCTTTAATTTTGGTTTCAAAGGAGGGCATTGCTGGCCTTACGATCACCCATGCGAAGTGTAATGTCATACAGAAACATAGTTCATGCAAAGAACAAAATACGCAACAAGATAAATATTTCACGCATTGAGGAATGACAAATGCCATTATTCAGATATGGTGTTAACAGACATCTTGTATAAGTCACTGCTAATTATAATACGGCTCTTTTTGTAGTAAACATGGGGTTAGCTGAGTTTACTGAAAACCCCGCCTTTTCGTTCCATCTGGTGGCAACAAGCGTAATGACATCACCATTGTACTTGGTCATTGGCTGAGGGGACTTCTACCTCTTAGCCAATTGAATTGTCGTGGAATGACGTCATCTTAAAACTCAACCCAGGTTGGTTGAGGAGGAGGAGCTGGACCGTCGGTGACGTCAGGTAGAGACTGGGTAAGCAATGCGATTGGTTGGACTGGGGAAGGTGAGGGGCTGTTGCTAACAGAAAAAGAGCGATGGTGAGAGAAATGTGGATAAAGTGAAGAACAGTATACAGGGAATGTTAAGAGAGAATGATGCAAGGTATCAGTATGAACTGAAATTAGCAGCTGCATGAACAATTCCAGTGCAACTGGCGAAATTATCAAATAATATAATTTGAAAGAAAACTACTTCGCATAGTTTTCCTCCTCTAACTTGTTCGTTCGCTCCCCCACAAGTAAACCTGAGCAATATACGAACCGTGAAAACTAGGATGGGCTAAATTGTAGTTTTTGCAGCAGGAGTAACTAGAGTAGCAAATTAGCTCATAAAACAATGAACAACGCATCCCAGAGTGCATCGTTGTACTGGGAGTAGTGTCTGTGCTGTTCATAAATTATTATTCATATATAGGGAGTATTTTTTGTTTTCAGATTGGCTATTAGCGTTATTTTCCCTTTGCTTAGCCCACCTACTCGCTGTTTCTAAGCCTCCCTGATCTCTAATTGGGTATTGTAAACTTTGTGCCGATGCGCCGGCTAGGTATTTTCCCACAGCTCGATTCGCTAATGGTCAGTGTCAATTACCTGTAGTTTGACAGTTGGCCACGCCCCTGTGTTTAATACCTTAAAACTACAGGCTACTGTACCTGTCAGTGATTTCTGATTGGCTAAACGGGCCAGCTGTTAGAGATTCATTCACCATTTTGTGATTGTAGTGTAAAAGGGATTCAGTTTTCCTCCTTTGGGTTGCTGTGAGAAGAAAGATATGTTTTACCAAGGAAGAATAAAGTAAAACCCTTGACAAACAACAGCCATGGGCGGAAGTGTAATCTCAGTAAAATTCCTACTGTCTCGACAGCAAACAGCACCGTAGATCTTTTTTTCGGGGTGAGTTGAACAAACGGGAGTTTATACTCTCTTCTTGTCTTTCAAGCAAACTAGGATAGGTTGCTATCTGGCTAGCGCTATGTTATCTGTGATGCTGTTTTGCGACCGTCTCCGTCTGGAAGAAGAGTAAAGAGATTTATCACTGTCTATCTTGCTACCTAAGTATTGAAACAAGACGAATAGAAAGAGGTGCACGGAGTTGGGGGTGCGGGGGGGTGTACAGTCTAAACTTTGCCAAAAAATTGTCTAACACCAAGACCTGGAGCTTGCTAACGTTAATTAGCTAACCTAACGTTAGCTATTTTCGCCACTGCGTCGCAGCTGCGACTGACAGAGCTAGCTAGCTAGTTAGCACTGCCCTAAGTTAATAAACTTGACTTTGTACAGTTAATTTGCTACAACAGAGATAACCAATTGCACCAGTAACAGTTAACTTACTCACCAACATCAACAATTATTAAATCATTCCTATTTCCACGCCACCCATAAGTTGTTTTGGTTTGATTGCTGCTTATGTAGCCGGCTAGCTAGCGACAAGCTATTTTCAATGTGATTAATTTAACGTTAGTAACGTTACTACGCTACGACTGCTAACTAACGTTACTACTACTAGCTGCTACTACTACCACTTCTGCACCTGTACATTGAAATGTTATGCTTAGTTTTAGCTGAACTTTTTGTTTCACTTGGATTTATTAATATTTTATTCACTTATTTTCTGTGCAATAACTTATTCGTTTGTATTAACGTCACCTTCTGTTAGTTCAATCATGTCAATTAGCTAACAAATTAGGTTCATTGTAAAGGGATATTTCTCTGTATATTTTACACGCGAGTTGTAAAATATACTAGCAGCATTTGTTTCAAAAGAGAGGCCTGTCCAGCGTCACTCGATCCTGTTTTGCTGAGACCGTAATCTGCTTTAGTTGCAACACTCCTTATGTACTGTAGTAGTACCTACTGAGGTAGTGCTAGTAGTTGTAGATCGTAGTAAACTGTTCCACAGCCAATGCTGGGGCTTACTACCGTCAGAGCCATAGCCAGCTAGCTACCTACACAATGATAAGTTGCAACTTGTATAACGACACTAGCTCGCTAAGGTTAGCAACGTAAATTAACGTTAGTTAACCCTCGTAGTAATTTAACGTTACAATAATGAACTTGCGGGATCATAGTGACATTTTATACTGGCTAGCATAGTGTCTTACATACAACTTTTACAATGTTATTGTACATTTGGTGATTACAACTATTGCGACTATTTGTAACTGCAGCGTTATTGATAATCTGGCACTGCATGTCTGACATATCTAGATCGACCTAATGACGTTATTTTTTTATGACTGCGGTTTAGCACTCATGTCCAATAATAATCGCTAAGAAATAGGCTAATTATGAGTCTTGACGCTTGTTTTCTGTCATTGCGTTCAGACATATTTAGATTTTGGTAACGTTAAATGTACCAACATAGATAACAGTAAGTTAGTATTTAATGGCAAAGTAACAGCGGTTACTGGAACTGTATAGATACTATTGGAACTCTAGGTAACGTTAGCTAACGTTAGTACTGACACTAGTATTGCCTCAAACTGCTGAAACATCACTACAAAGGTTTTTAAGTTACCAACGTTATGTATGCACTTTCACGCCACTATTTACAAACCTCCAAATGAAACCACCTGAAAAAATATAATATAGCATATGGAATTCTATCAGTGCTCTTGTAGGGTTTTCCTGTTGTTGATAATGTGCGTTCCCTGGTGACCTAGTTAAGGCAAAGCTAACCTGATAGTGTCCCATGCGAAACTGCGCTCCCGTACACCCACATTTTAGAGTGCTGCACTACCTTCAAAGTGCAGTGCAGTAATCCAGTCCACTGGCCTGTGGAGTGCACTGAAACGTAGTGATATGTCAGGGCACACATATGCACGCCGCACGTTTGGAGCACAATACTCGTAATGATGATAATATAATGACGTACGGGAACAATTTGGTGCAGTGTGGCCCATCTCAAGACTCCTGTCACAGTGCAGTCCTGCACCATTGCACAGGTGACACAGGCATGGTATAGTTTGCTTTTCTGCTGTGCAGACAGTGTTTTACATCTGCTACAGACACCATATTATACTAGACACGACGATGCCTTTTTCTCTAGAGTGTATTTACAATGTCATAAGCTGGTATTCATTTCTATCACTATCATATTTCTGCGTGATCATCTACATCAGGTTTAGCACTTCTATAATGTAACCCGATGCCCAAAGGATTAGGGTTGTGTGCTGATATATTTGTGTGCTTTGAGTTTGTCCCTGTACATTACCTGACTGTATAGATGTATGTAGTTGGGGCTTAAGCGGTGTCAGCTTTGGTCCTTTTTAACAGGGAAATTCCTGGCAAAATATCTAATCACAAGCAAATTAATCTGTAATATTGCTTTTGAGGCTGGGCATATGTGTGGCAATTATTTTTGTTATCTGTAATTTTAAATCAACATTTTGGTCAAGAATTCATAAGTGCATATGCACATTAAATGCACATGTTTTTCAGTAATTGTCTTGTTCAGCTAAAGAAATTATGCTTTGTTAAGGTCGCGATTCAAGGTATTTGCTGACGTCATTGTTAAATGCTGAAATATCCAGGCTTTAGTAATATATTATTCTCCAGTATTTTTAAATAGGTCTACCTTTTAATCAATGAGTGACCTACCTACTGTTAAAGCTAAGCAGAGTAAAATAACCTCGGAAATGTGCACATAATTAAGAAACTTTATATAGTTGTGGATGGTCTCCGTTCCTGTTTTTTTTTTTTGTTTTTTTTTTTGCTTGTTTAAGGAACATGGATCATCTCTGGCAGAATTTCAGAATTGATGTTTTTTGTTTCTCTAAATAAACCACACTAGTAAAGGGAAAGAAAGAGGATGTGAAAGCGGCAGCGATGGACGCAAAGAGAACATTGGCATTCACGCGGGAGGAAGTGACGTCATGGTCCTCGGCAGGAAGTGCCGATTTGCGCCAAGGCGCTGATGGCATCGGCGAAGAAAGGGTTTGAAATGTTCACCAGAATGAGAGAGAGAGAGGAAGAGAGGGAGAGACTGAAAATAGAGCGAGAAGAATTCCCCCACAGTCACTCTGGCCTTTTGGGCCAGGAGCCCTGTGTGACTGTGTGTGTGAATCTGCGGACGCGCTCGTCTGCTTGCCAGAGCTTTTATTTTCTACAATTTGTGTTCATTATATCACCATGATACAGCAGATTATAATGCAATCTGTCCTGCATTCTGTTGGCTTGGGTATGCAAATGAGAAGAAGAAACAGAAGGGGCGGGGGGCATTTGTTTAGGCTTTTCCCTCCTCTTTTTCTCAGTATGATCGACAACAGATCGCTCTTGTGAAAGTTCTTGTTTTGTTATCAGTCCCATTATCAGCTGTCCATCAATTCCATTATTGCTGAAATGGTCCTGCAGGTGCTTATCTTTTAAATGTATCAGTGACTTGTAAGGTTTGGCAGTGAAGGCCCCGGCCTATACAGAAATGTGGGCTGATTAATGTATTTTCGAGCTGAACTTAAAACCGCCAAATAATATACATTTAAGCAAATGGCAGGGAGTGATAAATTAAGGGAGTGATATCCTCTCTGATGCAGTAGCATGTGGAGTGTGGAGGTATATCTACACGGACAGGCCGGTCTCTAATTCCACTGCAGTGTATCCTATACCTGCCCTCAGCAACGGCTCTGAGGCGCTCAATCATACCTGATCAGCGGCGAGAATAAAGCCTTGTCTTGCTGATGCGTTGCTTTCAGTCTGTCTGGGAACACTGCGTGCGCGTCCTATATCGTGGAATCTTCCATTAGGGAAATTGTCAGAAATCGGTTTTATTCAAAGCAGTTTTCCGCGTATAAAAGATTTACAACCCAAGTTGCATGGTTCTCTATGTCTGTGTAAATTGAGTCCCAGGCTGTATGCTGGGTGCAATCTACCGGTTCCTCACACCTGGGATTGGACCTGGTGGTACCGCATTTGAAGTGAATTTGTGGATTTGAACCCAGCTCAGCGTATAAGTGCATGGAACTTCTCCATAAACGAGTCATATTTGTGACGGACAAAAATGAAGTCATCCTGGTATCTGATATAACCCTCGAGTTAATGAACATCAAATCTGGTTGACCAATTCGGACAAACCTATGACCTCAATAAAGAACCTATTGACATTATGACTGATGATAGTGGGGAAAATAGCTAATTCAGCCCATTACAAAGATCATGATGTTAAATAAATAATAGTCTCGTATTGGATATTATTTGCATACTTTTGTACCCCCTTGATGGATAAGCATGCAAATCGATGTTCTGTTCAGAGCGGTATGTGACATGTCGGCTATATAAAACAGAAAAAAATTACCTCACTCAGCATATTTACTGTATTTAAAAAATTATTGATTGTGTAACAGTTGCCCAGGATGTTAACCATGCTGCAGTTCACACATTCCCTTTTTGAGAATAGACATAGTTTGGCATCTTCTGTTGTGATAATGTTAATATTCCCACAGTCACCAAAAATAAACAAAAACAAAATGTAGAGCATCGTTCCAAAAGTACACCATATTCTGCCAAGCAGCTGGCACTGTGATTCTTTGGATTTACAATACATTTTGATGCCATTTCTAGTATCTACAATTAAATTATAATTATTCTGGAATAAAATAATTCAATTTTACCCTTTGTTGCTTTCCCTCTAGTCCTATTTTTACCAATCGTTGATTTGCTTAAGCTATTTACAATTTAGACATGCATGCACACTTAGAGTTGGATTTGACTCGGCTTGCCTTGATCATATTAATGAAACGGAGTTAGTCCTCTTACTTCACCTTTGTGAAGTGGGCCCTTGGTGTCCCAGGGCAGCTCTGCCGTGTGAGTAGGTCATGGTATGGGACCATATGTTTGGCTGTGCACACTGATACGGTCCAAATAGCACAGTGAGAGAAAATAAACCCACTGCTCATTTTTATTTTGTGCCAGAAACTGTTTCATTTTAACAAGCTCAAAGGGAAGAAAAATGAGTAAATGTATAAAAGTTTCTGCCATGTTGAAGGCTGCTCTCAGGTGTTACTGTATGGACATAATTTCCACCTGCATGGGCCAATTTCTGCGCATTTGGACGACCCCGTTGCCACAGAATTAGTTTCTAGTCCAGTACCTCCTTAATTTGGCAAGCCGAATACCAATTTTGCTCTAATCATTTCTGCTTCTTTTCGCTTCAGAGTAACTTAAATTAGCCTGTGCCCAGTGGCACCTAAATTACAGCAAGACTATCTAATGTAGGCTAAGTGAAATAGCTAGCCTATAGAACTGGAGATTTTTGTCACGGTTGAGAAAAATATATTTCTCCCCCCCTTCCCATGTCACAGGCTTGTACATGCAATACACACAATGCACATGCAACTATTAAACAGAATCAAAAGCTCAGATATTCATAACTGCTGTTGGCAACATGTAAGAATTGAACATTCCATTATCTACAACAGAAAATTGAAATTGCAGTTTCTGTTCTTTAGAAACACCACTACAGTTGAGTGAAGTATTACACATTTTATGTATAATAATTTGGAGAAAAGTTACCATATTAATGCAGGCATTGTTTGCATTTTATTCCGGCCTTTGTTTGGAGATTGTTTCTCTTGGTTCTACGTTCAAGGCAACTTGGCAGAGCACGTGTTTACATTTCTTTTCAGCTATCTTCAATTATAGATTATTTCAGAATCCTTACTTGATAACTCAAACTGTCCACACAGCTATTTATAGTGCAGTTTGGAAAGGGCCACACAGCCCTTGCTTTGAGTGGGCAGAGTGAATTCGCGTCCCAAACCACAGCTACTCCTATGGCCACGGATGAGCGTTAGTGAAGTCACCAGTGGAATATAGTGTAATGTATTTAATAATAATGATAATCAACTGCCGTCTCTATCTTTCTCTCCATTTTAGCATCTTCAAAAGCCCAAGGACAGAACAGGAGGCAGAGCAACAGAGAGAGAGAGAGCGAGGGGGGCGGGGAAAAGACACAAGAAACTGTGAAGAAAAGACTCAAACAAATAAGAGTGACAGGGAGCAGAGGGAACCCGCTGTGAAGAACAAGAGGCTGAAAGGAAGGCAAATAAGAAAAGATGAAGCCTTTGAAAAAGCAAGGTAGGCGGTCTCCCCCGTCAACCCGGGCAAAGGGGGGGGAAGAGGCGGGGGGGTGGCGGGAGACGGCTGGCGAGGGAGAGAAGAGGGAAAAGCAGGCTCAGGGACCCCGAGGTGCAGACGGAGACCGCGCGTCTGCTCTCAGTGCCGAGCAGACAAACCCCGCCCGGCTCAGACACCTGTCGAGAGGAACCCGTCAGGTGTAGCGGAACCCCAGACAAGGAGGGGGCCGAGGGACGGAGCAGGGCCACGAGAGACCACAGAGGATTGTGGGAAGCCGGAGGACCAGAGAGGGAGCCCCAAAGCTGGGGGGCACGAACGGCAGCGGCAGCAACAGCGCGGCCAGCACCAACAGCAGCCCCAACCCACCGTCCAGCCGCAAGACGGCCACGTTCAAGGCCAGAGTGCCAAAGAAGAAGTACACCTACGAGCACTGCACCAGCACCAGCACCACTTCCACCCCCCCCCCACAACAGCAACAGCAACAACAATAACAGCAACAACAGCAACAACAGCAGCGGCAACAACAACAGCAAGGGCGGCAACAGCACAGGCAGCCAGTCGGCGGCGGCAAGCACGGCGGTGAGCGAGGACAGCACGGACGCCGACGCGCACAGCCACAGCAGCGGTCCGCCGGAGGTCCGGCGGCCCGACCGCGGCCCGCCGGTGGAGGGAGATGCGGAGGGGCCGCCCAGCTCGGTGCGCTCGTCCTCCACGGACACGGCCAGCGAGCACTCCGCTGACCTGGAGGTGGTGGAGAAGCGCCCCCCGACCCTGGCCATGAGACCATCGCCGACCCCGTCTCCCTCCACAGCCCCCTCCCCGGCTCGCCCGTCCTCCTGCCACAACCGAACTCCTCTCAGCGGGACGGTGCCCTGCAGGGGGCGCTGGGCGAGGCCCTCTCCAAATTGCTGAAGAACCAGCAGGTGCTGGTCCGGCAGCAGCTGAGGGGGCGGGACAGAGAAGAGGGCGGATGGAGGACGGGGGCTGGCCAACGGACCCCTGTCTCCTGTGTTTCATGTGGGCATAGTGCGGCAGGTGGGGGGCGAGCAGTGCACCGTGTGGTGCAGCTGAATGGGGAGAGGGTGCTGTGCCACTACCCCCTACCAGACAGGACGTCCCACAAGCGAGACGCTGATCTCATACTGGACACCCCGCCCCCCGGCCCTGCTCCTGTGGCCATCGGCACCAGGGTGTGCGTGCCATTTGGGGGCGGTGGGGAGGGGGCGGCGCAGCTGTACAGGGAGGGCGTGGTCTCTCAGGTGGACCCCCACCCCGCGGTGGCCTTCCCTTACCGTGTGATGCTCTGTGAGGACAGGGAGGTGCTGTGGGACGCGGCGGCTGGAGACGAGGAGAAGAGGAGGGCCAGCGCGCAGGCTGTCTGGGTGTCGCGCCAGAGCCTGCGTCTCCTCACCCACCCCTGGGAGCTGCCCCAGCCCGAGGAGAGGTGGGAGGGAGGGGAGAGGAGGATGAAGAGGGAGGAGGAGATGGAGGTGGAGCCGGACACGTTTCAGCTGAGTGACGGGGGCTCCAGGCACAGACACGGGTTCCCGTCCAGGGCCTTGGGAGGACAAGGCTTCCCTTCTACACCTTCCTCCTCCATCACCTCCACCACTGTGCTGAGCCTGGCAACAGACCGAGACAGAGAGCGAGAGAGGGAGATGGAGAGAGAGAGGGAGAGGGAGAGGGAGAGGGGGAGGGAATGGGAAAGAGAGCGGGAGAGAGAGAGGGAACAGCAGATGCAGAAGCAGCAGGCTCTCCAACCCCAGACACCGGAGGAAGACATGGAGGTGTCACACTTCAGCATGGCTCAGCTGCAGGAGGGGGGTGTGGCCACCGGGGCGGGGGGAGCCCCGCACAGGCACATCCTCTCCAAACCCCCCGGCTACCCCAGCCCCCAGCAGCTCTCGGTAGTCCGGGGCGTCGGAAACCCCCTTGGCGTCCCCCCGGTGGCCCACCTCACCCTCAACCCCCTGGCAGGCCTCCATCCCCCACCCTCACCTGTGCTGCAGGGCCCCGAGAGGCCCGGGATGATGGCTATCGAGGCCCACCACCTACCCCCGCTTCCCCCCTCCTCCTCCTCCTCCTCCTCCTCTGCCCGCAGCTCGCTTGGCGCCCTGGACAAGACGCCCACGCCCAGCGGCGGCACCCCGGGCGGAGGCTCGGGCTCCACCTCCTCCTCCTCCTCCTCCCGATCGCGCACCCCGCTGACGGCTGCCCAGCAAAAGTACAAGAAGGGCGACGTGGTGTGCACCCCCAACGGCATCCGCAAGAAGTTCAACGGGAAGCAGTGGAGACGGCTGTGCTCGCGCGAGGGCTGCATGAAGGAGTCGCAGCGCCGCGGGTACTGCTCCCGCCACCTGTCCATGCGCACCAAGGAGATGGAGGGCGGGGCCGAGCGTGACCGGGGCGGAGGCAGCAGCTCGGGCACCGTCACTCCCTCAGACCTGCGACTGGGCGGGGGCCGGGCCAGCAGCGAGTTCGACTGGGATGACACGTCGCGGGACAGCAGTGAGGCCAGCAGCCGCGGGGGGGGACTCGCGTCCGCGCCTGGTGCTGCCGTCCATGCTCCCACAGGACCTGTCCCGCTTTGACTTCGAGGAATGCGAGGCAGCCAACATGCTGGTGTCCCTGGGCAGCTCGCGTTCGGGCACGCCCTCCTTCTCGCCTGTGTCCAACCAGTCGCCCTTCTCCCCCGCCCCCTCGCCCTCACCCTCGCCGCTCTTCTTCCGGCCCGCCAACTTCAGCCCTATCACCGCCCCGCCCGTCCTGCAGCACCGCCGCCACCGCCACCTCAGTGGCACCGGGGGCGGGGCCACGCCCAAGCTGGGCACGCCGGGGGCGGAGCGCGAGCGCCACCCCTCGGGGATCCCGCCCTCCTTCCAGACAAACCTTACCTTCACTGTACCCATGAGCCCCAGCAAGCGCAAGCCGGACGCCCCCCTGCCCCCGCCGCCGCCCTCCGTGCAGGACTACCCCAAACCGGACCTGGAGCACGGGGAGCACGGCATGGGCCTGGGCCTCAACCCTGCCGCCTTCCGCGTGCTGTCGCCCCAGACCCAGCCGGGGGCGCCCTTCTCCCGGCCCCGCGGCGTTAGCAGCCGGCCCCCCTCCTGCACAGCAGCCTCACCCCCCGCCCATGCTGGTCTCCCCCCACACCCCCCTCGCCCCTCCCCCAGGACCTCGGCCTGCGCCGCCTGGTGCCCGTGTCCCAGCAGGCCCCGCGCGACTCGCCTGTCATCGTCCGCAACCCCGAGGTGCCCCTGGCCAAGTTTACGGAGCGCCCCCGGGGACGCGGGGGTGGGGTTGGAGGCATTGGCGGGGCCTGCTCCAACGAGCACAGCCAGACCCCCCAGCCGACAGGAGGGCTTCAATTCCCGGTTCCGATCAACGGCGTGGCGACCAACGGGGCCGTCCTCCTGCGAAGCCCCACCCCTGCGCTGGTGCTGGTGTCCTCCTCTCCCTCCTTGCCCGCAGTTGCACCCCTCAGTCGCCCGGCCCAGGCCAGCCCCTCCCTGTCCTGCATCTCTGTATCCAGCCCCACCTATGGCCCTGCCCTCGCTGCCTCGGGGGGACGGGATCGTGGGGGCCACGCCGGAGCCTTTGCGGGGCCCCTGCAGCAGCCGGTGGCCTGCCACCCCTCCCCCACCGCCCTGCTGCCCCTCATTCTCCCTGCCGAATCCCCGCACCCTGCCCCGCGCAAGGACATCATCATGGGCCGTCCCGGAACAGGTATGACCAGCTTTTAAGTGATATAAAGAGCACTGTTGATGTTGTGTGGAGGGAAGGGGTTCATAGAATGGGGGATTCATGAGCCAGGAGGGAAGGAGAGATAATGCATTGAAAATAAATGTCAGCAGTGTCAGTAGTGTGGAATGGTGAGGGAAGGTTAGGAATGGGAGAACGTAGGTAGCATGTTGTGAATGCTTTGGGCTGTCGAGATGGAAACCAGAAAAAACAATAGGACAAGAGGATATTTTATTCAGGTTTGATTGACTCTGGATGAGTTAGGGCTCTAGTGCTGAAGGTTGCGCTAATCAAAGAACACGGACTTGTCATGTCGCGGAAGTATTTGCCGGTGAATGTGCTTACCGATCTTGGATTCAGCAAATCCAGCAGCCTTATTGTTGCCTTCCATAAACTAGATGGTTTAAACGAAGCGCAATCTGTGTTTTTTTTGAGTCGGGGGGAAATGAAAATGGGTGAAATTGCACTGCACAGATCAACAGCTTTTACTTTTTGTAATTATGGAATAGACGTAGGCTAAATGGATTTAGGAATTTCAAAACGGAATGAGGCATTTTGCATGTCATTAATGTAAAATGAGTCGAATAATGAACATCGTTCATTTGCTCAGAATAAGTGGGAGGGGGTGTACATATTGATTGACATTTGGCTACACTCTACAGAAAGCGTGAATTAACTGTAAATTAGTACTTGGTTTGTGACTGCACTAATCTCCGCTCTGATGCATCTACCATATTGATTCACAAAAATTAAAGTAGGCCTATGCATAATGCACGGATTTTAGGAACGGCTGGTCATGGGCAAAGATGATCGGAAAAATAGCTGTGCCAGGGAGACTAATAACATCTTGAACAACTGCTTACTAAATGTAGTTGCTGAAAGCGTATGTTTTGAACAGATGTCATGTTAACTTGTTATCTTATGGGTGTGCCCTGGGGTTCCAGAACCTTTCAGAAGGGGGTTCTAGGAGTTCTCTCGGCAATTAACTTAAAATAAATTAATAAATAATATTTGGCATCTCCAATCCCACCTTAATTTGGAATGTCCAATTTGCGAACTATGTACAAGCATGCTCATATACATCCCCGCTCCCGGCTCGGGAGAGTGAAGACAACTCTTGGTTCTCCTCCGTAATATGCAGTGCCAACCAGCTGCTTTGACGCTGCAGCCACAAGCCGCGCACGCATGGAGAATTTTGTACCATCTAAATTTAAAACAATTAAACATCGCCTAAATGTATAATTATTACATATTATGGCTAAGTTTTAATGTGCCATTAAACATGTAGTTAAATGGCTTAAACAAGTAAGGACTAAAGGAAAACCGATAGAAGACACTTGAAACCTCTGGATTTATGTACAATAAATTTTTTATCAGGGATTTCTGTTACGTTTTATAAGATATAACTAAGATATAATGACAACAGTATCTTGACGTTTTATTAAGATCACAATGTCAGTGATGCCATTCACAGCAATAAATTACCTGGTAAAATGACTAGTAGATGAACTGTGCCTCAAACGAAATAAATAATTATAACACGAGTTATAATTTCAATGAATTAACAACAATGTCATGGCTTACTGAAACTAAACTGAACTGACCAATCAAAAAGTGTTTGGAGGGTTAGTAGGGCACTTGCCGTTGCATACCTTGCAGGAGACATTCTCCTTGGTTATTATTTTGTCTCCAATGGCATAGAACCCACAATATTTCCAAATGGCATTCCTGAGGTACGGTGTGTTACGATTTTTCTTGGCTCCTCCATTATGTATGTATAGCCTATAGGCTACGCGGATGGCATGACCCTCACATTAACTTTATTTAGGCTGCCTACCCTCCAGACAAAACTATAACATGCTTGTTGTTTATCGGTCTTTGATATTGAGCAGTACCATGAGCGCAACACAGATGACCGCAGAGCTGGGCTCCTTATTTTGCCTAGCCAATGGGATTACAAATTTGAACCCTGAGATTCAAACAAGTTCGATTAACAAACAAAAAAGTGACAGCCCTAATCCCTACCAACTGAATCCCTAACTTCAAAGCCAATTGTGCGCCCCCCTTGCGTGGCTGCAGTTGGGACTGGCACGGGGCGGATTCGCTCCGAGATTGTGGTGCTCACTTGTGCACTGCAAGTGGCTCTCTGGGTAATTTTGGTCCAGTTCCTTTAGTTCCTTTTTTGGAATATGTACCAATTTCTTGAGTTTGTATTTAAAAAAGTTTGCCATGCTAAAACTGGGAAACAACAGTCAGTCCACTATATCAGTCTGGTCTTCCCTGAACTGTTTGTTTGTGCACTAAGATGCGTGCCGTGGATCATTGTCACACTGGAAGCTTTCATCTTCTGAGAAGAGGAAGCCATGATTTTAGAGTCTACTTTTATAGTCCAGCTTTGCATCAATTTGAAAGAGGGCACCAGGACCAGAGGATTTAAAATAATCCAGAGAAAAACAGACTAATAATTTCATACTTCGCAGAGGGGATGATGTTCTTTTCAACATGAGCCGCAACTTTGTATGGCACACATCCTGCTGTAGACCGTTTCTGTAAAGCTCAGCGTTTGTTTTATCTGACCATAAAATATGGTCCCAAGTGTCATTACATACATACGGTTTGGTAAATCGGTCCCCCCTTTCTTCATCCCGGGGCTTATGAAGAGGCCTCTTCAGAAATTGTTTTCTGATGACGACAAACACCCTTTTAAATCCGTAAGATCCCCAATTGTTCCCAACGTATAAACATGTCTTTATGCTCTGTTTTCATTCAGACCTTTTGAGGAATGTTTACAGATTTTTTTTTTTTTTCCCCGCCATGCTCAGAAAATGTAGGCTATTCTAGTGTGAAGGTGTGGGGGAGTTTTCAGGAATTTGAAGTGTATGAGTTTTGTCAGAACCAAATGACTGTTTTAGGAGATTGTTTTTACTGTTTAAGAACGGAGCTTCCAGGGCGATACTGTGTGGCGCAGTCTGCAGGGCAGTCAAACCCATTTATGAGTCCACCCACACCGATGGGTTCAGTTCCCGGGACACTTTCTGTTCTGTGATCCCATCTCTCTCTGTAATCCCCTCTGTTATCCCCCTGTCTGAATAAAATGAAGAATACATAAGGAGGGCGGACTTCCTGCTGGCATTCAGGTGCGATAGCTCCTGAAAGAGTTCACTGAAGTTTCTTTATGACAAAAGCTATGTAGCTACCAATAATTAATAAATTAAGGTGACTTGGGGCTGCTGGGTGGCTTTTATTCAATCCTTCAATCCTTTGCTGCTGGAAAAAAATGTATTTTCAGTGCTGAGGACATGCATTTATTTACTTAAATAGGCTAAGCAGGGCATTGGAAGTAGCGTAATAAAAAAATAAAAACATAAGTAAATAAATATATTCCTATTGTTCGAGCCATTCATTTTTAAGGCCTAAAAGATTGTTTATAAGGCCTAAAGGAAAGATAGCCCTGCTTTACATTTTGGGTTAGGATTGTGCATAACAGAATAATTATCAAATAGCTCATGCTTGTCAAGAATTAATATTTGGATATTCAACTCCCCGCCCGTACATAAACATTCCAATCCAAGTCAACTATTTTCAGGTCTGCTGTTAAAGTAACTTGCATACAATAGCCCAAGTCTACCCTGCTTACTTCATTTGGTTCATAGCTCACAGAGAAACTGTCCTATTCTTAGCACAGCCATGGCTCAATAATAATTAAGCCAACATAAATAGGTTTACACTATGAAATGTAATTTGGAATTATGCCAGTGATACGATTTGAGAGATTATACATAGGCTATAGCTCTCTGCAGGTCAACATTACAGGCCCATTAGATTCTCAGGTGAAATCATAAAGTTTTTCTCTCGTTTTGATTAATATTCTCCCCATATAATCTACATGCATCCAGCACTGTTTTTTTTCTGGTGATGGAGCCATTTCGGAATGGCTAGATTCTTTCTTTTTTGTAGTTTTCCATGGAAGCCACATATAAAACAGTACAAGACTACTCATTTGCCAAATGAAAGGATGTTGCTTGCTCCCTAGTTTTTAAATTGACCATTCATTTTCTGGATTTTTTAAATATTATTTCTTATTTAGTGTATGTTTTTGCTTGGTGCCGAACATTTTTGTGCACAATGAAGTGTATTTTAGATATTTAGCCTACAGAAGTTCCTGAAGACCAGAAACAATAGCTGGTATTGGGGCATTCGGGGTTTGTGGTCTAATGCAAGAAAATACACTTTGTGTAACTTCAGAGCAGCCTGCCCAGTGGCATTATATATCCACAGGTTGTATATATGTATATTTATATACTATCCACTAATTATTTTAAAATAAGGTTTAATGTTATTTTTAATTTGAACTATTCCCTGTGGTGCATGCAACCAAATGCCCTATACCTGCCACACTGCACAACTGTGGGCTCGGACCTGTCAATAGCCCTCCTCAGCTAGTATGAAAGGAGTCTCCAAACAGGCGGCCATGTGCCGGCACTGCCGACTTGGTTGCTGTAGTGTAGCGAGTCAACCAAGTGCACAAGGTCAAAGGTCATGTGGAAACAACACTGGAAAAACTCCAAAAATTACTGGGCAGTGCAGTTGTTAACTCTTTCATTAAACAGCAAAAGTACACCATTTACATTCAAACCTCACAGTTCTACCTCTGTTACAGAAACCCTTTCACATATGCCATTTAATGCCATTTCAGCCAAAATGAGGAGAAAATTAATTTGGTTCCCCATTGGGTGAATGCATTTGATCTGATGTAGTTGCAGTATTATGCTACTTTTCCCAACATGGAAATATGCTGCTCTTTCCTATGATTACTTAAAAAAGGTTTAAAAAAGGCACGGGACCACCAAAACCCCAAAATTACAAGAACTGCAGCCAAAATCCTGCATCATTCTCTTATCCATATATGTGGGTCAGCCCAGTAGTGCTAGGTGACATCATCCCCACATAGCCAAGGCAAAATATCTGGATCCATAGGCTATTTCTGTAACGTACAATTGCATTATAAATGTCCTTCGTTATGAATCATTGAATTTAATCAGTGGTTCTCAAACTCATTCCTGGGGACTCCTGTGTATGCTGGTTTTTGTTCCAACCACAATTCCAATCCTAGAATTTTAACAAGCTGTAAATCTTTCTCAATTAGGCACTTTTCATATTTTGAGGGATTATTTACCCTGTTAAGCTAAATAGCTATGCATGCCATGAAGAATAAAAGTCCCATATTCACAATGTGCCTATTGTGCTATATTGCAAACAAATACTTAAAAAGAGTTAAAAAATAAATACATAAATAAAGACTGAGTTGAATAAATAGACTGCCATTTGGTGAAAGTGTGGACAACTGGGCACTAAAATTAACCATTTGGTAGATAATGAAGAATTCAAAGACAAAGCAAATGTTAAACTTGCATGCATTGTGTTTAAGTTTAAGGAATGTCATGTCTGCTTTAAGATTCTGTAGTTATTTTCTGCCTTTTCTGTCTATATGTGGTGTACGGTGTAAGTTCAACACAGGCGGAAAAAAAAAAAGTCTGCGCAATATTACGCAATTCAAATTGATAGTAATATCATTAAACTAGTTGTAATGGATTGACAGCCTCATTTCTTTTTCACCTTTCCAAAAAGAACATATTGTAAGCTTTCCAAAGAGGTACGAGATAAGTCATTGGACAGTTGTGAGCGAAAGCCCGTTATACACATTGCGTAGTCACCACCGGTGAGAAATCTTTTTTGTACCATGGCGAAGCAAAACAAAAGGATTTTCCGTGCTTGACTTGTGTGCTGCTGATTAATTGTGTAGTCGTCCTCTGGATTCAGATGAGGACATTGACATCCATGGCTTCATCTGAACCAGAAAGCATGGATTTGTGTTGCCGTGTGTACAAAGTGCGTGTGCATGTTGTATTTTTTATATGTGCTATCAATACAACACGTATGTTTTATGGTGTTGTATTGATAGTAGTATAGCACGCTAACCACAGAAAGGCGGCTATGGTTGTGTTATATTGTTTATGATGTCACAGTTTTACAACACTGGCGCCGAGTTCTGAATGAAAGGACCTGTAGTCTTCAGGTTTAGCTTAGTTTATACCTAGTTAGCTAGCTACCTATTAGGTATTAGCTATAAGCTAAGCTAAACCTGAATACGGCTCAATGATAAAGTATGGGGAGTCTGTGGCAAAAAGACCCTGCCTGAGACAACTTGGATTTGTATACCATAAGTAATGACAATGGTGGTGAACTTTCAATCTATTACAGCTGAACTGTAACTAGGAATTTATACTACACTATAGTAGAAGCTTCCACTGTGTGGTCTAGGCATTTGTTATGTTGGGTGCACCAGCATAGCTAATGTGACATAAAGGAATGGCATGGCAGCTAGTCCCTTATAGTAATCCATGGGCTGGTGTCTGTATGCTTATATAGTAGGTAGTTGTAGTAATTGATTTGACCCTGTAAATTCTGTGCATGTTCTCATTGTTTGTCTGACTGATAAATTACCTTTCATGACCAGACCGGGGTTGTGGTGGACATTTTTGGAACTGGAAACTAAACTGAGACAATGAAATTGATTATTTATTATTATTTAAGAGTCATTCTCCACTAATTGTCTCTACATAGGACGTAACAATGCCTTCAAATGTACAATAAAGCTGTGTTTGTTTGAGTATCTTTGGATAGGTTTGGATATGTTTGGGTAGATTTGGATAAGTTTGTATATGTAGCATTGGTTTTCATATGTTTTCATAGATTTGGATAAGTTTGGGTATGTTTTTGGACACCTATATCCATTCCCCTAATCTTTTGCAAAAGGTTGCAAATTCTGTAATGATATGGATGCAAATATATTTCAAATGAGTCAAAAGAGTTTATCTGTTGAAAATTTTTGGGTATCTCCTGGATTACTGTGATGCACAATTATTCATTTTGGATAGATTTCTGGACACCAAGGTTCACTGTTTCAAATTGCCTCATGAAACTTGAGCAGTAATACATACAGTCAAGCCGGAAAGTCTCCCCACCCCTTTCACCTTCTCCACGTTTTATTACGTTACAGACATATTCCAAAATTGATTAAATTAATTTTTTCCCTCAAAATTCTACACACAACACCCCATAATGACAATGTGAAAAAAGTTTTTTTGAGATTTTTGCTAATTTATTAAAAATAAAAAAATAAAATTTCTCATTTACATAAGTATTCATACCCTTTGCTTTAACGTATTTTTAAAGTATCATATTTCATATTTGGTCGCATATCCTTTACATGCTGTTACTTCCTGAAGTCTGTGACCATCAACATCAAAAAACTGTCGATATCTTATTTTCAGGTACTGTTACAAGCGATACTATAACCTCTCTGCATTTGAATGGATCTCTATGGAAATTGGGGGGTGAGACTAGATTCAGCTGTAAATTACACTGGTACAGTATGGAACACATGGCTGGCTAAATGGCTGTAAGTTATCAAGGGTCTGAGCTATCAAACGAGCCCCAAACCATCACTCTGTTGCCAGATATGGAGTAGATGTGGATGGATCACTTTAAGGGTTGTTTCTCCTGACTTTTTTCCCCATAGAGTTCTATAGGAAAATGAGTCCGGAGAAATAACCCTTGCAGTGATCCATCCATATCTACTCCATATCTGGCAACAGAGTGATGGTTTGGGGCTCGTTTGATAGCTCAGACCCTTGATAACTTACAGCCATTTAGCCAGCCATGTGTTCCATACTGTACCAGTGTAATTTACAGCTGAATCTAGTCTCACCCCCCAATTTCCATAGAGATCCATTCAAATGCAGAGAGGTTATAGTATCGCTTGTAACAGTACCTGAAAATAAGATATCGACAGTTTTTTGATGTTGATGGTCACAGACTTCAGGAAGTAACAGCATGTAAAGGATATGCGACCAAATATGAAATATGATACTTTAAAAATACGTTAAAGCAAAGGGTATGAATACTTATGTAAATGAGAAATTTTATTTTTTTATTTTTAATAAATTTGCTAAAATCTCAAAAAAACTTTTTTCACATTGTCATTATGGGATGTTGTGTGTAGATGTTTGAGGCAAAAAATGAACTCAATCTATTGTAGTATAAGTCTGTAACGTAATAAAACGTGGAGAAGGTGAAAGGGTGGGGAGACTTTCCGGCTTGACTGTATCCATTTCATATTTCGTACACATGCAGACAGGAGGTTTGTGAACCAGAAAATGTAAAGTTTTACCTTATTGTAACTTTACCTTAAAGTTTTACGATCTTTGACTCTCAGGGGTTCACTGTAAACGAGAGTGATGGAAGTTTCACTGGGAATTGTGTATTCACTGCCCATAATTTACATATTAATTATGGAAATACATTAATTTAAGGCATGATCATAAATGCTACAAGGGTCTTCTTTAATTTAAGCCATCGTTAGTGTTTGTGTAAAATTTACATCTGGAGTTATAAAGCTATAAACAGAACAGTACAAAACAAGTGAAAATGGGCTATATTGCGCCTCTGCGCAAAGGGGTTAATGACAAACGATTTTGGACCAGTTGCATTCCAATGGTGAATAAGCTGTGTAGTCACGACTTTAGCTCTGTAATTATTCCTATGTGTTAAAGGCACAGATTAAAATGTGCTGTTACTAAACAGATACAGACATATTCACGTTTTATTCATCTCAGTCGACTGTCTGCCCTCTGAATCTTTTATAGTACAATTGAATGCATAATGAGTGCAGTCACATACTGTTGTATTTATTTGTTAATGACAGATAAAGATCCAGGTCCAAAGCACCATTAAATAATTTATTTCCAATGAAAAAAATGCCCATATGTCTTTGTGCATTATAATAAATATTGATAACTTAATTATACATATACATATCATGGTCCATTTTAAGTGACAGGTACTTCATTTCCAGTGCATTTCAGACCTAACATTAAGGTTATGGGTGATTCCAGAGCCTGATGTACTGTAGGAGGGTCCACTGTGACTGTATGGAAGGCGCTGGGGAGATCGGCATACATCTTGCTGCAATCGATTACCCTGTAAGGCTAAGAGGCTGTCATTTCCCCAGCCCAAGCACAGGCTGCACCAAACCTTCCATCAATTCCGAAAGTGGTCTTTCAGAGATGTGGACATATTGACTCTGCATCAGAGGCAGCCAGGAAGTGTATTCCAGATGATGTCATTGATGGGGATATTCCTTACTACAGGAGCAAAGCAGCCTGGGAAGGCTCAGAAGCATGATGTCACTGTAGTCAAAGGCAAACGCGCTAAATCCGTGCATTGAGGAACCAAAAAACAAAGATGGATGTTAAAGAGTTCTGCAAAAAAAAGTTATAGGATGACCATCAGCAGGATTTTAAGCTTAATGCATACTTCCTCTTTAATTTACCCATCTGTACCCCATTTCTTTACTGTACACCTACTGTAGTTAATATCCACATATATACTAAGCAGGGGTACATTTGGATATTTGTCGCGGTCATGGGAGAGGCTGTATGGAGTTGGATTACCTTGTCTTAAGGGTTTCCTTGGAGATATAAAGTGGAAGAATAAAGTGGCCAAGACCTTGCCTTGTGTCTAAGCAACACATGATTTGAGTTAATAAGGCTTAATAAAGTACTTCCATATTGCATACAAGTAAGGCCAGTTCATAGAGGCCAGTTTCTGTGCCTTTGTCATGGGGCAGATATGTACACAGCCCCCCAAGACACCCTAGGTGAGAAAATATATAAATGTGGAAATCCGTTTTTGTAACATTTTGTGATTCATGCGTACAGTTTTGCAATCCGTACTCTCGGTTTTTGGAGTCCGTACTTACAGTTTTGCAGTCCGTGTAAATCTGCAATCTGTAGCATGTACGTATGTTTTTTTTTTAGTGAATTAAATCGTTTTTGCAACCTTAAATCCATTTGTAAATAGTCAGACACAAACGTATCATGGCTACAAGTCACTCAAGGAAACGGGATAAATATTAAAGCGATATGGCACAAGAACCTGTGGTATATCATGAATATTGGCAAGGCTAGGCGATGTTCTTATAGGCAGGACGTGAAGCGGCAAACCCCGTAGCCCTGTCAATATTCTTGATGGCCCATACCGGGGGTTAGAGTGCCTTTTTATAAAACACTTTTATATAACAGTGTGGGCCTGTATATCTTATAATAATTCTCTAAAGAAAGACAACACAACAACTTTAAAAATAATGTTTTAATAGATTGCGGGGGCAGGGGATCCATAGATATGTATGTGGAGGTGGCACATCCCTAACCCAGACCTCTGGCAGGAAATGCTGCAGTTCATTAAGGTTACAGTCACACCTGGACTAGTGGCCTATTTCTCCTCCCAAATCTGTCAACAAGAATGCAAAGGCTCATGTAGTAGTGATGAATGAAATCTAGAGGATAGACTGCAGAGAGGATACCAGTTGTTTTTACAGCATGAGGTGGGAGAAAACGGCACCGCGTGGTGGCCTGTGACTGGGTGAATGGCCCATTGATTGGTTCCTTTATTGTGTGGGCGTCCAGGCAGAACCCAAAGGGCAGACTGCCCTCTCTGCCAGCAGCTACAAGCAATCAAACCAGCATGAAATGAAACAAGTGGCTAAACCTCATGTTTCCAACTGTCAGCTGGATATGTCTCTGTACATACTGTATGTACGTGTAGTTTTGGCTTTTTGATGTGTATGTTTTCAAAGGTATAATATATTTTATTCTTATTAATTAAATGTTGTGTTATTATGTTATGTTATGTTGTCCCTGGTAAACGTAAGGTTAAAAATATTACCTGCTCTCCCTTTTTAAAATCATTTATTGCTATCTGTAAAGATAAAAGAAAAAAACTTAACCGACAAAAAAATGAAACATAAATACAGTATTTGGGAAATTCATCTTGAATTTGGATGTCTTTTTAACAAATATTGTTTACTTCTACGAGGCTTATATTTTAACACACAATGCAATGTAAACTACTTTGTTGTTCCATTTATACAGTATAAAGAGGGAAGTGGTTTCCAAAAAAAAGGACAAAACCCTAAAAAAAAACCCTACTTCATAACGTAAATGAAACCTCTTGTTGTGTGTGTATGTGAGCATTGCAGAACTGTTTAAAAGCACATTAGTATACAGGAAGCAATAAACCACTGAGTTTGTAGTTTCATCTCCAACCACAGGCAACAAAAAGCGATTATGAGGGTCGATTCAATTGCTGAGTACTGGTATTTCTGAACAGTATTACCAATTGTGTGTTATTCATTAAATCTGATTTGCCACATGCCAGGTGGACTCTACATTTAAAGCACAGTTGAGTTTTGCTCCCGGTTACAGACTGTTTCTAGCTCAACTCATGAGACCGTCATTCAGATTAGGCTCATACTAAACGGGTCAGTTAGCTAAAAGGAAGTCTGTAAGAGCTTTTCATGAATTCACTTGCTCTACACCCTGAATCATACAAAATGAAAGCCATAACTCCTCGGGGTATTCTAGAAATTAGGCCTCGATGTTCAATAGCACGGTAGTGTTTGTGTGAGGACAGTATCCTGCTTTGAAGTAATGAAGCAATGGTCTTGCAGTGAATTAAAAAGCAGTCAGCGATGGTTGTTAATTTCCTCTGAACTGATGTAAGGCCTCCTTAGTACATTGGAGGCCAGAGGGGGTTATACAAGTGTGCGCAGCATCCATGATTTATATGTTTTATTATTTATTCTTTATTACTATATATTGCTGTGCCTTGCCCTTCCACTGAATTTTGGGAAGATGGATTTTAGTTCTTACACTCTGTGGTATTGGATGCTCCAGAAACAGACTCGGCTTCAATACTTCATCCCTTTGTTTGTTTTTAAGAGCTTGTTACAAACATAAAAGCTGAGACATGTTCTTGCTGTGACTGATAAGGCGCTGTACAGTAGTTGACTGCCCGTAAGATCATTAAGACTCTTTCTGTTTTATGATTGTGGTTTTTACTGCACTGTGCTGGATTGTATTTTATGCTGTGTGCTGCAACCTCTTGGCTAGGGCTCCCGTGAAAGATTTTTTATCTCAATGGGGCTCATCTGGACAAACAAATAAATAAATAAATGTACTACATATTTTTTAGCTATTAGCCCAATTTGCAATACCAAATTGCAGCTTGCAGGCCCTGTCCCTTCACAGCCTTGACCTCTGGCAGTTTTTGGAGCATGAAGATGATTGTGGGTGTTCCCTCCGTGATGCACGCAGTAAGCCAACAGATGACCGTGCAGCTAATGCACGCAGATAGCAGCCGTCTGATTGGCCTCAGCGAGCGATGAGGCGGGAGTTTCCGCGTCGACTCAAACCCTCCCTCCCTGGGAGGCACATCATCGTCATCACATGACTCCCGTCCCTGGTCGGCACCACCAGAGTCCGGTTTCCAAAGCGTTTCTCACAGTTTCGAAAGTTTATCGTGGTAACCGTTGATGCGGTCACTTGAAATTCATCTGCAATCACTTGGCTCATGCAGTTTGAAATGGAGTGTAATCAGTAGCTCCTGAAATAGTGCGGTAACCCACCTTGTAGCACTCGTCAGAGGCTGAGAGGTGTTTTAACAGCACTTTGGGGAGCTTGGTTATAAGGAAGGTTTTCTTATGTCGTTTATGAAACACCTCTGAAAAGGTGCTCGTTGCATATTCCGTTTTAAGAGACTTTTCTGTGGCACTTCTTTAAAATTGCAACCATACCCGGGAATGGAAAACGATTATCATGACATTCCTGCTCTCGTAAAATAAATTGATATGAACAGGAAAGTGTAGCCAAGCTGCAGTCAAGCTAATAACCAGTACTTCATGACAAGTCGAGCTGACCGTCGAGCTGTTCATTTTCATATTATGCCGATTTGCATGAAACGATATAGCAATATACAGATCCTTTCCAAAAAATTTGACTATCATGGAAAAGTTGTTTTTTTTCCATAATTCCATTCAAAAAGTGAAACTTTCATAGATTATAGATTCATTACACACAAAGTGAAATATGTCTAGCCTTTATTTGTTTCATTTTTCATAATTTTGGCTTACAGCTCCAGAAAACCCCCAAAACAGTATTTCAAGAAATTAGAATAGTGTGTCGAAAATCAGCATTTACTTCAGTTATTTCAGAGAATGAATGTTTTAGACTGAGTGTCACACTATCATCTAATTTACTCAAAACACCTGCAAAGTTTATCTCAGTTTGGTTCAGTATGGGGAAGACTGCAGACTTGACAATTGGCCAGAAGACCATCATTGACACCCTCCAGAAGATGGGTAAGCCACAAAAGGTCATCGCTAAGGAGGCTGGCTGTTCACAGAGTGAAGTGTCCAAGCATATCAATAGAAAGTTTAGTGGAAGGGAAAAATGTGGCAGGAGAAGGTGCACAAGCAAAAGAGATGACCGTAGGCTTCAGCGGATTGTCAAGCAAAGACGATTCCAAAATTTGGCGGAGATGCAGAGGGAGTGGGCTGAGGCTGGAGTCAGTGCTTCAAAAACCACCACGTACAGACGTATCCGGGACATGGGCTACAACTGTCGGATTCCTCGAGTCAAGCCACTCCACTCATTCTCTGAAATAACTGAAGTAAATGCTGATTTTCGACACACTATTCTAATTTCTTGAAATACTGTTTTGGGAGTTTTCTGGAGCTGTAAGCCAAAATTATGAAAAATGAAACAAATAAAGGCTAGAAATATTTCACTTTGTGTGTAATGAATCTATAATCTATGAAAGTTTCACTTTTTGAATGGAATTATGGAAAAAAAACAACTTTTCCATGATATTCTAATTTTTTGGAAAGGATCTGTAGCGGTGACATGAAAAAATGCTATGGCTTCAGTTACAAATATACAACCTACTTTAATGCATTGCACATTTTTTCCTCTAATAATTTGTTAATATTTGAAAAGAAAGTCAGGTTATTTATTAAAGAAAGAAAAATGTTTAGGGATGCAAATAACATATCCGAGCATCTGGAAGAAAAGCTGAATACTACTGACTAATTTATCCAAAATGGATAAATTAAATAATCTTGGATGTTTCAAGGTTCAAAAATGATTTACCATATGTTGAGTATGAAAACAGGAATGTATTTGTGCTAAGCTTGTTCCAATTAGACTGTATGAATGAAACTGCCATATCAAACACACAAGGCCATTTTCAATGTTCTAATCTTGAATTGATGGTCTTTCAAAACCGGTCCAGTTGCTGAGACAGAGGAGCGGGTTCCTTTTTCTTACATTTTCTTCCTTCCTCCATTGTAGCTGCAGGAACACCCAAGTGTGGGAAAAGCCGTGTTAAGGGCAGTTTCTCCTGATGGAGAGCTAGTTTCTTGTTTCAACTTATTTAGTATTCACCCACAATTGGTACTGACACCCCTAACATAATTGTAGGCCTACATTGGATTCATTTAGAATTTATGTAAACTATCGTTTGTTACCAAAGCAAATGTCATTCCGCTATCACTTTTTTTTACCAGCTAGCTTTTGAGAAAGTTTATGTTAGATTGATAGGTCACTGTTACTGTCTTAACAGTATAAGAAGCCTGACAGCACATCTGGTGACTCTGTGAGATTGAGGAGCACCCTTCCCTCCCCTTTACCTAATACCTACACACATCCTCTCACTCCTGAGTCACACAGGCGTTTCCACTCTTCTGAGCACTAGCGTGGGGGATTTTTTCAGGAGGTGACGCACAGCGGCCAGGAACCAATCCCTGCCCTCCTAACTCAAAACATCCCTTAACGGCTTTTGAAGTTCACTTCTACGGTGGGGTGGGTGATGCAAAGTGTTTAAAAAAGGGCCAGTCTTTTAAATTTACGTATTGGAATTTGGTACGCGCCGAATGTGTGCTTCAGTGTCAGTGAGTGCAAGTAGGTTTGTAAAGCGTTTGCAGGGGATGTGCAGAAACCTGCTTGAAAAATGGAAAATTTGCCTTATGAAATCCCCTTAAAGATAGATGAGAGATAGAGAGGGGGGCTCTGTGTCTGTATGTGTGTGTTTGTGATAATGTTTGGTAGGAGTTTCTGAATGTCACGACCTTCTGTGGTTATAGATCAGTGTGTGCTGCAGAGTGAAAGGTAGTGGGAGGGTTAAAATTGCAATTCAGTAAAACTGAAAAGGAACGTTGACAAACTGTCTGACTCAGACCTGCCCAGACATGTTGCGTGTGAGAGAGAGAGAGAGAGAGAGAGCGAGCGAGCGAGCGAGCGTGAGAGTGAGTGAGTGAGTAAAAGAGAGAGGCCGATAAATGTAAGGGTAAAAATAAAGACACAGGTCGCACTCACTGTGTAGTTTAAGTTTGTAATGGCAGGATAATGCAGTGTTATTACACAATGCTATTAATTTATTTCATTTCATGTATTCTAAAGCATATTTGAAGAGCAAATACTTTGAGACAGTGCTGGAACTCGAGAATTTTTTTTATAGACAGATAAGCAGAGATAATTTGTATTCAAAATGGAAGGAGGAAAGCAGGTTTGTCATGAACAGTGGGAGGGAGAGTGAGGAGAGAGGAGAGAGGGAGAGGGAGAGAGAAGAGAATGGTGGACGGGGAGAGTGAAGAAGCCTTCCGTTCGTTCCTTCCTCTCCCTCGATTTCTTCTTCTCTTTCCAGCCAGTACCACTGGGCAAAGTGCTACCCTGCCTCTCATCTGCTGCTCTTCGACACAACACACACACACACACACACACACACACACACACACACACATATACACACCTATTATACAGATATATATTTCCCAAAAACCCACTACACTTCCACACACACACACCTGATATACAGATACACCTTAACCATCTACACACACACACACACACAATCCTCACATACTCACACATTAAGTAGAGGCATGCACTAAATGAGGTTAGTTGGGCCACTTGCACATACGCATTGCTTTGAAGGGAAACTAATTTTGTCTCTCATCTTTGACACTCGGGTGCTCGCTAACAACTGCTTCTCGCTGCGAAAAGGAATAAATTGAAATCTCAAATCTGGGCTGGCGAGTCAGCGCTGTGCCCCGGTATCCCACGCACGCAGCTTGAGTGTGTGCCCTCTTCTGCACCCGCCTGCCAGCCAGCGACTGCTTTCCACACCACAGACCAAGCGCTACTAACGACCAGCTTTTCCCTTTGTTCTCCCAAAGCCACTCTCTTCCTGTTAACCTCCTGGATTCTGACACCTAGGCAGGCCTTTGATACAGCCAGATTAATGTCACGTAAGCACGACGCATCACAGACACCGGCCGCCATCAAACGGACGTTTGGAAACGCGTGGCTTACCCCAGAAGACTCCCAGATGGGCCTAATCCTGTGCAAGCAGGCAGGGGCCACTCTTAATAAAGTTAAAAGAAAATAAGTTTAAATCAAGCCGCAAAAGCTTTGTTCAACGCGGGGACGTGTTAGTTCTCAGGTGGCAGGGATGTGCAGAACGTTTTAAGTTTGGCGGTATCACGGTAAACATCACATCTACCTGTGCTGCCTCGGGAGTTTGAAGGTGATGCCAAATGCAGCGTTGACTGGTAAATGTGAACACATCATAAGAGAGAACTGCATTTACTGTGGGTCAGACTTTGAGGGAATCAGCAAGTCAGGAGAGGCTCATTGGACTTTCTTTGGGGGGAAATGACCAGAGGTGTGTAAAGTCAGAAAGTAAAAGTCCCACCATGTGTTTCTTCCACCCATGAACTCAGCCAGCTGATTTCACTAATTAGCTCTACCTCCTGGCTGAAGAATTGTGTTAATTAGCAAATTCAGGTGATTGGAACAAAATACTGGGGAGGAGTTTTACTTTCTGAACCTGGATTTTACACCTCTGGAAATTACTTGTTTTTATCTACATTGTTCACTGATGTTTACGTCATCTGGATAGGTCATCATATTCACTGAGCCCACCAAATCAGCTGATCCGCATGAAGTCTAAGTCCAAAGTCACAGGCTGGTGGTCCTGCATTATTTACCGAGCAGGAGAAGGCAATGCAGTATAAATCCAATTTTGTCAATGGGTTGCTTGATACATTTGAATGGCAGTGTTAAGCTGTTACTCAAAACACGGTCCTCGAGGGTCGAGAACTGCTGGTTTTCCGCTCTCCCTTTACCTGGGAGTCAGATGTGAAGACAGTCTGGCCAATCACTAGTACCACTAGTTGTTTAGCTAATTACCTGGGAGAAAAGAAAACCAGGGCCAGATTTGAGTATCCATGAGCTAAGATATCAAATGGGAGACCTCAAATAATAAAATAAAAGCAGTACTCTGAAACCAGATTTAAATTTCTGTTCAAGACTGTAGTGTTTAGCTTTGGCCTAGTTAAGCATCCATAAGGACAGTTCTGTTTTATAAATAAAGAAGAGTGACGAAGAAGTTCATATTTTCTAGTTGCAGCATTCCCTCTTCTCTGTTTTGGAAATCTTAAAATGGCTCCTTGGATAAAAAAAAAAAAAGTGAAATGCGTGTCATTATGAAGAAGCATAATTCTGTTATACTTGTGAATAGGGTATGAATTTAACACCAGCCACCAGCCAAATGTTGGAAAAATTTTGATTGCGGCTGGTACGCTAGCAGCCACTTTGGCAGGTAACGAACCAGGTTGTGCAATATTGTAAAAGGTAAGGTGGCTGGTAAAATGTTGAAAATGGCTGGTGATTTTTAGAATCCACTAGCCACTCTGGCCAGTGGGTAAAAAAGTTAACGTCATTCCCTGCTTGTAAACCTCCCTCTGTGAAAAGCTGTTACACGGTAAACGGCAAACGGTTTCAAGTAAATCGGTTGCAATTTAGTCTTTAATAGGAGTATTGTGCTGTCCAGCGATTTGACGGTACATTTACACTGTAAAGCTGTAAAATTGGATTAAGTGGTAGTGTAATTTGGGTGTGGTGCCCTCAGCAGTTTATAATCGGTTCTGTTCTGATTCTGATGTGCTGGAAGTACCCAGAAGCTTTGCTACCTGCTTTTGTGTGTTGCAAAACTATCTGCATTTCTTGTGGCGGCGGCCTCTCCTCCTCTTCCACATCCACTAAAAGCGAGACGCATAATTCAACATCGCAGAGGCTTAAACGGCACGTACAAATAATCGCCATTACAAACAGGAGTCGTCCTCAGTGCAGGAATGCAGAATGCGCACGCAACCTTGAATTCCATTTTGAAATGTATGTCAGTTATCTTTAAGTGAAATAGTTTTGGCGGCCAGTGTAATTTAACCTTTAGCCCCAACCTGACTAAACGTTGGTCTGTTTAAGGCAGGTTTACCTCACAAACTAGATTAGCCTATAGTTCTGCTGGAGAACGGACGATTAGTCAAAATGAGAGTTACTTTCAGGTTTGGGCTCCCTGTTTGAAACTGATTAGTGCTAATTGACTACATTTCTGATGGAGTGTGCGACCAGCAGGGAAAAGATGCCTGTTTTGTTTTGTGCATCTGTCACTCACCGATCCGGAGAAACGTGTGACTGCCACATGTCAGGTGTTTCCATGGGAACACTACAAACTGCGCGCTTTGGCCTTTGTCAGGGATAGAAGGGTGCCTATGCCCTGAGAGGACCTTAGTGCGCCAGTCTTACAGGCTAGCTTGGGTTTCCATTGCACTACCCATGCTTTAAGAGTACAATACATCACTTCAGTGTGAGTAAACCAAGTAGTGCAGAGACGTAACATACAAAAGGGAGACACAGTTGTACATCTTGCATTTAGCAGACAGTGTGTTAGGCCTAGATATAACTCATTTCTTCAGACCACCTTTTGGGGACGCCTCTGTGTGCTGCTTTTACATCCAGCTGAGCTCACAGTTAACGAGGTTTGATTGAGCTGCTAGCTGAACACTGATCTTTATTTTGAGTCTTCATTAAATCGACCTGGAAAGAAACATGCTGTCGGATGTGGGTATGCGCTGGTTTAATGACAGGTAGAGGTGTTTCTTAGCTGTGTTGTTTTATCTGCCACTTCGGTGCATGTCTGAAATAGGCATAATTAGTCATTGAATTTCTAGACCCCATTGAACAACAAATTACTCTTGATAAACTAATAGTTGTCTGCATTACCAATTTAAGAGGCTCCGATGAATAGAAATGAACAGAGGTACATTTATACGTTTGTTAGCGGTTGTTGAAAATGTGTTCTGTAGCAAAGGGCTAGGAGAAGACGATGCATAAATAATAGCAAATCCATATCAGTATTCAGCTAGCAGCTCAATGTAGCCTCATTAACAGAGAGCGCAGTTGGAAGGAAAACAAGGATACACTCTGAGACCGTAAGAACAAGCGTGAGACACCTTCAGGTAGCTCTTATCTAGTTAAATTTATAATCAGATCTCGTCAGAGTGGCACGGTCCCCAAGCGCAGAGCTATTCACACCGTGTGTGATTAATGTGAATTTGGGTTAGCTATCGATCCGTATAGGCCTAGCTGTCACACACAGTACACATCTTAGAGGAACAACATAGATAATCATAAGAGTAGACTAAATGCTACATGGCGATTTGGAGGAGGAATCTTTTCATCGCTAAATCGCTAGCAAATCATCACATAATATCGACCGCAGCTTGCTGTTGCATTCCCTTACTATTGACTGACTCACTGCGCTCGCTTTACGCTTGGATTGCAGTGGAAAACAACACAGCCATACTAGTTCAAGTTTGGTTCAACGTGACGGTGGAAAAAGGGGAATTGCTGTGTGTGACAGCTGTCACTGTTCACATGGAGCATGAGTTTAAGCGTCCTGGACACACACAAAGACGGGCGTAAACAATGTGCATCGCCACAACAAACTCCATAACTTGAGGCGCAATTCAGCACGGCGAATGTCTAAAAATATATTTCCTTCCCCCTTTGCTTCCTCATCATTTTCTCTCCAAATATAAACCGCTTTGCAACTTATTATCCCCCATTTACCTGTTTTATGCTTATGGAAAATATCACATGAGCTAATTTATAATTTTTTTAATGTAATTGCCTTTTGAGCAATGTGGTCTAAGCCACCACTGGCTTCAGCTTCTGGGTCTCCTGTCTTTTACAGACGGGTGATATAAGGGAACATCTCTTGGTTATATTCACTAAAATATCTGTTTTCATTCTTTTCCAGTGTAACATTGAGTCTTTATTCTAAAGAGCATAATCTGGTATCTCGTGGTCAAGTAGAAATGAGTATTTCATTCTTTAAATAGTGAGTAATCTGGCATTTCTCCATTCTTGTCCCTCAATTGCCAGTTTTTTCCTCAGATCAATACTGCTGCCCAGTGGGCAGCGATGTGAACTGCACAGCTGCGGGAAGCTTCTCTTCTGCATTGTTGAAAATGGCGTTTCGATCAACCAGACCTGCGGGACAGGTTCTTCCCTGGTTCATTCACATTTGGCTGGTAATTAGTTCGTAATGCCAAAGCCATCTTTTCTCGATTAGCATATGTATAATTATCCATGAAGTGAGCTTGACTCACTGTCTAAGTGCCAGTATAGAGTCCAAATCACTCCAGGTTTTTAAGGGGGTTTCCAGTCAGTGCCAGCCTCCTCTGAGATTGTGGTGTTTCCTCAATTCTAATTGGCTGGAAGCCCGGGCTCCAAGCAAACTCTGGCTGGCTAGAAGATGGAGATAAGCCCCTTTCCATTTTGTGTCACTAGTTAGATTAACGTACAGTTTTGTAGCTTTGAATATCACATGCTCTGAGCATGCCTGTTTAAAAGCATTCGTACCTTTGGTATTTAGTCTTTCCACATATGGTGTAAAGATTATTTCCAGTATTCCCTGGGTGTATACGTTCCTAATGTTCAACACGGAAAGCACCTGTTTGAAACGATGAATGTAGGTAATAGTGTGTAGATGAGTGAGTCATTCTCTTTGATCATGGCAGCATAAGGGAAAAAAAAAAAATGTTTTTCACAGCCATTCCTTCTCCTCCCCCCTTTCTCTCTCTGCACAGAATGACTTGTGCTCTATTTTTGCTCTCCTTGCTATTTTTTCTTCCCACCCATTTCCCCCCTCAATTTCCAACCCTCTCAAACTTGTTCTGTGTGTGCGTGCTTATACTTGCATACGTGCATGTATGTGTGTCGATTGGGTGTGGGTGTGTGTGTGTGTGCGTGCGTTCATGCTTATACTCGCATATGAGCATGTGTGTGTGTCTGTATGTGTGTGCGTGCTTATACTTGCATGTGTGTGGATTGGGTGTATGTGTGTGTGTGTGTGTGTGCGCGTGCATGTCTGTAGATTGGGTGTGTGTGTGTGTGTGTGTGTGCGTGCATGTCTGTGGATTGTGTGTGTGTGTGTGTGTGTGTGTGTGTGCGTGCATGCATGTGTGTGTGTGTGTGTGTGTTTCTGGATTAGGTGTGCGTGTGGATTGGGTGTGTGTGTATGCACATAGTGGATATGTCCATGTGGCTCATGGCTTACTGTACAGGCCTTGCTAAGCCTGCCTAACCTGTGCTTCAGAAGGTCGCTTTGTGTTGAAAAAAATTCAACAAAATACAAACCAGCAGCTGGTCTGGGAAAATTCCTGTAGTCACAAATCAGCTTCTGCCCTGTGGTTTCAGCTAATGTCTGCCGGTTGTGCAGGTCTATTTTAAAAACAGATACACAAACACCAAACTTTATGTAGCGGTCAGGGGCAGTGAAGAGAAGACGTACAGACTGTGACCAGCATGGTTTGGCCCGGTTGAGTTTTATGGATAACTGCACTAAGACTGGCGCACATTTAGCCACGTCCAATGTAATGGAAACGGGGCTGCACTGATTCTGAATGCGTCATTTTCTCATTTTTGTGGGGGCGGGGTTGCAATCTTTTACGCAGTTCTCAGACGAGCGTGTTCTTGCATATGGTGGGTGCACTTTGCTGATCTTGTGTGTCTGCTCTGTGTGTAGGTCTGTTGGTTTTGAGGTGAATGATTGAATAGGAAAATGATAAAAAGGGATTAATCCTGGTTTGTTATTGCGCGTGGTAAAATCAGGGTGCCTTTCCCGCATTTTCCCTCTCTAAATAGCACAGGGTGGCAGTCATCGACGGACACGTCCCGTAAACTTTAACTCGGGCGTGTGTGTGTATGTGTATGTGTGTGTGTCTGTGTCTGTGTGAGGTCACATACGTACAATGTTAAAATCTGCTAGAATAAAATATTGTGCATTTGCATAAGGTTTGCAAAGCCAGCTATGAAGCTGCACCAGTCTGTACTAGTTCAGACCTAGAGCAACATTCAGAGAGATAAACATGTTTATTTGCACTCTTTCTGTCCTTTTTTATTTTGCGATTAGTGGACTTTGTACTTGTCAGCAGAAATGAATGGGCATTTTCTCTTTTCTAAGCTATATTGTCTGGCTTTTATCACAAGTAGTTGGATTAATCTAGCCACAATGTCTGACAGTTTAATACCTTTGAAATGATATGTAGACGTAACCATAGCACAAAGGAACTGTAAATGAAAATCCTTATACCTTCCTCTGAGTATGCTGTGCTTGTGAATTTTGACACTTCTTCATTTGCTTACTTTTGACCAATAGTTGGAGGCAAGAACCATAAAAGGGGAAGTCACCAGCATTACATTTTCTTCATTATGTTTCAATACAAAAAATGTCTCAAGTATGAATCTAATTGTTGCCTTTTTTTTGTTTGTTTCTTGTCTCTTGAATTTGGATATCCTGAGACGAATGCGCACTCTCCTCTGAGACAAGCTTGCACTGTCCTCTGAGACCAGCTTCCCTCTCCTCTGAGACAAGTGTGCACTGTCCTCTGAGACCAGCTTCCCTCTCCTCTGAGACCAGCTTGCCCTCTCCTCTGAGACAAGTGTGCACTCTCCTCTGAGACAAGTGTGCACTCTCCTCTGAGACAAGTGTGCACTCTCCTCTGAGACAAGTGTGCACTCTCCTCTGATACAAGTGTGCACTCTCCTCTGAGACAAGTGTGCACTCTCCTCTGAGACAAGTGTGCACTCTCCTCTGAGACCAGCTTGCCCTCTCCTCTGAGACGAGCGTGCCCTCTCCTCTGAGACGAGCGTGCACTCTCCTCTGAGACAAGTGTGCACTCTCCTCTGAGACGAGCGTGCCCTCTCCTCTGAGACAAGTGTGCACTCTCCTCTGAGACAAGTGTGCACTCTCCTCTGAGACCAGCTTGCCCTCTCCTCTGAGACTAGCTTGCCCTCTCCTCTGAGACGTGTGCACTCTCCTCTGAGAGAAGTGTACACTCAGTCAACACCAGTCATTGTGTCAGAGAAGAGCCCTTCATGCATAGTTGGTACAGGCAGACTGCAAGTGCCCGTTTGGCCAGAGGAGAGGAGTCGCTGTTGCGTGATGAGACCGCGACATGCCTGAGGACTGTGGCCCAATGTGTGTAGAGATCATGGCCAGTTACACATCGCCTGTAGGGGCTACACTGGCACGGTCACAGTTCAATAACGCATAGAGGGGTGCACTACAACAAAAAAACCAGTTAGCAGAACGAGCCGCCTAACAGCCCTAGTGTTTGAGTGGCATGAAATAATCAATTGCTTTAGTCTCACAAGTAGATATTTAATAAAGCCGGAGGTGAAATTACTCTGAAGGCAACATGAGCCACTGATCAAATGTCTGTTCTATTTTGGTAAACTCTGGGAAAGGCCCAAAATAACTTGAATGATCTTTATTTTTTACAAAAGACAAGAGTGTCGGTCTTTTATAACATAACAGTGGGAAATCAAACTGCGATATCAAGAAAAAAGACATTGAGACAAAGGGAGGATATTACACTCATAGTAGTACAAGTAGTGACTTCAAAAACCTGAAAACCTAAGTAAGGGTATAACTGAAAATAGGGGTGTTTGAATTGGTGCTCTGAAAGGGTATAACTGAAAATAGGGGTGTTTGAAGTTTGACATCATTGTAAAGGTAAATAAACAGGCTTTCCAACGATATAAAATACAATGCCAATTAGCATTGTAACAGAGAAATAATCGACCAAACACAAATTTCCAAACTTTTTTTTCCGAGTTTATATTGTTTATAGTGCCCTCCTGTGGTTAGAACGGTTGCTGCACGTCAAGCTTTAAGGGAGGGCTGTGCTTGTTTCGCACCGTTGTTCGGTTGTTTTTTTTAATTTTTTTTACTTGCTTGCTCTCAAATCCACTTCGAGCTGTCATTTAAACCTTACCAGTGTAAAATGCATGAACTACTATTGAGTGCTCTGGACGAAAAATCAAAAATGCGGCCCAGTTCATGTCAACCCTGATGTCAACCAGTGAGAGGCCACGATAAAAAAAAGATTGGAGTGACCACTGCATCCACGTGATCCATCTGGTCCAGTTAGAGTCGAATGCATTACGCCCAGTTGGAGAACAACTGTCAAATTTACATATGATTGGCAGTCCTACTCCCAATCCGTAGAGTCCAATCAGCGGGACGATTGTATCTTTTCAGAGCCAGGTAGGGGGCGGAACTTGGCTTTTTCTGGACGAGTCTCACGTGATTCTGAGATCTCAGCACTACGGAAAAGTGGCAGCCTTGTTTTCACAGGGGTAATGGGCGGGGCATAGAAATATCGAACGAAAGAGATCGAGCGTAATGTTTAGGAAGAGCGGATGAGTGAATGATGTGACGAAATTACTTTTACTACGAAGACTAAAGCCTGACCGGAGGGAGTGCTGTGCGTGTCGTTTGGGACCGCAATAACATGGAGTAACCTGCAGACAGCATGCAGTGGACCTAGCTATCAGTTGTTTAGATGTACTATTACCGGCATTTAACAGATTATTTATCACTGTATGTGTGTTGTAGGTTTAAAGCAAAACGTATCGTCTTATGAAGTTCAGAAAGGCGTGATACTGAGCCTTTTGAGTTATCCGGATTACCATCCGGTTGATGCATTAGTTTATGCGACCTCGTTGGAATTCTGGTGTAGTAACGTTTCATTTTCTGAATTAAAGCGGGTTTGTAGGGACTTGATGTTATATTAGGTATGATGAAAAACGAGAAGTAGAGCGAACGTCACAGAAGATATGGCTGAGATGAGAGATTGTGAGACGGATGTTGTGAGCTAGCAAGCTAATTTGCCAACTAGATTGCAACCTAGCTGGAACTGGCCACAATGCTGTTGTTGAAACCAGTTACCTGGATTTAAATTGTCCTGTCTTCAGTGTAGCTACAATACTAGCCAGCTAGATAAAAGGACTGTGGAGATTACTATCTGATACCTCCATAACTCGTTAACTAAATTAGTGTTACCCAGTGTAATTTTAGAGGAGTTGTAAGTATAATTAGGACTGTTGCCTCTTGTTAATATGGAGGGATTTGTGGCCAGTTGAGGCGTGTTAATTCAGTATAACCCAGGTTGCTTCCGCTTCATAAAATGGGAAATGAAACTATTTGGAGCCCTGTGACTAAGGCTTGCTTTAATTGAGCAAAAGTGCGCAGGACATACAGTTAAGTTGATGCAACAGCAACGTTGGTTTTTATTGTATCAACGTCTGACACCTTTTGCGTCAACCTAGTAACAGTTAACGTGATATTAAATGAACGTCGCAAACTGGCCACGTTGGGTGATTTATACGGATTTATAGGGGAACACATTGCGATAGGTAACCAATACTTCACATATACATTGTATAAGCAACAGCGGAAGGACAGTAGTTCGTTAAGAAAGGACACTGACACACTAAACGGCTGTTGTGCCTGGTTACACAGAATACATTGGTGCCAATTAGAATTACTACGGAAACAAATATACATTCCAAAGTATTCAGCGGCATGAATTCCACTATGCATCTTGCGGTGGCGCTAGCCATTTAATTGTATACATTGATCATTAAACAAAAAATAAAACCGTATTTAACGTTAGCTGGCTAGCGTCTGGGAATAGGTATCACAGTCTAGCAACAGTCCTCATGTTGAATACCGAAAAAATGTACAAGCCAACATACAAAGGTCGGCATTGCCTTTGAAAGCCGTCAACTTCAGTGCGACTACTGTCTCCTATAGTCGTGACTGTACTGGCAGTACTCGCTACGCAATGCCGAGGATGTGAAATAGGCCTAGTTAGTGCTTGCTAACTCTCCGCTCATAGTATAAGACTTGTTACTAGTCATCAATACTATGAAAATTACAAAAGATTACTATGTACTAGTAGCTAACCATATCGGGATTTGTCAAATTAAGAATACTTATACGGTCAAGTCTCAAGTAATATAATTACGCTCTTCGGTACTGTACCTCATATAGGTGTAGTAGTAAAGGTCCAACATAATGTTTGACATTTGTAGGAATACCTAACTAAGTATATCGATCGGTTTCATTTAGCGTGCTATAAATTGAAACCATCTTTTCCACGGAATAAAGACGACGTGGTTGTTCCGTACCCTTGGTTGCTGAATCCAGGACCCATTGAATCGAAGAATCGGATAGCACGTGTCCAGCGTAGCATGGACTGACTGCATTTGAACACTGTCCCACTTGGATTTACCCTTTTTATACATCTCTAAGGATTTTAAAAGGTCAGCCTAAATACGGGTTTGTAAGGGTGACATAACTTGTACAGTTACCGAGTAATTAGGCTCTTCGGAGTCTTAAAGAAATTAAACATGTTTTCGGCGGAAAGTCATCAGCATCCCCCACAAGGCTTGAGTATGTTCGGTCAGTATAATAACATTTCCTACCTATACAAGTACCGTGTATTGTCTGCCTTACCTCGTTAACTTTCATATTTCCTGATTTTGCGTGTTGCATCCGTTCAGAACTGCCAGAAAACTGTTACGAAGGTGTCTTGTTTAATTCCAGAAAATATTGATCCATTCATAGTGATTAGCATACAACTTGCAAATATAAAACAAAACAGTTTATAAAAAATAAAAAAAACTTTAAGTAGCATTGGCCTCCATGGCCATTAAGCATTATCTCTACAGTAGGACTCAGACAGTTGTTTTATTGCTTTGATTTTTAAGACTTTTGTGTGATTTTAGATTGAAGTTGGAAAAAAACTCAACATAATCCAACATGACAGTCAAATAGTGTGACCTACACTACATAATATATGCCAGTACTTCTGTAGGCCTCTATTTTTATACAGTCTATGGGTATAACACTGGAGTGAATGCCCCGCAAGTGACCAGACATTGTGGCATTCACACACGGCATAACAATGAATCATTGTGATGGAATAACCAGTTATTTGAGCAGAGTGGTATCACATTTATTGAAAAACTTGAAAAAAACAATGACAATTATTATTTTCTTTAAAACTGCTCTTAGGTTGTCCACAAAATGTGCATTTTGTATTTTCTTTCTCTTAGCCGGCTGAAAAATGTGGTCTTAGCCAGCTGAAATTGTGAGAAAGCTCACTATTGCAGATGCTTGCCACAGTTGTTAATAAAAAGCCACCATCTGTCTGTGCCTTAACTGACTTAATTTGACTGAGCAAAATAAATAATGAAGCTCTGAAAAATAAATGCACTTTTTTTTCTTTTTTCTTTTAATTGCCAAATTTGGCCAGTCAAGGCCTATCCAGCCAAATTAAATGATAATTCAAAATTTAACAACTAAGCTTTACTTGTAAAAGGTACAGATTATGAAAGGTTCTGGGGTAGTAAAGCGCATTCATCCACACAATGTAAAAGGGCATCCCAATATTCTTCACTCCTCACCTCCTTTCCTCCACTCCTCTCCTCCACTAGTCTCCTAGCCGGAAGTACACAAAACAGCCTGGACATTACAAGTGCAAGTAGTTGCATGTACAGTATACAATGTACCTGACATTGCGGTTCACGTCGAGACATTAATTAATATGTAACAATTAAATGTAATTAATATGTAATCAGCAAAATTAGATGAGGACACAAAGGTCCGTAGAAGAGGTGGCAGTGGAGGAAAGGAGGATGCATTTTTTGAGTATTTGGATGCACCCCCAAACTTAATCTCTTGACTTCCTTGTTGGTTCATAAAGCCAGACAGTTGCAGACTAAAGCAATGATCAGTTATTGAAGCCAGTAGCAAAACTTGACACTATCCTATGGGGCAGAAGAAATTTAATTAAGTGATTTTACAGTATTTTGAGCTAGGTGACAATGCTATGTCTAAACTATCGTAATTGCACCAATTTTGTAAAAGAATATAAAAAAAGATTACATTTAGTACAGTGCCAAATATTTGTTAAAATCTTCCTCCTTCTTTCTCCAGTGTGGACGAATGTGGAACCCCGGTCTGTGCCTGTATTTCCTTGGCATTCATTGGTCCCTTTTCTGGCACCGAGCCAATCAGAATCATCTGCCCAGCCAACTGATGGCCAACAGCCTGTAGATCAGGCTCATACAACCAATCAGAGCAAAGGTAAGATTAGACTAGTGCAGTTTTGGAGAAAGAGCTCATTTGGAATATCTGAAGAATTTTGAGAGTATTTTATGTTATATGCACATTATGCATCATGCCTCCATTGCCTTTGTGATGTCATGGATAACAACATCTACTAAATAGAAAAAGCTGAATGGCATACAGTCAAGCCTGAAAATGTGCACACCCCTTTCACCTTCTCCACGTTTTATTACGTTACAGACTTATACTACAATAGATTGAGTTAATTTTTTGCCTCAAACATCTACACACAATAGCCAATAATGACAAAGTGAAAACAGGTTTTTAGAAAATATGCAATTTTATTTTACTGACAAAAATAAGTTATTTAGGGGTTACATATCTGTACACACCCTTAGCCTAATACTTGGTTGCTGCATCTTTGGCAGCGATTACAGCTTCAAAGCGTCTTGGGAAAGAAGCCACGAGCTTGGCACACTTGTTTCTGGACATTTTTGCCCATTCCTCTTGGCATATCCTTGCAAGCTCCGTCAGGTTGGATGGGGAGCGTCGGTACACAGCCATTTTCAGCTCTTTCCACAGATGTTCAATTGGATTCAGGTCTGGGCTCTGGCTGGGCCACTCAAGGACATGCACAGACTTTCTCCGAAGCCACTCCTTTGTTCTCTTGGCTGTGTGCTTCGGGTCGTTGTCATGTTGGAAGGTAAACCTTCGCCCCAGTCTGAGGTCCAGAGCGCTCTGGAGCAGGTTTTCTTCAAGGATCTCGGTGTACTTAGCTGCATTCATCTTTCCCTCTATCAGGACTAGTCGCCCCGTTCCCGCTGCTGAAAAACATCCCCACATCATGATGCTGCCACCGCCATGCTTCACTGTAGGGATGGTATTAGCCAGGTGATGAGCGGTGCCTGGTTTCCTCCAGACGTGACGCTTGGTATTCAGGCCAAAAAGTTCAATTTTGGTTTCATCAGACCAGAGAATCTTGATTCTCATGGTTTGAGAGTCCTCTAGGTGCCTTTTGGCAAACTCCAAGCGGGCTGTGATGTGCCTTTTACTAAGGAGGGGCTTCCGTCTGGCCACTCTACCATAGAGGCCTGATTGGTGGAGTGCTGCCTGGATGGTTGATCTTCTGAAAGGTTCTCCCATCTCCACAAGGATACGCTGGAGCTCTGTCAGAGTGACCCTCGGGTTCCTGCTCACCTCCCTGGCCAAGGCCCGTCTTCCCCGATTGCTCAGTTTGGCCGGGCGGCCAGGTCTAGGAAGATTCTTGGTGGTTCCAAACTTCTTCCATTTACGAATGATGGTGGCCACTGTGCTCTATGGGACCTGTAAAGCTGCAGAGATTTTTCCGTACCCTTCTCCAGATCTATGCCTTGACACAATCCTGTTTCTGAGGTCTGCAGATAATTCCTTTGACCCCATGGCTTGGAGTTTGCTCTGACATGCACTGTCAACTGTGGGACCTTATATAGGCAGGTGTTGGCAATCCCCAATCATGTCCAATCAATTGAATTTATCACAGGTGGACTCCGATTAAGTTGTAGAAACATCTGAAGCAGTATCAGTGGAAACAAAATGCACCTCAGCTCACTTTTGGGTGTCATATCAAAGGGTGCGCACACTTGTGTACATATGATATTTTACATTTTGATTTTTAATAAATTAGCACAAATGTCTAAAAACCTGTTTTCACTTTGTCATTATGGGCTATTTTGTGTAGAATTTTAGACAAAAAATGAACTCAATATATTGTAGAATATGTCTGTAATGTAATAAAACGTGGAGAAGGTGAAAGGGGTGTGCAGACTTTCTGGCTTGACTGTACATTTCTTACAAGGTCTGCATTCAGTGGTAGCTCTAATGATCAAAAATGATTATTTTGAAAATGTACCCTTCCACAAGTACTTCAATCTAAGAAAGAGCTATAATCCTGCCGCATCCAAATGTCAAGAGTGTCAAGATGCTATTGGTGTTACTCCGACACACATTATGTTGTAAATTAAAAATTAAAGGGCAATCTGTGATCGCAGTAGTCTCTCTCATTATTATAGTATGTTTCATTAACATCTCCTTCCCCATGTGTTAGAGCCGCAGCGTAGCACTGCACCGGTGACTGACAGACACACAGACTCCCCGAAAGTGGAGAGAGGATCCCCATCTCGCCCGCCTGCCACCACAAACAAGTCCCCCCCTCCAGAGAGGGATAGAGAGACGGAGAGAGAGAGGGAAGCCGAAAGACAGGGGAGGGGAGACAGCGAGACCGAGAGTGATGTGGACGACCCGTAAGCGTTGCTGTGTTACAGAAATTGAATATTATTGTAAATAAGTAGAAAATATAATGTTAAATATGTTTGAGAGCAATACATTTTTTCAAATAAATATATTAAGATTTTTGAAAGCGACTGTATTTAGTATGCTTGTCTAGTGAATTGTGAACTGTGGTAATGCTGTGTTCACGACATATGGGAGAGATGGTAACTACGAGCATCCAACTTGGAAATACCGTTCACGTCCGCTTTCAAGTCGTAAATACTACTTGTGAACTTAAAAAAATTTTTGTACTCCGATTTATCCCACTTGACGTCACCAGTGCGGAAATGGCCTACCATCTCTCCCGTATGATGTGAACACAGCATACGACGGCCTACCAAGCATGGTGGCGAACTCTGGTGAAATGCAAGAAAGAACCATATTTTCAACAAATGATCTGGAAAAATTGGACTCTTGTTTATAGGATTTAACAGAGTACTGGACATGTCAAAAGGCCGTAGGCTACCTACAATCGAATCAATTGTTCTGGTGATCTTGGCTTTAAACGGGTTCATCCGAGGTTAACGCGTGAACACTTCCAAGTTACGAGCAAAAAAATCGTTCAAATCATAATTCCCATATGTCGTGAACGTAGCATAATATCTTGATAATATGTTTTATTTTAAATATATATTGGTATATCCCTTTTAAGAAAGGGTCTCTCGATCCCTGTCCATGGACATTTCACTACTACCAATCCAAGGAATCTACAGGCAGAACACTGCTGTTAAGAATCTGCTAACTGCTAAGTTGTAGGAATAGGAGACACCTCCCTGCACGTGTGTCTGTGCTGCCGTCTAACTCGTGGCTGTTGCGTTTTCTGTCGTATCAGTCTGCCACAGGGTCGCAAGTCGCATTGTGCATCTCGTTAGCGTTATCGTCGCGGTCAGTCTTGCGCAAATTTAACCGTGCCTCGCCCTCTTTCTCGTGACAGGTTTTTTTCCAGCATGCTCCCTGACGCTGTCCTGTCGGCGTCGTCTGGGAAGAGGCGCACCCAATCACTGAGTGCTCTCCCCAAGGACGACAAGAACAGCCCTGGGAAGGTACGCCTCCGTGTGTGAGCGTTGCTCTCTTCCTCTCTCTGATTGGCTGTCCCCACCGCCCTTCTGCGCCCTTGACCCTCAGGTCACCGACACTGATGGAGTCCACCGTTTAACTCCGCCTCTCTCCTCCTGCCCTCCTCTCCCTCCCTCTCTTTGCGTCGCTCACTCTCTCCCCCTCCATCCTTTCCAGAGGGAAAAAGACCACATCCGACGGCCCATGAACGCGTTCATGATCTTCAGCAAGCGCCACCGGGCCCTGGTGCACCAGCGGCACCCGAACCAGGACAACCGCACCGTCAGCAAGATCCTGGGGGAGTGGTGGTACGCTCTGGGGCAGAAAGAGAAGCAGAAGTACCATGACCTTGCCTTCCAGGTGGGTTTCCACACACACACCCTAAGACAGAGTGACTTAGAGTTGATTGATTTCTCATTTAGATTTTCTCCTGTCGGGTGCCTAGAATAGAAAAAAACGAGGTTATCAAATGTGGCAAGATTATATTAAATGTATTATGTAATTAATGTAAATGATTACCTATTTACAGAATAGCATAGTCCTGGCAGTGGTTGTGGGTGGTCAGATGCACCGACTGATGCCCTCTCTCCTGGCTCCCTCCCTTCCTCTCTCAGGTTAAGGAGGCTCACTTCAAGGCACACCCAGACTGGAAGTGGTGCAACAAAGACAGGAAGAAGTCCGTCCCTGAAGGCCGGGGAATCCCCGGAGGCAAAGACGTGCGAGAGAGGAGCATGTCTGAAACCACTGGTGAGGGAAGGTGGTTGTGCCTCTGTTTTGACACAGTATTCGGTACTGTGTGTGTCTGTGTGTTAGTGTGTGACTGTGAGCAGTCTCTGACCTCACCTTTCCCCTCTCCTTTCGCCCAGCAGAACCTCAGCCCGCCCCTCTGGTGGTGGAGTTGAAGGGGCCGGGGTCCGGTTTGTCAGGTGCGGCTGAGCGGAACACTGGGGCCGGGCACACGACCCAGCTCACCCGCCCGCGAGCTTTTTCCCAGAGTGCTGTGCACACCCTGGAGAAGAGGGAGCGGGAGAGGGGGACCTCGCAGGCCCTGGAAGAGCTGGTAGCTAATCTGACCAATCGGCGCTCTTCACATTTCTGCCCGTCTTTACCTGCCCTTTACTCATCTTCCTCTACCTGTGTTCTGACCGTCGTCCCTGTCTTAGATGTGTCGGGATGGAGGGGGCCAGTGCTCGAGACGTCCCCCGCCCCTCTCCCAGTCTCAGCGTGGGGTGAGCGAGGACATGACCAGTGACGAGGAGCGAATGGTGATCTGCGAGGAAGAGGGCGACGACGACGTCATCGGTGGGTCTGCGGTCCCGGCGCCTCTGTGATGTCATAAGCGGGTCTGCGGTCCCGGCGCCTCTGTGATGTCATAAGCGTGCGCCTCGTTTCTCTCTCTTGAAGTTTTTGCTCCAGGCTCAGTTTTTGCTCCAGGCTCAGTTTTTGCTCCAGGCTCAGTTTTTGCTCCAAGCTCAGTTTTTGCTCCAGGCTCAGTTTTGGTCGTTTCTGTCCCCTACAGATGACTCCTACCCTGGCAGCTCCATTGACCTGAAGTGTAAGGAGAGAGTCACTGACAGCGACAGTGAGAACATCTCTGCAGACGAGGCTGATGGCAAGGTAGCGTTGGAATCGCACATTTAAATCTCTGTGATTTCTGTATGTGTATGTGACATGTACTAGGTATTAGGACTGTCACTTTTTCCAAAAATTGAGTTTTAATGATTGTCATAATAGATAAATTAATTTTTATTTGTTTGAATGTTCTAACGTCAAAATGTAAAATGTTGCCTAAATGTGTAATTATTTTTTTATGTGTAATTTTTATGTGTAATTATACCCTCCAGACAAAACAATAACATGGCTTGTTGTTTATCTGTCTATTTGATATTGAGCATTACCACGAGTGCAACACGGATGAGCGCAGAGCTCCTTATTTTGTCTAGGCAACGGAATAACAAATTCAAACCCTTAATTAAATATTAGAAAATTTTTATTTTCCTGAGATTCCAACAAGTTTCATTATCGAACAAAAAGGTGACAGCCCAATAGGTTGTAAATAAGATGCTTTCTAATTCTCCATAATGAGCATTATGCAAGGTGTAAATTCAGGATGAAATGAGGATGCGTTTTTATAGGGTGTATTATAAATTGATTTTTTATGGTGACTACAAAGTGTATAGTCGTGGGGACCATAACTTTTTTGTAAATTCTTGATAAATGTGCTCGTTGCGACTTGTCTGTATTTTTCACTGTTCTCACTGTTCTGTCTCTATGATTTAAACTATGAGTACATTGTTTTCTTTCCAAGTGTGCAGCCAGGATCACAATTCATTTTGAAGCTTTTCACTGTGATCTGTGACAGTTTTCTTTTCTCTCTATTCTCCAGCGATCCTTTGCTCCAGTGATCTGCACCTCCTCTGCCTCCTCCCCCTCAGTTTCCCTCTCCTCCTCTTTGGGGAGGAGCGCCTCTCTCTCCTCCTACCCCGAGAACAGAGGGGGAGGGGCCTCGGAGAGCAGAAGGAAGAGAGGGAACGAGGGCAGAGGAGGAGGGGAAGCCGGGGGAGGCAGCAGTACCAAGGATGGAGTTGGAGGTGGTGGATCAGTCACCACTCATTCAGTCCCCGCCTCCAGCCAGTCCCTAATGGCCAGCTCTGCCCCTAGTACGCCCCTGCACTACTCAAACCCTGGCCCCACCCCTCCCAACAACCCCCTGGGCTTTTCCCCCATGCTAGGCATGGGCCGGATGGCCTCCACCATGGTGACCAACGTGGTGCGGCCTGTGGTGAGCACACCCGTCCCCATTGCCAGCAAGCCCCGTGAGGGCGGGCCGCCCCTCAGCCCTGTTACCATGGAGAGGAAGCCTGCCCTGCAGCAGCAGCAGCTGCCACAGGCGCAGCTGCTGATTGGAGCAGGAGGAGGCGGGGCAGTCAGAGGGGGTGGGTACTACTCCTCGTCCTCTCCCAACCCTGGTGCCGTTGGCCAAGGGGGGCTGGTCACCAATCTAGTCCTCGGAAGCGCCTTCCCGGCTCCTCCCACAGTTCAGCTTATAACCCCTCCCCAGCCGACGCCCCAACCGCTGCCGGCCACGCCCTCCAGCCATAGCAACGGCCACTTGTCCCTCCCCCTCCTTCAGTCTCAGTTCCTTCCCGCTTCTCCGCTGGCATCTCCGTGCGGTGGCCAGGCCATCACGCAAGTCCAGTACATCCTGCCCACCCTGCACGCCAGCACTAACCCCAAGAGCCCCTCCCCTCAGCAGCCAACCAGTATCTTCACCCTGCCCACAGCTCCACCCACTCATGTCTCCTTGGCCAATGGAAAGCATTCAGGGATGGGGCCAGGAATAGCATATGCCACAAGTCCAGCAGCAGTGGGAATGGTCAGCCCTGGAGCCAGAGGTGAGGGGCTTGCGAGGGAGGGGCACTGAGGCATGCTGGTTAGGGCTTCAGCACTAAAACTCAGAGATCACCATTAACCAAAAACCACTGCCTGCTAAAAACACACACGCTTCTCTCTTCCGCACGCATGGCACTCACACCCACAACCGCACAGTCGCAGGAAAACAGAATCACTCAGATAAACACTCTTCCACAATACATGCACATGCACCCTCCCTGCAAAAGGGCTTTTCTTTTTCCTTTGCAGGGGTTATAGATCACTTAGAATAAAAAATGTGATCATATCAAATTTTTCTGTAAAGACGAGGATAAGCATGCATATACATTCATGCGGTTATGATCGAATCCTAGTTTCACATTGACTTTTAAGGGAATTAAGAGGGCCACTGAGATTTGTTTGTGTCATTAATTGTCTGTTTCAGAGTAAAAATTAATAAGTTGGAGAATTTGCTTACTTGAGGACAGGAGGTATAAACTATACCCCCTCTCCCTGTAGTTCAAGCACAGTCACCAGTCTTACAAGGCAAGATGCTGGTTCCCATGGCGACTGTGAGAACAGGCTCTGCCCCCCCTCAACCGGTCCCCCTGGTGGCCCCGCCTCTCCCGGTCCAAAACGGTGCTCAGCCAGCAAGCAAGGTAGTCATCTGAGTTCTCACCTTCAAAAGGGGGCATCTCAACTCTCTTCACCCTTCACACCAGAGACTGCTGCTGTTGATTGTAGCTTAATTGCTGTGTATCATCATTCTCACGGCACCAGGCAAAGCTGCCTTTTACTGTCTCCTGCGCAGGGTGCTCATTTGTCTTCTGACAGGTTGTTTTTTAAGCTAATGTGAGCACTTTGCTATGGTGCCCTTCAGAGACAGAATTTTAATGGGGCAAAGAGGACAGATTAAATTAAACTGAAATAACCCGCGCTCTTTGGTACATCATTCTGACACAAAACCGCATAATATCCAAGAGATCTCTTGCTGTTTCAATCTGTTCTCAGAGACTGTTAAACAGCAGCCAAATATAAACACTGCGTTGTGATTGCTTCTCTTATTGTAACAGCACAAATGGGCAGTGTTGGTTGCTGAGGAGGTATAAAATCTTTTTTGAGCATTCTGATGGCCATTGCCGTCTGGTATCACTGGCAGGTTGCTTTACGGACCAGTGCCAACGTGATAAAAATGGCAGCAATTAACCAGCTCAGTTCACACAGGGCTTAGTCACTGGTAGAATGAAAGGAGGCTCTGATATTGCCAAAAGCAAGCAAAAAAAACTGGTTAAATGTGGTTAAGTAGTAAGAACTTGGAATCCAGTAAAAATGCAACATGGCACAATTTTGTGAAATAAACTACCAATTTAATCCTGTAGCAATAGTTTTAGATTCCTGCTTATTTTATGAGGTTCTTGAAAAGGAAATTGATTTCACAGCTCATTAGACTTAATAGAAATCAGAACAAAATGAAAGCCCTCACACAGATGGTTGGCTTTACCATGACCCACTCACTGATAGACTGAGTTATATACACTTATTCCAAGGTCAAGGATGGCAGTAAAGCACAATTGAACTTTGGTAGAACTTTGTGTAGTTACCTGGCCATGATATGAGTCCAAACGGTGGCGAAATATGTTCGTTAGTTGATCTGTGCTCCCCTGGGAGGATAATCCAGAATGGGGTATTCGTCGCTCTTCATTCACTTCTAAACGGTCTCAAAATGACACTTCTAGCACGTATACAAACGCGAATGAAGCATATTCTGTCAATACAAACAATAACCTCTTACGTATTTTTTTTAGAAAATGAAATGGCCTTTTCCTGGCTTTTTTGTATTTTATTTGGAACGTAGATCCGGTAATATCTATGGTAAACAAACCAACCTGCCGACAATTTGTTAGTCTTTTCTGGTAGTTTGCTAACAACATTGAAGAAAATAGTACTTAGTAAAATAGTAAATAAAAAATAAAATACATAAGAGGACTGGTTATTGTTTGTATTGACAGAATCCGCTTCGTTTGCATTCATATACGTGCTAGAAGTGTCATTCTGAGACCGTTTTATCTGCGCTATAGAAGTGAATGGAGAGCGACAAATACCCTTTCTGGGTTATCACCCCAGGGGAGCACAGAGCAACTAATGAACATATTTCGCCACCATTTGGACTCATATCATGGCCAGGTAACTACACAAAGCAAAATTCTACCAAAGTTCAATTTTGCTTATTAAGTCCATCTTATACTTACCATATATAGCGAGACTGAAAGCTGCATGGTGTGGAACTTTGAACAGAATCTGATCTTTCTGTGATCGACACATCTCACATCTCCTTCCCAGATCATCCAGATTGCACCTATGCCGGTCGTCCAATCCCAGCTGCCCACTGGGGGTGCCGTGCATGCTGGGAGCCCCTTTCCTGTGTCTGTGGCAACAGCGACTGTGATGGCCTCAGGCCCCGCCCCTTCACAGACGGTGCTACTTCCACCCCCACCCACAAGGTACTGTTGCCAGGGAACAGGGTCTGACATCACAATACACCCCCAGTGCTGTACAGTGCCACCAACACTGCTGAACACTGATGTGTTTCAAGCTGAACATCGCTGTTGAATGATATTTATTGAATTTTATTCCTCCGTCTCGTAGGATCACATATGTTCAGTCCACCCCTGGAGTCCCCACCCCTCTGCCGTTCGTCTCCACGGTGACCGGGTCCTCCCCTCAGCCAGCGCAGCCCCCTCCTGCCCCAGCGTACATGCCGTCGCCCCTGGCAACGCTGGGCTTCACGGCCATCGCACCAGCCGGTCAGACCTTGGTACAGCCCCTTATAGCAGGTCAGTTTACTGCAAGTCACCACTGGAGGGATCGCCCATAAAGATCCACTGTGAAGGAGCTAGTGTTAGCCATGGACATCGCCTCTAGCGATCCAATGTAGAAGAGCTTATAGCCATGGTCATCACCCCTAGTGATCCAGTGTAGAAGAGCTAGTGTTATAGTCATGATCATCACCCCTAGTGATCCAGTGCAGAAGAGCTAATGTTATAGCCATGGTCATCACCCCTAGTGATCCAGTGTAGAAGAGCTAATGTTATAGCCATGGTCATCACCCCTTGTGATTCAGTGTAGAAGAGCTAAAGTGTTATCATTCTCCTCTCTTCTCTCCCCAGGCCAGCCACCCCTCCTGGCTCCAGCACAGTCTCCCAACTGCCCCCCACTCACCTCCTTATCAGCCCCAGCCTCAGGCATCGGAGGGCAAATAGTCACTGCCATTTACCCTCCCCCTAGCGTCACCCTGGCAGCGGGGGTCGTTTCCGTGACAACGGTGCCCCCCAGTGGCGCGTACGTGGCCTCCTCGCCCTCCTCCCCGCACATCCTGCCCAAGCACGCGCATGCGCCTCCGGCCGACCCGCAGACGGACAGACAGACGGAGCGGCCGGCCCACGCGCAGGCGGAGGCTCTGACAGACGCACAGTCGGAACCTCTGACACATTCCCAGACGGACAGGCAGGGAGAGGGACAGGCCTCCGTCAAGCCAAGCAGTGTCTCGGTGGCGGCCCCCAATGGTGTGACGCCGTCACTGCAGCCCAGCAGCCCCCCGCTGCCATCGCACACAGGTAAGAGAAGCTGTGGTTGTCCGCGTCGCTCTCTTTCACTTTATATTGTCTTTGCTGCATCTTCTTGTTTTTTATGCCATCTCTTTCATGTTTCTGTGCTCTCAAAGATTGTGTTTTTCTTTTCTAGCAGGCAGTGCATATGACGCCCCCAAGCTGCCCGCAGTGGCAGCAAGGGCCCCTCAGAAAGTGAAAGCCTCAGTTGCCAGCATCCCTGTGGGCAGCTACGAAGGAGGTGGGCGCGGAAGGGAAAAGGAGAGGGAGAGGGAACGAGAGCGTGAGAAGGACAGTGGCCGCGGCGGTCACTTCACGTTTGAGCCGGAGCGGGGCGGGGGCGCCGGGTCCCCCCTGCCCCGCCCTGCTGAGGAGGGCCCTTCGGCGGGACTTCCAGAGGGCCACAGCGATGCAGATGGCCCTGGCGGTCGCAGCAAGGAGGGAGGTGCCAAAGAGGTAGGTCAGAACCACTCCCCAGTACGGCATGATGCACAGGTTTAAGGGTAATGCCCTTCACACATTTAAGAGAAACAATACATGTTATCTTCCTCTCTGATTGTATGGTAGGATTCCCTCCCCTCCTCACCCTTGCCCCCATCCTCTGGGCCGGACACCCCACTGCCACCTCCACAGAATGACAAGGACGTCCACCTGCCAAAGAAAGCGAAGTCCCGCCCCCCTCCACTCAAGAGGACTTTTGATTCTGTGGACAAGTGAGTGACACGTATACAGAGCCATTAGGAAACCAGAGCCTAATCAGAAAGAGTCATTAGAAATGTATTGGCATCATCAAATTATCAAATGTGCAAACAAGACTCTGATTGTGGGTCTGACTAAAGTTGAATAGAAAAATTCAGAATCAGTGACTCTAAACGGAGAGACTGAGGCTCACTGACTCTAAACGGAGAGACTGAGGCTCACTGACTCTAAACGGAGAGACTGAGGCTCACTGACTCTAAACGGAGACACTGAGGCTCACTGACTCTAAACGGAGAGACTGAGGCTCACTGACTCTAAATGGAGAAACTGAGGCTCACTGACTCTAAACGGAGAGACTGAGGCTCACTGACTCTAAACGGAGAGACTGAGGCTCACTGACTCTAAACGGAGACACTGAGGCTCACTGACTCTAAACGGAGAGACTGAGGCTCACTGACTGGCATTCCCGTTCCAGGGTCCTTTCCGGAATGTACTTTGAGGAGCGCTTTGCGGAGCTACCGGAGTTCCGTCCAGAAGAAGTGCTCCCCTCCCCCACCCTGCAGAGCTTGGCCACCTCCCCCCGCGCCATCCTCGGAAGCTACCGCAAGAGGAGGAAGAACTCCACCGGTGAGAGAGGGAGGGAGGGAGGGAGGGAGGGATGGATGGAGGGATCAGGCCAGGAAAGAAAGATCAGTCCAGGGAGATGGGATGAGGAACTAGAGGAGAAATATGGGCCACCTGACCTAGAAAGTGAATGACTCCACCAATGAGATGAGAATAGAGAGCATGACCTCAGATTACTAGATGAGCCCAGATGGAGGGGAATGGAGTGAGCTGATGCCAGCATACTGCCACTGTACATGTATTTATACCAGCCCTGAACTGTCCCGTTACAAAATATTAAGTAGACTGACTTAAGGTGAATGGAGAATCTGCTTATGAATCCACCTTTATCTGCCTCTGAACCCTGAATAGCTTTCATAAGCATTATTCTTGAAGGTGTAACTGAGCTGGTCATTCCAGGACTTGTCTCCCAGTAGCACTAAAAAGTTCTTGCCTTTTCCTCCTCATATCAGGGATCTCTAACTCCTAATCTTGGAGGGTTGCAGCGCCTGCTGGTCTTAGGTGTGTTTCTGCCCTTTAGTGCTTCATTTAAGTCACTGAGTGGCTAAAGAGTCCACAGACCTTGTTTCAAAGGCCTAAAAATTAGCAGATACTGTGGCCTTCAGGACTGGAGTTTGAAAGCCCTGCCATATATGCTTGTATTTGGTGTCTAAATGTTCTATTTTTCTGCGTATACCACCATTTCCCAGTTCTGCTCAATTTCCTTTTGAGGAGTCTGGAAATTACATTACAATTTTCACTCTGGGGCACCATGTGACAATCTGATTGACCTGCTATACAGAATAAAGATTAATGAACCGATTACCTGACTGAACCCTAACCCCTCTGCAGACCTGGACTCATCCACGGATGACCCCATCTCTCCAAAGAGGAAGAGCCGGCGACGCTCCAGCTGCAGCTCCGAGCCCAACACGCCCAAGAGCGCCGCCAAGTGTGAGGGGGACATCTTCACCTTCGACAGGGCAGGTACGCCCCCGCACGGATCCCTCTGCTCTCTGTCCCTCACCTCCACTCCTCACCTCCATCCCTCTCCTCCCTCACCTCTCTCCCTCTCCTCCCTCACTTCCTGTCCTCTCTCCCCAGGCACGGACTCTGAGGACGTCCTTGGGGAGCTGGAGTTTGAGAAAGTGTCCTTCTCATCCCTGCGTCGCACTCTGGACCAGCGACGCGCCTTCGTCATGCAGCTGTTTCAGGAGCACGGCTTCTTCCCCTCAGGTGACCTCCCTCTCCCTCACCCATTGGCCAGTGCCATCTCTCTGTCTGCAGTACTGTTTCACCCCTCACTGGGTACATTTTACCTTTCACTCTTGTGGATTAAACACTGTAAAAGTTTAAAAGTGTAGACGTAAATATCCTTGCCCAATGTCTGGGTTGTTATAGGCATTTATTTACCATTAAGTATCACCACACTGTCATTGGTTATAGCTTGCAACTGTCACACGCTCGCTCTCTTTCGCTATCCGAGTTTTCATTAGTATTTGCTATAAGAAAATCATAATCTGTCAATTTGATTTCCTACTTGGACAGGCTAGTCTCAGTATCTCGGAAGTATGGGTGTCAATTTTGTCGTCCCGTACTGGTACAAGACACCGTTTTCACTATACTGTAGTTACATTTTTACTAGGCGTGGCCTGAGCATGAATTGATCCACTTAAACGGATAATTTACCAAATGAATTAAGCCTATACGGATGGTTTTGAGACAGACACACCCTGTGGGCAGGTATTCTTGTCCTTGCCTGGCTTCACACCCCAGTGTTCAGGGCCGGCGAGTCAACCTTTGCGGGGCCCAGCTGTTAACGTGATGACCTGTCATAGGCTTCAATAGTATATATTATGTAGGGATTTACAGGCTACGACATCGCACAAACCAACCATACACAACCAACCAATTGAAGAATTAGTAGGCTTTGCCATTACGCTGCCCTTGAATTAAAATACTGTAATTAACAATAACTCACCACACTTTTGCTTAATTTCTCCAATTAAAATTAAAACAATAATACTGTGGATTCTGGTACGATCATAGCAATGAACCATGAATTGTAGATTGTTCTATTGATTGAGGTGGACCAAAAAATAATTGCAAAAGTTCACGATGTTGAACACTAGCCTTTTCATTGTAAAGAGAGGTAAAAAGCAGGCAGAGGGTGGGATATATAAATAAAAGTTTATAAATAGGCTACTGACAGCATATTAAGAGATGAATCGAAGCAAGTCGCACCTACCAGAATTTCATTCAGCATTTTTTCAAGTGTATTTCTCTGCATGATTGTAATCATTATTCCCATTATAGTAGGCCTACGTTTATGACCATGTTTGTGAAGACGTGTTTTAACATTGCAGAGTAATTTTCTTGTCACAGTGTTAGACCTTGCACTTCGCTTTGTGACACTTGAATGATATTCCACCTTCTGCCTGTCTTTTGCCTCTCTTTACAATGAAAAAGATAGTGTTGAACATCCTGACTCTTTGCAATTATTTTATGCTCCACCACAATCGATAGTGCAATCTACAATTTGTGGCCCATATAGCTATGCTCGTTTTTACATTTTAACTGGAGAAATTGAGCAAACTAACAGGGCAGAGCGTTAATAGCATTTAGTGTAACGGTAAGCTTGGTGAGCGCATGCACATGAAGGGGAGTCGAAAAACAGCAGACTTACCTAAGCGGTGATGTCCTGCTCCTCCTCCTCCTTCTCCATGCTTTTCTCTGTGAATCTATCCAAGGAACCCTTCAATTTTACATTTAATTAACCTCTTTTCTTTTTTTTTGTTTATTTTTTCCGCTCCTGAGCTGTAGCATACTTTCTGATTTGTCTCGGTCTCTGCTGTTTGAGCTTGCCATTTTGCCACCCCGACTCGACAAAAACAACTTTAAGCGAATTTGAAAAATATCTAGCTGCAGGTTGCACGTAGCTATAGGGTATAGGGACCGTAAGCCTGTAGCTACTTTCCACATAACGTCAACTTTCCAAAACGCCATTTAGGCTAAATGTATTTCTGTGTGTCTGGGTGTGCTTCACAAAGATATATAGGCTATTTTAGATAAATATTATTTTATTTAAAAAAATAAAAAAAATTTGTTTTATTTAAATTAATTTCCCCTCTAACTGCGGGGCCCTGTGAAGTACGAGGGCCTGGGGCGGTCGCACCAGTTGCCCCCCCAAAAGACGGCCCTGCCAATGTTAATGCTGTTCTCCTGGCTTCCCCCTCTTCCCAGCCCAGGCCACGGCCGCCTTCCAGGCGCGATACTCAGACATCTTCCCCACTAAAGTATGCCTGCAGCTGAAGATTCGGGAGGTACGCCAGAAGATCATGCAGACAACCGCGCCCTCAGAGACTGGGGGTCTGGACAGCGCCACCTCCTCCCCGGGGCCCTCCAATCCGGAAGCTGGAGGGGCGGAGCTGGCGGAGAGAGAGGCGGAGCCAGAGAGAGAGGGCAGCCCCAAGGAGCAAAAGAGCACCAGCGAGTCACAGGAATCCACCAGATGAGCAGCAGAAAAAAGTCCCATTGGTCCTCCCTTCTCTCTTTTGCTTGCTCTCTCTGTATGCCCGGTACATAGGAAGTTTCAGAAAGGCCGTGTGAAGGCAAAGGAATGGGATGTCCTTAAAAATGTACCTACCACCCCACACCCCACTGACACTGAAACTTGGCCAATGTGCGACCCACAGATGACTGAGCACTCCACTCGCCACTTAAATTGGCGCACCGTTATCATCACTATTGTAACCGTCAGGCTTCCTTTGCTGTTTTGTGTACTGTTAACACGGGATTGCAGTCGTATGTCCACAGGGTCTCGAGTCGCACTTTGCTACTTTGTCACAGGACTTGACTGACTGGAGAAGAGCTTTTTTAGCTTCTGAAGAGAGGTATGGTTGTGATAGGTTTGAAAACTCAACAAGGTGCTGGTGAGTGTCGGTGTCAGTTTAACATTAGTTCTGATATAGTTAACTGCTCTCCTGTGATTGGCTGTAGCTGACCACAGTAACTGTTAGTCAGCTTTGAATATCCAGCCAGGAGGAGAACAGTGAGGGAAGGAGGTCCGTAGGCTGTAACTGGCCAAATTATAACAAGAGCCTGAGTTCAGACTCAAACAAAGTGCAATTGCACTGCAGACACCTTCCATAAAATTGTCAAAACAGAATAAAGTGGAGGAAGAGAACAGCACTAACTCTTTCCTTCAAGACACAGAATTTTAGTTTTAACTATAAAAGAAAAGAGAACCTACGGACTTGATTTTGAGTCCACTCGACCTTGTGAGGATATTTCGATTGTTATTGCTGATCCTTTCAGTGTTGATGTTGCGGATTCTCGTATTGTGTAGATTAGCAGCCTCCACTTCTAATAATATTTCACCAGAAAATGAGGGGATCTGTAACAATCACCACCTCCCCACCCCCCAAAAAACTCCCTAGGTCTTCCTTCTGACCTTTAACCCCCCTCTCTCTCTCTCTTATTTTAGTTTTAATTTTATTGGGGGAAAGGGGCTGGGATAGAAAATTTTAAAGTTTTAATGAGAAACAATTATTTTTATAGATATATTAATACTCCCCTTCTGTCCTCTTCTAACCCCCCCCCCCCCCCCCCCCCACATATTGTTCCCTCCCACCCCTTATCCTTCCCTCTGCTCCTTCTCTTCCTTTCTTCCCCTGTCACACTGCTCGTCACTTTCTTCTTCTCTTTGTTCACCCTACAGGGTGCAATAAGAGAAAATTAGGTTTGGGTATTACAGTAGCAAAGTCTTCATTGTGCAAGACTGGTCTGACCCATAGATATTTACTGTAGAGTCAGAAGACTCATCAGAATAATATAAATGATATTAATAAGATTCATAATTGAGTGTTACAGACATCATCAAAGAAAATGACAATTGTAAAATAAAAAATAATTTTTATGTAACTACTTGTTTTGCTGATAAAGTAAAAAAAAAAGGAAAAAAAAAGATATATATATGAATATATATGAATTATTCTGAGTGTATCTGTACCTTTCAGTATACAAATAATGTTCAAATATGTATGAGTGAGTGTATGTTTCCTGTACTAAATGACTGTACAATCAGAAGTTGTCAAACCTTTCTGTTCACAAATACCAGACGCACTGCTATATAGGGAGAACAATGAAAACAGGGTTTTGAAGGATGAGACAATTTAGATGAAGTTGGATGGTGTGCAGTTTTGTTTTATTGTATTAATTGAAACTTTGACCGATTTTTAACAAAAAATCCAACTTGCAGTTTCAGTCATGCAGGTGCAACAACATGCACAGACACCTGTATGTGTGTACTTTGTATGTATGTGTGTGTGTGTGTGTGTGTGTGTGTGTGTGAAGCCAATTGTTCTTATTTTGAGAAGGAATTTTACAATGAGACTGATGGCGAGTGTTAGTTCCTAAACAGGGCATGTTGACCATGTGCAATATTTCTTACTTAAAAAATAATATTAAAGACTTAACACAGTATACCGTCTACCTGTCATTTATACCTGAAAGAAAAGGGGAAAAGAGAGCGGTGTCCATATGTACACCCAGAGGTCTCCAGAGAAAAATGCCCACAAACATAACTAAACAAGCTGTCACTGGCTCTAAACGGAGAGACTGAGGCTGAGGCTCACTGAGTACTATAGTTACTAAAAATTACAATGAAATATGTAAACTCTGACATGCATTTTCTTTAGCATATTTGCATTATATTATTCATAAATAATATGATTTCCTTAAAACCATGAACACATAAATCTTCTGAGTTTTCCCTCTTGTGATTTTTCCCGTTTGCTTCCGAATTTTTGTTTTCAAGGGAACTAGAAACACTGGATGACTGGGTGTTTACTTGCAGATGGGCACACATTTGCAGAAACCACGCAGGAGTGTTTTGCTTTGATTACATATGGGGCAAGGAGGAATTATGCGTGGATGGATTTTGGTAGAGGACGCAATGCTACCCATGATCGGACCAGGCCAAGGAAGGAATAGGTTGTGGTGTGGGTTCATGGGTTGAGAACCTTGGTTTTAGGTGCAGACAGCTTGGGCCATGATGGGACAGGTAGTAGAAAGCTTGGGAAAAGCTTCAAGTGAGTGTGTGTGAGTGTGAGTCTGTGTATGTAGTGTGTGTGTGTGTGTGTATGTATGTAGTGTTTGTGTGTGTGTGTGTGTGAGTGTGTGTCCTGGTGGCCCTATGGATATTTTCTTCAAACAGTGTCCCAAGTAGATCCAAAACTGCTTCGGAGGAAAAAAAAAAAATCTTTAAACTTGGAAGTTGAGAGATGCCCTGCCGAAGAAGAAGATAAAATGAAATACCCCTCCAGTTAGAGCATGGCTATATGAGTTTGTCTTCAGTTGCCTTGAACACTATGCTGTATCACATGTGCACAGCACAGGCTGTCCATTAGTCCACAGAGCACTGTGTTCCAGCCTTTCCTGCACCATGCTTAACAATATTGTCACAACTATCACCAGCTAGTCTATTTATGCACCTTCAGCTGATAAAGAGAGGATACAGGGCAGCTGAGTGGTTTTTTATTATTATTATTTTTAGTTCAGATTTACTTTAACAAAGAAGATAAAAACAGGTAGGAAACAAAACAAGAAATCTAATAGTAGTTGGGAATGTAGATTGTGTGCAGAAACAACAAATCATCAGGTTTAGGGTCAGGACAGACAGACACGTTGTTCACATTTAGATGATAAAACATTGTAAAAGCATTTACTGGGGCAATGTATGCATGTAAATTAGTCTACCTGATATCTTTGTGGAATGGGCTTACATGAACTGTCCCAGGAAGGGCTTGTTTTTTTCACCTCAAGTGCTATCCAAGATGTCAACAGCTTACATATCCTTATCCATACAGGACCTTAGCATCACAGTCTTTGTTCACCTGTTTCCTGTGAGTTGCAGAATGGCGCTTGCTGTGGTCCTGAGGAAAGGTAGAGGCAAGAGCAGTTAGGAACAAGCAGCTATTTGAAGATGGATGCTGTGGGTTTAAACAATAAGCAATTAAAATACATTCATTTATATAACATAAGTACTATTGTGTGTGTACGTGTGTATTTCTTATCAATGCTGCACAGTGTATATTCACTAATCCTTGTGTCAGTTAACGTTAAATGTTGGCTGTCTGGTAAATACACATTCTAATATTTATAATATGATTTAATTAGTAATTACTTAATGGAAATAATGTGGAATCCCAAACTTGGAGGTCGGATTGCTATAATGTGGGTATCTAGTCTAGACCCACCGTTTTATGTCATGTTGCACATATTACTATGGCACTGCTGTACCAGTAGATTCTGGTATTAAAATATAATGGTTTCAGACTTACGTAACAAAACACCTATATCCTCGCACACCACAGACACTTTATGAATAATTGGCCCCTATATGCCAGATGGAGTGTTTACGCCATGGTTTACACCAATGACCAAAGCGGAGGCATTGCCGCGCCTATCTTTTTGTTGGAAAAAAAAGAAAAGAGTTTCTGAAGAATTGTGGGAATTGTAGTTTTTATTAGGTATTCTAGCTTCTTTTGTGTGGAAATCTGAAACGGAGCGCCATCTCTCGTTCAATATACAAATGTCATTGCGGTTCTTGTAGTTGTTTTGGTTATTCAAAGATACTCGAGTCATTTCAAAGAACTGCTACTTCGAACTTCGTTTCCCAGGAGGCAATGCAAACAGCCAATGCGTCAGGTGTAGCTGTCCAGACAAACGGAGAGGGGCACTCAGCGATATGCTTTTAATGCGGTCTCTATTTTAACGATTATTTAGCTAAGTCAAAGGAGACCCGGCCGTCGCTCACCTGGCCCAGTTTAGCGAACCCCATCCCCCCCGCCCCGAAACCCTCGCGCACAGTCATGAGCGGCAGCGGGCGGCCCAGGACCAGCTCGTTTGCCGAGCCACCGGGTGCTCCCGGAGCCGCTGCAGCCGCTGCCGGATCGGCCACTGCGGGGGGGAGCACTGCAGGGAAGTCCGGGGCTTCACAGGCCTCAGGGGGCAGTTCGTCTGGGTTCGGAAACTTGAAACTAAGCAGTGAGTATTTATTGTATTTGAACTATCCATACTGAAAACGGACGGTGAGACGAACAACTTGTGGAGTTACCTAGTAGAAAGCTAGTTTGGCTAACGTTGCATGTGAAGAGAGTCGTCAGGGGAAATGGTTAGACATGGTGTTAGCTAGCTAGCTAGCTTGGATTAAACGAGGGCTTTGGTTGCTTGTGAACAGCTGTTTGAGGCGAGCTTTCTTTGATACAGGGGGATGAATTGGGGGTAACTGAATGTCTTGCCTTAAAGAGAGGCCTAGTGGGATTTGGTGTTTGGGGTAAACGGCTAATTGGAGTTGTGGTTAAAAGAAGATTAACTTGGCGATGGTGACTAAAATACGTTACAAGCAGGCAGTGTCGGCTTCCACGTAGCTAGCGATACCAGATCCATGTAGTTCGCTGACTACGTTAACTGCTAAGTTGGCTACCGAGCTATCGTGGCTCCAGTTTGTGTCGGTGAAGACCCTCTCGTCCGATTGCATGTCTTCGCTTGTTAGCCATTTACGACTCTGGCTGCTTGTTATACTGTGGAGAACTGTAGCTAGCTGGCTAATGTTATCTGTACGGAGCTGCATTTCATCGGTATCTCACATAGCTAACGTTAGCTAGCAAGCCATCTGGCGTTTATTCCCCCACCTAGCTAATTAGTAACTTAGCTAGTTATTTGTTCAAATTTAGTCGATGTAATCGACCTGCATTAACGTCAAATAATGATGGAGTTACCGTAAACTTGTTTAGCTTTCCTTAGTTGGGTAAGCATAACGTTAGTTGGTTAACTTCGCCAGGCACAGTGTTGAGAAAAGGCTAACGTTAGCTGCGCTAAGCCACCGACAAGGCAGGTAACATAAGTTCGCTTACTAGCTACCTATGCTGTCGAAAGGTTGAGTTTGAATTGAAACAATATTTCAAGGTGGTTGGTGGTTTGTGAAAGACATGTTTCGAACAAGCAACACTCAATTGGCTAATGTTACTAAAACGCACTAACGTGAACTAAATTTCGTTTGTGATTACAGCTGTGTTCTAATACCTGCAGTTCATTGAACACTCAGCGTTACTAAGACGTATTGTTAGCATCTTTTCAAATGCATAAATTGAACCTGACTGTAACGGGTTTGATCAGTCGCTTCTGAAACGCAACACGTATCCGTATAAGATGTATCTAGTTGCAGCATCAACCTCACTTGAATTATCACTGATCCGAACTGGCATTTTCCGGACAATAGGAAATGGTTCACCCTATGGTGTTTTCATTTGCATTTGCATTTTCACAAACAACGTGAGAATTTGAAGTGTAAAAATTAAGGATGTGCACAGTTCACGAACGGCTTTCCTGTCATGCATAGTCACATACTACCTGTTGTATGAAAGCCTGAAGCCTCATAGAATTTGTTCTCAATTGACCATCCTTATTAAATAAAGTCTATTATAGTCTTAATAGTGTAATATTGTTAGTTTAAATAATTCCTCGCCCTTCACATGTTAAATCTTGTTTAATCTTTACATTTTAGTCTGCTGGGTTATCTGCAGTCCTGTAACCAACTGCTGCTTGTCCTTTCATGTCTAAGACATTGGTCTTTCAATGTAATCTTTAAAGAAAATGAAAATGTGCTGGGGTGTAGTAATAACCACAAAGAAATCTGTGTTTATTATCTGATTATCTTGTGTGACTATTCTAATCTACGTGTTTGAATTTGCCTCCACTGAAAGATGAAGTCAGAATTTCAGCCCTGCAGTGATCACAACCCTAGTACACAGTGATTGACTCCCAGTGTACAGTATGACCTTTGTGATATTTTGTAGAGAATGTGGTGAAAGTAATAATGAGATGAAGTTCCGGACCGGGAACGTAACCCCCGGATCATGGGTCACATGTTTCAGCTATATCTGATCATGTCTGATGACCATTCGACCATTGCGAATATCACTGCTGTAATCCAGTACTGTTTGCAGAACAGCGCATCCAAGTAATTTATTGTTTGATTCAAATGTGAAAACTATATAATACATAATTTCACATGCTCTAAACAACGTTCAAAGGACAGTGCTGCAATGGAGCATTCAAAGTTTCAAATTGTATCGGCTACAGTATGTAGATTTAGGGTCCATTTCTATTTATTTTTATTTTTTTAAATTATTGCTGTTGAATGGTACATAATTAGTATGTTGGAAGAAGTGGCTCATGGCTCAAAAATGTGCATTTCCATACATCAGCTTATTTTTGAAGGTTTGAGCTTAAATTCAGCTCAGTGTTGGTTCATTTAAATTCTCCATAAGGGGGAAGAAACAAGCAAATTTTCAATGGTAGTCCATTGTTTGTACTGTAATCCAGCATACTTGATGGGGTGATTATGTGAAAAATGCAGGATTAAATAAATCACTTTTGAGGCATAACCAAAAACATTTTGGCAAATGTATAATATATGCGTACATTGTAAGAAAATGCATTCATGTATGTTATTGGACTAAATAACACATCTGCACTTGTAGGGCTGCACAATTATGGCAAAAATGATAATCACGATTATTTTGGTCAGTATTGAGATAACGATTATTTAACACTATTATTAATTGGTTTTCGGAACATAATACTTGTATTGCACTTCAACATTTTGAATGAACAGAATAATGCTTCTATTATTTTCACATTTTATGACCCTAACCCTCTACTGTGAGGGAGAAAAAATAGGAGTTCTTTATTTGATATAGAACACCAGAGAAAGTCCAGTAAAGTGAGTTTTCATTTGTAAACAGTCTGTTCCTTCAAAATCGTCACTTGATTATTCTTGTTTCATAATCGTGGAAAGACAATATTGATGTCACAATTAAAATTTGATTAATTGTGCAGCCCTATGCACTTGTGTTATATGTTGCTATCTCTTTCACAGACACTAACTGAAAGTATCTGAAATGGCATCTTTCATTTGCTCATTCCGGACAGGAATGGTAGGCAATATCACAATAGCAGACTGGCTACTTCTGTTATACTAGTACATGGAAAGCAGCAATGTGCTTAACCTCATTGTTAAATTTACTTAAGACACATTACTGTGGGGGGAGTGTGGCAGAGGTGTCTTTATAATCACACTCAAAGTGTTTAAAAATTAAAAATAAAAATAATATGAAAAGCCAAGTCACCAAACACTCAAGACATTACTTGGCAACTGGCCGTTCCACACCATCACATCAACTCAGTGTCTGTCCACACATGAGTCTCCAGAACACGCGAGTGTTGCAAGTATGAAGGCGCTCTAATTTTGAATCACTTGTATCGAATGCAGTCTTAACTCGCACTTACTCTGCTCTTGCACTTACAGAGCAAATGATTGTTCAGACTGTTCCTTCCTCCCTTTCTTCACAAAAGAATAATTTCAGCTGGCAGTAAATTGACTTTTTCTTTTTACTTTTTTTCACCACCATGTTTTCTGCCCTTCCTGTATTTTTCTAGGGTACCTATGACACTTTAAAAAGTGACCTGAATTCACCTATCGGAACTAGTTTTCCCAAACTTTTTGCATTTCTTGGGAGTTCTCCATTTATTGCAGTCAGTCGTTTCAACCACCTTGGCGTCATCAAGACAATTTTCATCCGATAAATCATATTGCACTCAACGATGGACACGTGTACGTGGCCATGGCATCTGTCAATACACATGCCTAGAGACGCCTAGTTGATTTGTCAGGCAGTGCATTGCATGCTTTTTGTTTCTTTGCAGGGAAAATGAGGATGGGTGTGCCATCCGGCCGTGTCTATGCATGCATACATTTTAGGGAACTCTTACACATTGCTCTTCAGCATGATTTGCACCTTCCTCAGCCCACAATGGTTTGGCCCCTATTAACCTAAATGAACCTTTATCAGAAGAGCAGTTTACCTTTTCAGTCCCCATAAATAATGTTATCTGATTAAAACAACAAAAAACCGGATAAGCGCAGTCACACCTAGAGGTGCCTTATCCAAGAAACCTGCCAAATGGGCAGAACGGGGCCATATTGAAATATGGGTTACTTAGTCTCGCAAACTAAACTCGGCAAAAAAAAAAAACTAGTCAACCATGGTAGGCTTTTTCATGAATTTGCAGTCATGGCTTTTTAGGGTTTTCAAACTGAGCGTGTTCTTGATCAATTTTAAAACTAAATGCAAATGGCGCAAGGCCCGAATGTCTTGAAGGAACGGTAGTTTTATGTAACTTGTAATATTGCGCCACTTACCTCATGTCAGGCAAATGGACATCTGTTTTCCGTCAAATACCTGCCGTCATGCGCATACATAGCAAGCACTTGATGTGGAAAGAACACAGAACCCAATTTGAGTTGTGTTAGCCGTGGAGGAAATGGGAGGGGCATGGGAGTGGTATGAAATGAGTCTTGCTCAAATAGTTCTGATTTCACACAGTGATTACATAGCAGACTTTCCATTTCATACGCGAAGTTCTACCGAGTTGCACTGAAGAAGGAACCTTGCACATGTCAACGATCACAAAAATAGCTTGGCCCAAAGCGCTCAGTAAAATGAGTACTCAGGAATGTGGTTATTTAATGCTTTTTCTCCACAATTTGGTATGCGTAGTCACGCTCACACTGCAGCGCTCACCGTGACTTCCGATGTTGGTTCAGGAGGGCCGTAGATCCCCAGGAGAGTGAGGGGCCACTTATTTTCAAACCGGCGGTCGGCACATCTGGCTCGCACAGACACAAGCAAAAGGAAAACGTTTTGCGTGCGGCTTAACGGGCAAGCCGCGAGGGCCCGAGCGACCAGCAGGGGATGCCAGTGCACAATGAGACGTTTCTGGAACCCTCTCTCCCTGGGTGACACTAGAGCCAATGATGTGTTGCTCTGTGGGGTGGCTGGCCCCAAATCCAATACCAGACCGTGGGACCCGTCCATGCCGTAACAGGCCCTCAATGTTTAATTGGATACTTATTTGTTTTCTGGAGTGCAAAATGTTTTCTCCATCATTGGATGCACACGTTAATGTTGTCTTGTTTTGAGGTTTACAATTTGTGTAATAGCATAGGTTGCGTCTGTCCCCAGGAACTGACACCAGATCAGTTTCCGGCTTGTTTCCATGCAATGCAGTGCAATGGTTTGGGTCTGGTGTGGATGAGACTTGGATAAACCGAGGCTGGAGTGACCCACTAATACAGAGTAGTTGGAGTAAATGTGAACATTACAGACTGGGGAGGTAAAAGGGACTCCTGTCTGATATTTATTTAATAACATTAGATTCAGATTTAAGGTAATGGAAGCGTTTGATCCTATATATAAAATCAGGTGTGTTAAATCAGGAGGGGAAAATACCAGTTGTGAATTTTGGCTCGCTAATCAACAGGATGCATTTTGTGCAAAATATTCACAATACCATAATGTGTTCCTGGAGGAGATTTCCGCAGCGCTAATTGGTAATAGGCAGATGTTCGCTAAATATTCAGCATGACGGAGGCATGCCGTGCCGTGCACTGGTGCGTGCGAGCCTTTGTGAATGGCGTGCGCCTGCCTGCTGCAAGCAGAAAGTGACACAAGGGAAATGCGGTGTTTGTTGTCTTCCCCAGGGACAGTCTGTGGGTCTGAAGTAATTTTAAGAGTGGGAACTCATGTCTTTGTCTGGGGACACGCTAGAGACGAGACTTCCATGTGGATCTCCCTCTGAAGTGGAGGGTTGATTATGCTGGTTTGTGCACCCCTGGGGACGCTGTGAGGGCCTGCGGTTGTTTTAGAGACTCGATTGACGCTGGGCACTTTCAGAAGGACGACGGAAGCTCATAGTTTGTGTTCACAGTGGCCCTGTGCTGCCGTTTGCGATCATCGCGGACACTGATGCCGTTGATCTGCGTTTCCCAGGAGACAGCGGCAAGGTGACCACAGTGGTGGCCACGCCGGGACAAGGGCCAGACCGCCCGCAGGAGGTGTCCTACACGGACATCAAGGTGATCGGGAACGGCTCGTTCGGCGTGGTGTACCAGGCGCGCCTCATCGACAGCCAAGAGATGGTGGCCATCAAGAAGGTTCTGCAGGACAAGAGATTCAAGGTACGTAACACAGGGGATAACTCCACCTTCGCTTTTACGGGATATACACCTCTTATGTTTGGTGTATGGTAATGGAATAAAATTGGTCTTAAACATTATTTTTGTGCCGATGTTAAACGATTAATATGATGTGACAGGAAATAAGACAGCACTCACAATTGGCAATAAAATGCATCTTTTTTTAAATGTTCCTGTATACTTCTGAGTTGTGTAGTACGTGCAAAAGAATGCATTACGTAAAGATCCTGTTGAAATGCATCCCAAAAATGGGCTCAATCAGTATAATACAATTCAACATTCTACATCCTCATACAACACGTTGAAAGCAGTTGAATGGTACCGTGGCAACCTGACCTAAAGTGCTAGTCGGTGTCACTCTGCTCATCACCCCTTTGCCCCTCCCATTCATACAGAACCGTGAGCTACAGATCATGAGGAAGCTGGATCACTGCAACATCGTCAGGCTGCGATACTTCTTCTACTCCAGCGGAGAGAAGGTACCGCCCACCGTCCTCACCCCCTCTGCCATAGCGGCCTGGTCCAACAGTGCCCAGTGTTCACCGTTCATTACGGACGTGTCCTGTCTCTCTCCATAGGGAACTTCGCTCCCTCCCACTTAAGATTCCTAGAGTGGTTCTGTGAGGAAAAATGACTATTAAAAAAAATAAAAATAATAAATAATAAAAATGAATATAAATCACCTGTATTTTTGGGCTGTGTATACAGCTTCAGCCCTTATGTGCACCGTGGCCCTGGATGGAAGCAAGCCTGTGCACATTGTTGCCAGGGCCAGTTTAATGCAGCTGTGGTTCATTTTTTAGAAACATCTTGGAAACAAGTTATAGTTTATAGCGCGCAGTTATTGAATTGTTGATGCCACCCAGCAGGACAAAAGCTGTCAGGAGAAAGTGGTTCAGACTCCCCTCAGATTAATGTGATCTTCCATCTGTCTCTGAATTGTGCACTGAGCAGTAGAGCTGAGGCTGTCTCTGCTAAACGCGTCGGCCCAGCAAACGCTCCATAAAAGCAGCAGTTCAGACATTTTAAAGCCAAAACCCCTTTTTATAAGAGCGTTCCTCAGCTTATCGCCAGTGATCAAAATGGCGTTCAGTGTCGAATAAATCTCGTCTTCACATTTGTTTATGCACGCGGTTGATGGCAGTACACATTTATGAACTGTTAGCCTGTAGAGAACTTTAAATCGTATGAATGGCTGTGCTCTGAATAATTGCTTGATCTGGTTTAATGTCCTGGTGCACTGTAGCTAATTGACTATTAAAAAATAATAATAATAATAATAATTTTTAAATAAACATTTCCTCAAGCGCAGATGGCTTTATGTGACAAGCGCAGTTGGCTTTAAGTGAATTGTGTATTTGTAAGACTTAACACCAACAAGAAATGTTTCTACCAACCTGTGGGAAGGCAGCAGTACACTTTGATCCTTTGTCTGTTTCTCTGCCTTAATCCATTAAACCGCAGCAAAAAAAAAGGGTTTAATAGAAGAAATGCAAGTGTGCAGCTGCGATTTGTTGCATGAGTCGGCAAAAGTAGGTCAGTATGGCCAATACAGTGCAAGACCTGTTTAACAAATAGTTTTTAGAAGAAAACAAAAATACTCAACTATCATTCTTTTGTACATCCTCTTGTGATGAAACAGAAAGGGTTCTCTTTCATGAGGATCCAGTTCTGTCAGGGAGGTTTTTTTTGGCCACTCCCCCTGGCAGAATTTCTCCTGGTCTTTAATATTTCCTGGATTTTGCCTGCTGAGCTGCTGACTTAAATACGAGCCTGCTCAGTTGGAAGTCTGCGGATTGTAATGGCTAGATGAGCATACGTAAATTAAAATTTGTGTTCATGTCACTGTTTCTTTGTAGACGTGGATATGCACTCTGGATTATTGTCCATGTCCATGTGAGAATATCCATTTCAAGACCAGCCTTAGCCTCTAGATTCCCGTGCCCAATTCCGCCCCCCCCCCCCCCCCCCCCCCCCCCATTCTATCCAAGACAGCGTGATGAGCCATAAGTCATCCCCAAAGCAAAATGGATTCCTGCCCCCTCAATTCACAGAGCGGATAACTATGCAAGATTTTGGCTGTTAGGCTGTTGAGGAAGTCTGCGAGTGCTGGTTCCGCCTGACCGTAACACGCGATCTTGAGCCGCGTGAAGGACGCGCTTTGGCAGAACTGCACTGCTTCTGTTTTCCATCGTGGTCTAAGTGGTCTCCGCTATCTGCCTTCTGCAGTCATAGCCGGAGTGTCTCACCGCTCGTTGTGGTAAAAATATCTTCCTCCTGGCAAGGTATCACAGTCCCAGTAGCCTTGAACTTCATGCTACTGTAGAATCGGTTTCCTTTTTACTCTTTTTTTTTTCCCACTTAGGGATTTTTTCAGGCTGACATCAAATAATAGAGATTAATGACCATATTCATGAAGTGTCTGGATCACCGTCTGACTAAGGGTAACAATGAATGCTACCAGTGGATTTGCTGATCCGGTGCATAACCTCCTTTTGTAACCAGTGGTGACGCAGGTGTGAGAAGCTTGCCTGATGCTGATACCTCCATTATACATTATAGCACAAATGCAAACCGTAACCAGGTTTCCACATTCATGGAATAAGTAGATGGGCATGGATGCAAGGGAAAATGTTACCGATTTTATTTGTATAACAATTTGTTTTGGCTTTCTTACTTTTGACTTTGACTTTAAAGAGCTATAGAGAGCTCCATATAGCTTTGCTTGTCAGTCTCGCTGGTAAAAAAAAAAATATATTATAAATAAGAGGTTCAGATTACTATGATTAGGCTACTTTTTGAGTATGACATTTTCACTTACTGTACATCATCAGGGGTCCATCATATCGGCCATAATCTTAGCGGCTTATGGGTAGACGGATGTCATTACATTCAAATGCGCAGTGTCTGTATTACTCTGATCAATCTATCTTACCTGTCTAAATCTCGTTCTTTTCAAGCACCAGCTACGTATAAGTTGGTGCTTGATGCAGGTAGTTAAAACCACTGTGAATGTTTTGAGGTAAGAGCACGTATGGTCCTTGTCATTTTACATTAGTAAATACAAGCCATTATCATTGTGTTGCAGGTTATGTATAAATGTTTCAGGGTGAAGGATTGGCATTATAAACTCGTACTTTATGGAGCTATGTTGTGTTTTCTCCAGAAAGATGAGGTGTACCTGAACCTGGTGTTGGACTTTGTCCCAGAGACGGTGTACAGGGTGGCTCGGCACTTCAACAAGGCCAAGACTACCATCCCTGTAATCTATGTCAAGGTAATACTGCTTAACCCTCCTTTGAGACACAATGTCTGTCCATCCCTCCCTCTGTCTGTGTGTGTACAGTCGACGCTCCCATCACCCCCACAATCATGTTTTCATCAAACCAATTGTTTTTTTCTGTGATACTATTTTCTTTCATTTACCACTTTGTTGCCCTCTTTGTCTGTCTCTCTCTCCCTCTCTCCCTCTCTCTCTCCCTCCCTCCCTCCCTCCCTTACTCCCCAGCAACTTAATCCCCTTTCAAATGTCACCCATTATGTTTTCTTTTAAATACACAAAGCTATAATATTGATACTAGCACCCTTCATCTGTAAAACCTCTTATTGGCTGGTTTGTCTGGTCAGGCGTTTCTCAGTAAACAGCACATAATCTTTCTGGATCATAATTAATTAAAATTTGAATGGTAAGGAAAGGTTACACATGAAGGCCGGCCTTATTTGAAGCTGCTTGTACGGATTGCCTGCTTTCACGGTGCATTGAACCACGGTGGATGAAAGCGGACCCCGCCCGTAGGCTGGCAGGCTGTCATAATCACACAGGCTGCCGCTGGCAGTGGGCGAGCCAGCCAGTGTGTACCTGAAGTAGCCATAAAAAAAAGGACATTGTCACGACCAGGTGTTTGTGTCCTTGGCCTTTGAGTCACGGTGTGTACGGGGACCCCCTCCCTATGCCGGTGCCCAGCTCTCCTGAGGCACACGACTCATTGCCCCCCCCCCCCCCCCCTTGCTCTCCGTGGCCCTCGGCCTGGCAGCCGAGCGGGTGAACTCCGCGCCCCAGCGGGATCGTCAGGACGCCGTTCCCCGGCCCGTCAGAGCGTTAGAATGCAGTCCTCTCCCTTAGCCCGCTGCTTTTCATCACGGCCAGCATTCATCTCATTAAGCACCCCAGAGCCCCTCCCTCCCACTGTGTCTGCATCTTTTATCTGCTGACCGTAAAGCTGCGGGTCTGAAGGCGTAAGAGTGATGGAGCGGTTCGCACATGGCCGCTTTGTTGCGTCAAAATGGCTCGTAGCTCATCGCTCAAAGTGGAGAAAGTTCTGGCGCTTTCTCTCCAGTTGAAATCACGGTGCCCGGAGAGCCAGAGCAGGAGGAGGAAAGCCGCAGTCTATCGCCAAATCGCATCTGCGGCGGTGACGCGGCCTTATGTAACCACTGTTCTGTCGCCTTGGCAGGTGTACATGTACCAGCTGTTCCGCAGCCTGGCCTATATCCATTCCCAGGGGGTCTGCCACAGAGACATCAAACCCCAGAACCTGCTGGTGGACCCAGAGACTGCCATCCTGAAGCTGTGCGATTTCGGGAGGTGGGTCTGCCCGGGGAGTGTTAGAGGGGGGGGGGGACTTTCACTCTAATTGGATGCTTTCTTTCATCTTGTTATATTAGTCTGGAGCTGGACACACACTGTATATTTGCACACATACAAGAAAGAGATTTATTTCTTGTTTTCTAATGCTTAAAAAAGGCTTCTAGTCACTTTCGAAGCTTTTTGTTAAATATTTGTCACTATAATCCGTTGCTGTGGTAGTTGGCTAGTTTGAGTTATAACTCTGTGTTTCTTAATAGTTAAAATTAAAAAGCACAATTTTAAACAAAACTATTACAGTAGTCACAAATCGCATGTAAGCTGGCTTGTGCTTACCAGTCTGCAAGGCTCTTTCCTTGCGGGCTGGTCCGTTATCTGCACAGCATACCCTGGGAAGAGCTTTCAACACTGAGACTAAGAATGGGGAAAAATATAACCCGTGTTTTAGCTGTGTAGCTGTAATTGACAGTAAATTCATAATGACGAGCAGTGTTGAGGCCGGTGCTAACCTCCCCGATCGGCGTGTCCGCAGCGCCAAACAGCTGGTGCGCGGGGAGCCCAACGTGTCCTACATCTGCTCACGGTACTACCCGCGCCCCCGAGCTCATCTTCGGGGCCACCGACTACACATCCAATATCGACATCTGGTCGGCGGGCTGCGTGCTGGCCGAGCTGCTGCTGGGACAGCCCATCTTCCCCGGAGACAGCGGGGTGGACCAGCTGGTGGAGATCATCAAGGTGAGGCCTTAGGTTAGAGCTGCACTGGCAGCACCAAGGAGTCTGCAGTCCAGATACAACCAGGGATTCTATAGAATAACCAGATAGTCAGCTCCTTTAGTCTTCCTGCTTCCTAATGACAGGAAGTTCTAGTTGACAGTGGGTATTCCTGGGGCTGTATTAGGGCACAGACAATCCACGACCAGGTTCCTTTATAAGTGTACTCATAGGATGGATCAACTTGGGACTATTTTGACCGAACGTTCAGTGTTAGTGATGCAGAGCTGAGTATGTGGTGGATCAGTAGAACTTGTGGTCACCAGCCATAGTACTTGAAGGATCGAATTTGCGCCTGAGCATCTCTTTCTGTTTCCCTCCCAGGTCTTGGGGACCCCGACGAGGGAACAGATCCGAGAGATGAACCCCAATTACACAGAGTTCAAATTCCCACAGATCAAAGCACACCCCTGGACGAAGGTACGCGCACGGTCTCCCCCTGGCCGTTTCAGTTCTGTAACGCTGACTCGCCCGCTTGTGACCGAGCCGGTCTCTTCTCCCCTGGGTCAGGTGTTCAAGCCCCGCACGCCTCCGGAGGCCATCGTGCTCTGCTCCCGGCTGCTGGAGTACACGCCCGTCAGGAGGTTCTCGCCCCTGGAGGCCTGCGCCCACGCCTTCTTTGACGACCTGCGCCAGCCCGGCGCCCGCCTGCCCAGCGGCCGCGACCTGCCCCAGCTCTTCAACTTCAGCCCCGTGGGTCAGTCGATTGCCAGCCCGCCGTCGATCACCCGCCCGCCGAGTTTCCCTTAACGCTTCGCTCCCGCTTTCACGCGGAGTTCCCAACTTCGACCGCCTCCGGAAGGCTGTTTGTTTGAAAGGACGGCTGCGTTTTATCGATTTGCCGTCCTAACATCGAGTCTGTGTGGCGTGATGTGATTTTCAGAGAGCGGTGGACGTGTTTATTAATCTCTCTCCGTCTCCTCCCGCAGAGCTGTCCATTCAGCCCCAGCTGAACCCCACGCTCATTCCTCCTCACGTCCGCGCACAGGCCACGCCCACCTCGCACGGTACGGCTGCCTTTTTATTTCCATCTATAGCGCTCATTGCAACCAGTATCCTGGATCAAGATGGATTGTGTTGTGTGAAAGTCTCTCTTTCGCTCTCCCTGTATAGGATGAATTTCAGAGCATCGTAAATCAGCAACGTAAAACTGTTTTGACAGGATTAAGCTTTTACACGCTTGGAATTGTTTGCGAAAACACACTTCTCAGATGCCACCATGGTCTTGTCATAGACAAGACGACGGTGGATTAAAATGTCAAATAAAACATCATATTTGTTGATATAAAATGTCATAGTCGTGTTGACTGATAAATGGATGAAGGAAGGAGGTGCTGTGTGAACACAAATGTTGTGAACTGAACTATTGGAAACGCTTCTCTAGGTTCTTTCCTAATCTAATGGTCCATTTGAAATGCAGTTATTTCAAGTTTAAATTACTCCGTTTCCTGCACTCGGAATTGTAAAGACTGAAAGTTGTGAGCTCAAGGACGCCATGGCAGCTTAAATCGTTAGCTGTGTGTGATGGTGTTTCTCTCCTTCTCCTGCAGAGGGTGGTGTTTCAGACAGTCCAGCCCAGCCCAGCTCAGCCCCTGGATCTCTCAGCAACAGCACCTGAACACTTGCCCATCTGTGCCCCACCCCCCCCCCCCCCCCCCCCCCAAAACTCTTCTGTTTGTCTGTCTCCCCCTCCAGACTTCCTTCTCTCTCCCTCGCCACCTCTCCTCATTCCTCTTTTTGTTCCTTATCGGCTCCAAACTGTAGTAAGCAAATAATACTTTGACACACATGCACACAGACACGTACCCGATATGTTCCTGTTAGCCCACCCCATTACCTGACAGCAGCTCTAGTGTAAATGTTTAGTTCTGCGGTAGGGTAGCAGAGTGGGAGTGTCATTGCATAGACGGTGACCCCGTCAGTCCAGTTTTCATGCACAAGTTAGATTGCCTGGTCAGTGGAAGCCTCACTTTGGCCCAGTATCTGTACCCAGATGAACTAAGTTAGTCCAGATCATCCAACCTCATCCGTCTGGGTCCCTCTGAATCTCATAATCGCTGGTAATAATCTCTGCAATATTCCAGATTATGGTTTTTTGGACAAAAACAAACAAAAACAAAAAACAACAGGAGTTTTAATAAGGGAAGGGACAGGTGGTCTGTATAGTTAGCACAATTTTTTCATTTTTATTCAGTAATTCTTTTTTTTTTTTTTTTAATGAATGTTAATTTATTTGACTCTTTAGACTTTGTTTTTATGATAATGACAATGAAAAGATATCAGTGTTTTGGCAGTATGTACCGCAGGGTCAACGCCTGATTCCACAGTAAGGGTTACTCTCCCCTTGCTGCAGCGCCCTAACCTTCTCGGGTTTTTTGACACAGTAGCTCAGGACCAACAACACTGACGACTAGTGGTGGATCCCGGCTTAGCTCACAGTCTCGGGAGTCTATTTGCACAGACAGAACTGTAGTGTGGATTTGTACTGTATTAATATCTCAGCTGCTACTCTCTGCCAGTTAAGGCCAGTTTGTGATAGCACTCTGTTTCAGAACAGGCTGAGGAGAGATCTCTGCTGCCTTAGGAGAAAGTATCCCCTGCTGTTAGACCAGTGTCCAGGCATGGCACAACTCAAGTTTAGTTGGAAAAAGCATTCGCCCTCTGTAATTCTCCATACTTCTGTCTGTTCTTAAATGGTCAGTTTACAAGCTAAAGCAGGGTAATTTCCTTGTGGTTATAAATGGAGAAAGAGGCTGAGGTTTTTATACTTTTTATTAAATTATATTTAAAAAAACAAAAAACAAACTGCTTTTTTTTCTTTCTTTTTTTTAAACTTGCCTGTAAATGTATTTATTTTTCTTTTTGAATGGACATTGAAGATTATTATTTAAAAATTTTTTTGTCAGGTTCAGGTTAGGACGGAGATGGGCTGTGGGTTCTGTATCGACATCCAAATGTCCCACAGGGGGTAGAGCTGTTGCTGGCTGTTTTATAGAACTGTTTGACATTCAAAAGTGTTGATGCGAAAGTCTTAATGTTGATCGTTTTAGGAGGGACCTTTTAAAAATGGAATCTGCACCAACCCCCCCCCCCCCCCCCCCCAACCATGTGTATATAAATGCATCAATGTCAATAAAGCAGATATCAAACTAAATGGAGAGGAGTTCTTAGCATCACACCTGTTTATCAAGGGAGCAAGAGGCTTGAGAGAGCTGGCTAGTGAAAATTAGCATCCATGTATTGGGGCCAAGTCCTAATGACGTCAAATTCAGGCTGTGTTAAGATGAGTGTTTGGGCCGCACTGACACACTGAAGCTAGGGTAGATGACTCGACGGAATGAATTAACTGGGGCTCTGTTCATTTGGTTTGGCAAGGAGCAAACTGCCTGTTCTCTGTTGTGCGAACACTACCTCACGCTGTCTCATCCACTTAGTCTTACTGTGTTTTTTTGTTTTTTTAAAAATCCTTTAACCAGATGATGATTGCACTTGCATGCCATGGTATGCACTTTGTGTGTCTGTCTGTCTGTCTGCGTGAGTAATTGAAAGGGAGAGAGAATGTGTGAGCTTGAGTGAAAAGGGTATGACTGAATTATCAGTGACGTGTGTGTATCAACAATCTCAATGTGCAGTGCATATTGAGCAGCTGTCATGTTCTGTGTATCCAAAAATCTTGATTGCATGAATTTTAGAGTGCCGTCTTCATCACTGCTGTTCACATCAGTAAGAATTCAATGGTGGTTGGTTGTTACATTAGTCTTAATATTCACTCTACCACTCACCCCTCACTCCCACTGCTACAGAGATGGAAAGCTTAGCTGGATTCTTAACTTTACAGATCTCTCCTTTTCTCTTTTTGGAGCCACCTTTCCCTCCTTCCCCCTTTACCTTTCTCTTACTAATCTGTAAATATTGACTACTTTTATTTTTTTTGTTATTTTTATTTTTTGCGTAGAAGGGCTGGTTTGGGTGTGTCCAGTCTTCAATCACTTCAGTCTCAAGTCTGTAAATACAGTTATTTTAAGTCCTGGGGTCAAAGCGGAAAATCAAATTGGTCTTTGTTTTTTCTTTTCTTCTAATCACTCTCCCACCATTTCTCTCTGGCTGTCTCCACCACCTCTCCTTAAATGTAATTGTGTTGCTGTTGCTTTTATTTATTGTTTGTGTTGGGGATTCTTCTTTGATTAACGTCCTTGACATGCAGTGGTGTCGGGTGTCATCATATTCAGATATTCTCTTTAGAAAGGTCTGATGCATCCAGTCAACACTATACAGTGATCCTGGAGCCATATCGAACCAGTTTAATGTGAAAGGATGCATCAACGTGACATAAGGCTTACAGTGGTGGCGTGGGTGTACGTGGTGTGCATTCCTGAACACGCCCGAGCCTTCAAGGACAGTGTGGGGAATGTGTGTGTTCAAAGTGTGGACATGGGCATGGATGAGTGGGATACTGGCAGCAGGAGACAACGCTCAGTGTGTTTCACACCCTCTTTTCTTTCCTCTCCACATGAGCAGTGTTGTTGAAAGCCTGTGTGATGTGTTGTGAAATGTGTGTGTATCTGACAGCTTGGTCCTGCTGCTTGTGTGTGTGTGTGTGTGTGTGTGTGTGTGTGCGCGTGAGAAAGAGGAGTGTGCATAAGTATGAGTATCACTGATGTCTACCGATTGAGAGCACGTTCCCCAAAATTGTTCCTGTGTTTGTTCCCTGTTGTACTGCCAGTCCCAAATGAAGAAATGACTAAATGTTTCTTTCAACCATTTATTTTATGGGTTGTTTTTAATTTTTTTGTGTTCCTATTCTGACAGCCTGCCCTGGGTGGATGTTGGTGGGAGGGAGAGGGAGACTGTTTGTGTTGGTATAAAATGAACTCAATAAAGTGATGAAACTCATCTTGGTGCATTTTTGCTTTTGTAAAATGTATCCAGACACGATACAGTAGGCTACACGCTCGTCTAAATCCAGTTTAGACTCAACATCACCAACCGAGCATAATTGTATAGTCAAATCATGTTGATTAGTATTGCCCTGTTGAGTTCACTTTAGCCATAACAGGAAGTTGATGTTTACAGTGTTTCTTTTTACAAGGCACATAAAGTATGACTTCATTGGAATTGAGTTTTAAGTCAAAATTAATTATGGTGCATGATGACCATGTCACTAACCAAAACTAGCATGTACAGAATTATATCTCCCTTTAGAGTGACCCATTTAATATGAAAAGGAAAAGAGCTGTAGAAACTGAAAAAACTGAAATTGCCTGGTAATTACTTATTGAATGCAAGTCATTAGCCTACAAGAATACCGATGACTCGGATGAAAATAAGCCGTCTGGGTTTAATTGCAGCATTTGATATTCTTGACAACTCAAATTAAACTCGTTTTGTATCAAAACTACTTTTTAAATATCCAGCCTTTCTACCACTCTTCACATCGCATGCACGCATTTACGCTAAATGTAAATTTTAGGCCCAAGTTATTTTGTCCAGAGTATTCCTTTTAAAACATTTTTAGACGTCCCAACCCTGTATAAAATGCCTGTACTGACTGCAATCGATTTTAAATTAACCCAATTATCAACTTCTACCCAAAGTTCTTTTAAAAAACGCATGGCCACTTAGGAGAGACCGGATTCGTGCAGGCTGATTCCACATCTGACACTGACTGCTTTTACAATGGAGGCCACAGAACTATATGGAGGCGTACAAACAGTGGAATGTCACAGGCCTGCAAATCACATTAAAACTGCAACCTCAATCGCCCTTTTAGTATAATAATGTCTGTTTTTAATTATTTATTGATGTGTGTATGTTCTTACTTGCCTTTGTTGTTTCAGTCTTAAGGAACAATGGTGAGTAAACTGCACTAGGGAGGGCCGATGGTGTCATACTCAACTGGGTTTTGAACTGGTTTGTAAATATTCCGATAAGTTAGGTTGGCTAACTTAACTAGCGTAGCATAAATGTGCGCAGCTGAACAGCGTCCTCAAAATTCCTTTTAAACCTTTAAAAATAATAATAGTATGCCTCCTCTTATGGTTCACTTGTGGGACTTGCTCCGGCATTTTCGGACGGTTATTCCTCTCGATATACTAATACTGCTCAAACGATGTGCACTATACTTCTATGGTGCACATTTCTACGCCTGCGCTATTATTCAGACCTTTCAGCGCTGTCATGGCGGAGGCAAAACGATGGCGCCATTTTGTAACAGTCTGAGAAAAAGCCTTATCTATTTACCTATACAATGAAACCATTGGTGCTTCTAATACAGTGATCAAACCAATCCGAAACGGTCTTATTGGGACGTCGTCGAGGATTTTGACAAAGAATGTGATATCGTCAATGCGCAGTAAGTAAAATGCTTGTTTAGATTTTATTTTTCATTACACGACACAAAATAACATTTCATGTCGTGATCTTCTCTTGAAGCACTTCAAGTGGTTAGCACTGGAGATTTTTCGTTGCTATTTCCATGGTATACAGGAGCATAGACATTTTAACCCGCGCGAGAGAGGAGCGGCCATCGTACCATAGAGCGTAAAAAAATAACGTAGAGGGAAATCTTCGGGTTCGCTGGGATAGTTGATCTCCACCGTATGAAGTTTCCTATTATAATAAGTGTACCAAGATTAAAGCCTAACACCAAGCTCAACAAAATTGCAGTTATACAGGTAATGAATGTAACATTTGCTACCTCAAAAATAAACACTTCCAACTAGCTAGTAAGCTAACACAATGAATGTGGAGATTCCCATATAATTTCCGTACAGCGCAGTGCATTCACTGCCCCCTCAAAACAAAAAAACAAAAAAAACAAGACAAAACAAACAACAACAAAAAACTACTAGGTCACGAAATATTACATGTTGTGGTTGTTACAGGGAGTTTGTGTTCCAATTGTAGTTATGGACGCCAGGGGGCGAGAGTATGTTGTTGCGCAAGTGGGAAAGGTCCAGTGATTACTGGCTGTGCGGTGCGCTATACTTTGTCAATCCAACATATAAGGAGGCCAGCTAATTTAGCTCTAATTAGATATTATTAGCCCTTCTTAACCTTTGTTCCTGCATGACCCCATGTGGTGAAACCAGAACCATTAGTATCTGATTATTTGGTCTGCAGAATTGTTGGCTTGCTTATTTATTTATTTATTTATTTATTTTTATAGGACTAAATATAGTGTGAGCGTTGCCAGCTAATGTTAGGCTGTATGATTAAGGGTCTGTAGTAACAAGGGCAATGATCGCTAACATTGCAGTCACAAAGCAATCAGTTATGTGAATTAGCCGTTTACAAATTCTCGGAAAGCAAATGTTCCTAACTTCAAGTCTTTGTAACCTCTTGTACTGTGTCAAACCATTTCTTTGCTAATTGCTTTGGAAATTATGTAGAGCAATTATCAGTGTAGCAGAGTAAGTAACGTGCTGACATCAGAGGTGCAATAACACTAGTTACCTAGGTTACACAACCATGAGCTTGCCTGCTGCATGTGTATTGCCAAGGAATTTTCTGAAAGCTATCACATTAGCTTGGTAAAAACAAATAGGAACAACAAGTGTCAGTTTATTTTTTTCTGAGCACATGCCATTCTCCCTTTTCCTTATGTTTTTGCTTAATCTCGCATTTTGCATTACAATGGTACTGGATTATGCAAGAGTTGGGCATATAGCTACCTGTAGCACAGCTGCCTGTGCTTATTTTAAAACAAATCAGTCTTCTTGATCACTGATTTCCAATATACCATAGAGATTGATTTGTTTTAAAAAATAAAACGTATTAATGTGTACAGTGCCCTTCAAAATCATCACCACCATTGATAAAGATGAGCAAAAAAGGCTGTATAAAAAAAAAGTTAATGAGCTATATTGTATGCTCAAAAAATTTGAAAATTATATTATTTCATGCCTATCTTTTTTTAATCAAAAGATAATTTTATTTCCCAAAAATGACTAGTAACCCTGTTTTTAGTACTTTGTGCAGTCTCTACTGAGACACACTACTGAGTTGTCTTTTAGTGTTTTATGAGATTAGTGAACATATTGAAAATTTCAAAATCCTTCAGGTCCTTTGGTCTGCACTTGTTGACTGCCCTGTTCCAATTCAAACCATACATTTTCAATTCAAACAATAAACCAGTTTCAGTTTTTTGAGATGGCCATTGCAGAACAGTCAATTTTATTTTATTTGTATAGCGATTTTATAGAGAACTGTCACAAACACGCTTTACAGAGAAACAGAAGGCAAATTGGGTAGAAACCAGGCCTGAATCCCCAAAAAACAAGCAAGGGAGGTAAAAACTCCCCATTGGGAAGAAAAACACTCAAATTGTTGCGAGAAAAAGCCCAAAGGGAAGAAATCTCGAGAGGAACCCGGCTACAGAAGGGGAGCCCATCCTCCACTGGCTGGCCCGGTGTAATTTGCATCATTACAATTTTCATGATTCCAAGTTCCAATGCTGAAATTCGATTGGAACTGGGTGCTATGCTCAGATGAGACCAAAATTGAGATTTTTTGGCAGGGACACCAGTGGTGGGTTTGGCATGATAAGAAGGAAGATTGTGTTGAAAAGGGAATCATTCCTTTGGTGAAATATGGTGATGGATCTTTGATGTTATGGGGTTGTTTTGTATCTATGGGTCCTGGGGCCCTTGTTAAGCAGTTGGGATGTAGGAGGCTACAGTTACTACTCTGAAATCAATAAAGGTTATAATGAGGTGAACCTTTATTAAGTAATCACCAGAGTCCTATAGGAGAGTGGGGAAGGGCAGGAGGTGGTTGTGAAATCCCCTCTTTTAAATTTGAATTAGTTTGTAACATGGAAAATTCAGCCCACTCTGCTTAGCTGAAGGTAGCAAAGTGAAAACCTTGATGTGAGCATACACTTCAGTCCTCCAGTCTGATTTATGCCTAGAGCTGGCTTTACACACACATGCACAATATGAATGAGAAATTGTGTGCATAGAGTCCCCCGTAGACATTAACAAGTGTTTCCCTACGGACATATGTGTCTGTGGAGGTGGGCAGCAGATAGTCCACAGCCTACAGGGTGTGAATGGCCATCTGTTTGCAGTGTTATGTGCCTCTCGCTCACGCTGTGAGTTTGTACAGCTCAGGAAGGGGAAAGGGACGAAGGGAGGTGGCCCCCTGTGGCCAGCGCAGAGCAGAGTTGATGGGGAACGATGGGCGGCCCTGTCACGTCTTCTGCATTGTTAACTTCTTTAAGTGCAGTGTCGACGGAAGGCAAGGCCTCACGCGGCGTCTCTGTTCTCTGCCTGTTAGGGATGGACAGCGGCTCTTCTCTCTACATGTGCTCCCCCTGCTGCCAGCTCTTTGGCTCCCTGGAGGAGGTGCTCTCCCACCAGCTGACCTGCCACCCAGATGACTCGGGGGAGGAGGCCACCCCTGCAGTGCCTCCTGGCCCACAGACTGAGGTACTGCACTTAAGGAAAGGAAACGGGTCGGGGCGCAAAAGCTGCGTTCCCAGCCCGCCTGTTCGTTCATGCTGACCTCATGGACATCAGTGTTGTGTGGAGGAGAGGGTTTTGTTGAACTTGGCATCAATTAAGGGGTTTGAATTTGAATGTTGTTTAATACGACTCACACAAACGGCCACTGTTCTGTACCGTGAATGCAGTGCAGTGGTTTTGATTTGGGAAATCTTTTATTTAAATCTCTTACATTGGCACCTTTGATTATTTGACTTGAATTTCTGGAGTGTATGTATGTGACCTCAATATGTTGGACGATAAACACAGACTATTAAGTTACATAAGCTGCCTGTGCAATGTGCCAGTTAAACTAAACTAATTAATTATTCGCTGTGTAGCATTAACGGCATTGAAAACGTTCAACAACCACAACAAAAAAAGCAATTTTTTGTTGGTCATAGAGACCACTGAGATGTTGTAATTAAAAATATTTCACAAGCTACCTCAATGAAGTCACAGTTAAAGCGAAATCATTTTCAGAATCTTCATATTTTTATGTTTAGAGCTTGTGAAATTGTTAATGTGTCATGTTTGTGCTGTTGGAGCCTATAGAATATGATGCTGAGGACATTTTTTGCCTGGTTATTAGATTTTTTATGACTGATTCACAATGAGAGGCCTCATAAGAATATACAGATAATAATGCCAGGGACAGACCTCTGTTTCTTTAATTGTAGTTAAAGTAGTCTCATTAAGCTGTAATGAAAGCTGTAAAAAGTTACCCAGTAAACATTTTTGGTTAGATTTTTCAAACATCCATCTGTCTCCCTTGAAATAGCCACCTAACAGTTTCTTAATTTGCGCTTGGTGCGACTGACGAGACCCTTCCCAGGGTTTAGGTTAATGTTCAAACAGTCTTTAAATGATTGCTCAGAAGACTTCTAATCCAACGTGAAGTTGATTTTGATGTGCATGGTAAAAGATAAAATTGATGTAATCAGGGAGCAAATTGACCTTTCCTGCAAGAAAGTAAATACTGGAGCCGTAATGGACGTCGACGTCCTTGAGTCCACCATGTTTCTTGGTGAAGAAGCTCGCCTTATGGCACTAAAATTATCTTCATCTGCTTTAGAGAGGCATCATAAAGCAAGGCACCATGGGTAATGGGCAGTTTGCATCTCGTGCAGCAGGCAGGGGATGATATGACCGAGACGTACCCCCCCCCCCCATCGCTTTTTCTAATGAATTGCTCATTGGCTGGCTGACAGGCGAATCAGCTGTTGTGACACCTGGTAAAAACCTAAGCGCTGCATGGTGTTTTTTGGCCCGCATCCTTGTCAACTGCTTAACCACCACTGCTTTGACTTCATTACCTAAATGACCATTGCGGCTGTGTTACATTAAGAGACCTTTCTGTGAAATGCATTTTTTCGCGGGAGGTCGTAACGAAGTGAGCTCCTGTTGTGTTTAAATTCGAAGGCCCAGTTAACCTTGTATCTCAATTAATTGGACCGTAACAGTCAATTTTGGGTAGTCAGCAATTTGTCACCATATATAGGATTTGTTGCCCTTCCAGAAATGATGTCCGGAAAATGAGAGGAACGTCCAAATTTCCTGGCCCTGTCTTTGTGCCACATATTTTTTGCAGTGGAACAATGGAATTGATGAAGGCACTAAGGGAATTGGGCGGACCCAGGTGTCACGCCCAGAGAAATGTTGAGGGTTGCTGTAATTTGATTCCGAGGGAATCAGATGAAGTGGGAGGGGCAGGGCTGTCTGTTAAGCACTCTACTTCCTGCTTCCCCTTAGAGAATGCCAGGTACGTCTCAACCCGGTTCTGAAGGCTGAAAATAAGCCTCACTGTCTGACCATTCCCTTCCAGAAATGTCAAATCTGCCCTTGAGAGCCTGTAGGTACAGAATCATTTATTTTACAGAAAGGATGTTCAGTGCCAAGGGTATTGCCCCTGTTTTCACCTTAAGAAACAGGAAAATTTCCTGAAGGAATTTTGGGCCTGAAATCATAGCCGTTTCACACTTACATTCGAAAGAAATTACCCCCCTCGTGAAATGAGTTGCAAAGCTGGCCGGCACCTCTTGAAATCCGCAGGACCGGATGCCGCACCTGTAGGTGAAAATGAAGGACAGGCTGTGGGTCGGATCCACCTGGCAGCCACCCAGAATAATTCACTTTAAGAGAGTGACCGTGCAGGCATTCACTGTATCATATCCCTGCGGTGATGGGCGTGGAAGCACCCTAATATCCTAATAGTCTGATTGAATGTGAGGCGCGCCGAGGGTACGGCCACACAGTGTGAGTAGGCTGTTACCAGGGGAAACACAAGCTAGGCTTACAGAAACCTTTAAGCAATCATGTTGTTATGATTCTACAGCGAATGTACACTGCTTGGCCAAAAAAAAAGTCGTAGTTGCACCAGTCATGCATAGTGCCCACTGTACAAGCCTCTGGAGGCAGTGTTATGATCTGGGGTTGCTTCAATTGGTCAGGTCTAGGCTCAGCAACGTTATGCAGCAATAAAATGAAGTCAGCTGAGTACCTGAATGTACTGAATGACCAGGTTATCCCATCAATGGGCATATTCCAGGACGACAATGCCAAGATTCATCGGGCTCAAATTGTGAAGGAGTGGTTCAGGGAGCATGAGGAATCATTTTCACACATGAATTGGCCACCAGAGTCCTGACCTTAACCCCATTGAAAGTCTTTGGGATGTGCTGGAGAAGACTTCACGGAGTGGTTCGACTCTCCCGTCGTCAATACAAGATCTCGGCCAAAAATGAATGCAAGTCTGGACGGAAATAAATGTTGTGACGTTGCATAAGGTTGTCAAAACAATGCCACGACGAATGCACGCTGTAATCAAAGCTAAAGGCGGTCCAACAAAATATTACAGTGTGCGACTTTTTTTTTGGCAGGGCAGTGTATCATTGTAAGAAATAGTCTGAGTGGCTATATATTGTCTGGCAGCATTTATGGTAATGGTGAGTAGTTCTAGAAGAGTACTTCAGTCAGGGATTTGGACAGGAAGAGGCAGTCAGTTGTGGTGGTCTTTTTTGGAGTTCACTCAGTGCACCTACAGGAGCACAGGGCTTGCCTTGTGGCTGTAGCTGCTAGTTTATTCTGTGCTTTTTCTTCTCTCTCCCATCTTTATCGTTTTCACCCTTTCTCTAACTTTGAAACACTAATTCCCTTTATTCCACTAATTTCCTTTCAGTTGGGGAAAAAAAAGTATTTGCTGGCACGGCTACCTTCTAAAGCAGGGGTATCAGGCCGGAGTCATGGAGGGCTGCAGGGTCTTCTGTTTTTTTTGTGTGTTTTCAGACTTAAATGATTCATTTAAGTCACTAATTGGCCAGCGTCCAAACACATTGTTTCCGAGGCCAAAATTGGCCACTGATTGAAAGGAAGCCGCAAAAAGCCACAGACACTGCGGCCCTTCAGGACTTCAGTCTGACACCCATGGTTTAAAGGGACGTTATTAACTAAACAACTGTAAAGTGCAGTGCTAGTAGCAGCAGTGAATGACAGTTCTAGAATGAACCTCACCCACGTTTTTTTCTTTCCCGCCTCAGTCACTAGTGCTGTACCAGTTCGCTGAACCCAGCCCTGCCCTCCAGCCTCCCCACGTTGACCCCACCCAGCAGAAGATCGCTCTCTCCAGTCCCATGTTGGCCCTACAGGCCCGCCCCTCCCTCCCGAAGCCCAGCAGCTCGCCGCGACAGAGCCCCGCCCAGGGGACCCAGAGACAGCCCGCCATCAGCTCCGCCCCCCTGATCCGTTACCAGTGCGGGGACTGCAGCTGCCTGTTTGAGTCCCTGGGCCAATGGCAGCAGCACCGCAAGCTGGGCCAGTGCACCATGTCCAGCTCGGAAACGGGCGGAGATAGGGCGGCAGCGGCAGAGGGGGCGGGGCAGGTGAAAATAGAGGAGCAACTAGAAGAGGGAGGAGAGCAGCAGTTGGACAATACTGAGGGAAGCATGATGGATGGAGTCAGGGAGGGTGAGGAAGAAGAAGAAGAGGGAGGGGAAGGGGCGTGGCGGGAGGACTGCGCACGGAATGAGCGAGCGGTCAGCCAGGATCACTCTTATCTGCCCTGCACTGGAGAAAAGCAGGAAGAGGAAGAGGATGAACAAGCACAGGGTGAAGAGAGCATGGCCGACCAGACCCAGGATGAAGGCACAACGATAGGCGTCCAGTCGAATTCAGAAACCCAGCCGACGGACCTGCAGAAAGCCCAAGCTGCTGGTGACGGAGAGTCTGGGGTGGCAGACCACAGCTTCCTGTGTGTGTGCTGTGGGTCCGGCTTCAGCTCAGAACCGGCACTGGTGGCCCACCGCAGGTCCCGCCATGGCCTGGAGGAGGCACTGCACCATTGTCCCGTGTGCGGGGAGAGCTTCATGAACACCACCCTCTTCCTCTACCACCGCAGGCAGCACCGGGAGAAAGAGGAGGGGTCAGTGGACGGGGCCAGGCCAGGGAACGGAGTGAGAAGCTCCAAGAGGGTGTTGGGGCTTCTCCCTTTCTCTGCGCCCTCTGGTGGCACAAAGAGGAAAAGCAGCCCAGAGTCCAGTCCATCACAAAAGAGCCAATCAGGTAAGGACAACATGGAACAATTTCTGTTGCCAAAGCTGATTCTTTTTTATTTACTAACACAGTGTTATGGTTTAGTCGTAACTATGTTGCTGTTGAGTTCTGAGTTTTACAATACAAAGAGCTGGATGGGAGCTTTAAAGTGTGTAAAAAAAACAAACCTCAGAATTACAGAACATGGGCTGTTTTTTGTCCCTCTGGTCTGTGTAGGTCCAACAGCAGTTGCCTCGGTTGAAGGTGAAGAGCAGCCAGTGGGAGGGGACAACGGGTCCCCGGAGACGAAGGCACCGGCAGGCCCCGCCCCCGCATCCTCCGCAGCCGGCGCGGAGGCGGGGCCGAAGCGCCCAGCGGCCTCCCACGCCTGCCCCCACTGCGGCCGGGCCTTCAAGCGCCGCTGCCACCTGCTCACCCACGTCTACAGCCACACGGGCAAGAAGCGCTACAGCTGCGAGACGTGCGACAAGGCCTTCTCCTACAAGAGCAACCTGGCACGCCACCGCCACACGCACGCCTGCGCCAAGCCCTACTCCTGCGAGCGCTGCGGCAAGACCTTCACCCAGTCCGGCACGCTGAAACAGCACTGGCTCATACACGCCAAGGCCGACGCCCTCAGCCAGGGGGTTGATGGGAAGGAGGTGGTGTTTCAGCTTCCTCACCCCTGCACCGACTGCTCCTCCAGTTTTAAAACACGCACTCAGCTGCTCATCCACAGGTAGCCTACCGTGCAGCTGCTGGTGTACCACTGGTGGTGATAAACCCACATGTAGTGAAACAGTGCTGATGTAAGTGGGGAGTTGTGAATACTGGGGATGTACCTGGTGGATTCGCTACTTACCGCAGTGCTGATCCATGCAGAGATAAATCTAGGTCACAGTCAAAAAAGTGATGCGTAATAGTAAAAGTGTGCAATTAGTTATGCAATAAGTGTGTGCTAATGGATCGGGGTGTGTTTTGCTAGAGCAGAGTGTTGATGCTTTTGAAGTGTGTAACCGATAGATAAGTAGGCCAGAGCTCGTAGAACTAAGAGGTAAGTTGAGAATGTTCTGGACGTGAACCACGCTAATGAGAAAAACACGTGCAGTATACTTAGTCATCTTTCCAAGCAGTTTTATTTTATCCATGGTCATGGAGGCGACGTCCATTGGCGTAACCTCCTCATCAGAAGGACGCATGAATCATGTTAAATGTATAAAGGAATGTTTAACTGAATGTTCTGGCAGACGCTGCAGTGATGCTGCTCCCGGCTGCGTATTAAATTAAATTACGGTTTACTGTTGAATTAGGTGTCCGGCTGAGATCCTCTGGGGCTCAACAGGAGCATCATTTCTTGGTCTGAGTGGCCAGGGTGGAAGTTACGTCTGATTTTATGCCGGCTTTCATTGAAGGAGCTTTAGTGGTAGCTTGCTTACCCTTTACCCGTATGTTGTCTGTGAATGAAAGCACATGTATGATTTGAGAAATGTGTCGTTGTTTTCTCAAACCTGTGAAAGAATGGAGGATGTCTTTCATTTTCATCTTTCTCCTCTTGTGTTTTTTATTTTAAATTTATTTTGGGGGGGGGGTGTCCAGGCACGTCCACACCGGGCTGTACCCCTTCTCCTGCACTGTCTGTGGCCAGACCTTCCTGCGCAGAAAACAGCTGCACCTGCACTCTCTCAAGCACCAAGGTCAGAGGTCACTCAGGGGTGATGGAGGGGTCAAGGCTAAAGCTGACCATGGCTAAGCTTTGCTGTCTTTTCCCTTTGCTGTCTGTGTCTAATGTTTATCTTACCTCTGTCTGTAATCTTTGATTTATTACATAAATGAATCTGTAGATTTATCAGGAAATGTAAAACCTGTTAATTAAATATAAATTCAAATATTCCTTGAAATCTAATGCTAGGCCTGCTTCTATCTCCCTGTCCTTGACCATGTTAATTGGCCGGCTAATTAAATTGACGCACTCCAGACTGCAGTGGCGCTTTAAGCACTTTTCTTTTTGATGCACTCAGTGCTGTTGATTTGAAACCTTTGAGTATTTTGCTCAACGTTATGTGCTGCCAGTAAAGCTGAGTCAGGTGGGCTGTTGGACGTTTGCCCATCAGCATTTTCATCTAAATTGCTAACTTTAGCTCTGATGCTTTGCCTGCAGGTGATACTGTAAACTAGCCACACTACTCTTATACGGAAAGCTTTGTTTATAATGCCGGGAGCGGGCTTCGCTTTTTTACACCACATTTCCCCTTGCTTCTAACTTAAAACGAAAATAGCCTTTTAAATGCTAGAATTTTTCTACCTGGATGTTGATGACTTTGTGATATTCTTTCCCTCAGATAGCAGTGCATTACATATTTAAAATGTTAAAATTTCACATTAAAATTCTATTTTTGTTCTAGAATTAGTTTGCCATCAAAAACGTTTGTTGATTAATTGGAAAGATATTAATATCAATTGGTACAGCTTGCATTGGGTTCAAATGAGTATTAGATTAATATTTAGTTAACCGTTTTAAAGATTTAAGATTAATCTACAGATTAAGTCAACTCATGAAAAAATTTGCCAAATAATTTTATATAAGTAGCATTTCTAGTTTTATTCAATATTAGTTCAGTCTGAAATGTTCATTTTATATGTGCAAATGTTAGTCTGGTATTTTAAGTCCTGATGATGTAGGGCAATTCTAATGCAGTAAATTTGTCAGTGTCAAATTCACTTTTTGAGTCATGTTTGAGAAAAGGATGACAATTAACCTTGATTCCTACGATTACAGCCGTATGGATCCAACGGCCTCCATAACAGAATGAGGTTGCGTGTCGATTGCCGCCTTCTTTCCCGCAGTCGCGTGCTTCTTTTAAGCCTGGGGGCTGTTCGTGTCCACTGCTGCATGCCAAGCTGCAATTCCAGCGTTTTTGTTTGAGTTACAGTTCTCTTCTCTGTCTGAGGATTCTGTAGCGTTTCTGTGGCAAGGTCAGTCGAATCACTGCCATTGCCATCGATCATTTTAGTGACCATTCCACTGCCAGTGCAAGTATGCCCTGGAGAATGCCTCTTACACGGGCGTTTGTGAAGCTATGTTGTGTACTGTTTCGCTTCTTTAGCACTGCGGGGTAATACTGCATTGCACGAAGTGAGGCTTGCACTGGTAGCATTGCTTGAATGTTTCGCTCAGAATTATTTGCATGCTGTGCAATATGTATTACATATTTTCCACATTCTGCTGTGGCAGCATTCGCTGTTTTGGAAAGCAACCGTAAAAAAAAACTGAATCAAAATTCAGTGTGTTGCTGCTGGGTAATTTCTGTGCCTGCCTCTTGTCTTCCAGGTAAAGACCCCATTTCCTGCCCCCGTTGCTCCACCCAGTTTTTGAACCAATCGCTGCTGGACAACCACCTGCAGCGCTGCCTGGAGAAGGTGGGGCGGGGGCGGGGCCGGAGCTCGGGCCATCTGGAATGTGACATGTGCGGCCATCGCTGCGTCACCCAGGAGGGGCTGGACCTCCACCGGCTCTCCCACTCGGGGCAGACGCCGCTCCGCTGCCCCCTGGCCCCCTGCCGACGCCGCTTCGCCTCCAGCTCCGCCCTGGAGGAGCACATCCTCGCCCACTGCCAGTCGCCCGAGGACCCTGGCGCCGGGAGCCCTGCCCCCAAGCCCCGCCCCTTCCACTGTGAGCACTGCGGGAAGGATTTCACCACCGCCTCCTCGCTCAGCGTCCACCTGAGGATTCACACCGGCGAGAGGCCCTATCAGGTGAGAGACAGCAGCGCCCCCTATTGTTGGCCTAGTGCGTTCTTTTCACCGTTCTCCTCAGTTTGGAACGGCAGGCCGGGCCTTGTATCACCAGCACCCCGCACGATTAGACCTGCGGCTGCAGCGTGCACGCTCCATTGAAGCGCTCACCTGCAAGCCGGTGACTGTTCTCCACACTACCGGCCACACAGTACTACAGGTCAGCTAGCACAGACTGGAAGAGAGCAGTTTCTCTCACTGATGGCGATTTCGAAGCCTTTGGGGAGTGCCTGCAGTAATGTTGAACAGAACTAACCTCAGGAGCCTTGGCCCGTCCGATACTCGCCCTACCCCTGAAGCCATTGGTGCTCTGCCTCTCCCCCCGTTACAGTCTGAAGTCCCTGCCATGGGGCATAACCTGCACTTAGCATTAGCTGCTTCAGTGCCTGGGCCACCTCTGCTCTGCAGCCTGTTGAGTCAGGTCTTAATGTGAACTACTTCACTTTGATTGATGATGTTGTCAGGGGCAACACAGTACCGGAGCGGTTAGGCAGCAGTTCAAGGCCAAGTGGTTGAAAGGTGGAAAGATGGGAAGATTCCGCTCTGTTTTCTGGCCGTTTTATTGGGCTTATGTTGTCCAAAATCAACTAAGCATGAAAGAAAAATCAATGCATGCAGATGACAGAATAAAAAACAGTTTATTTGCACTTGGCCTTTAGGTGTCTGATTCTTCACCTTTAGATTGCTGTGTGTCTGCCTTTATACCTCATTTGTTATTTCTCCTGATTTTATTTTTATTGTCAGGACAGCGTTTCCCTTAAAGCTTTCCGGCGATGATGTCGAAACATGCTGTGAAAACGATTTTATGATAATAATTCAGTTTTGCTTGAAGTACCATATCAGTGTGATAATATGTAAACATCTCCATAAGTGAAATGGCACACACACAAAAAAGCAAACATCTAGCCAAGATATTCCCTCTCCGCCTCAACTGATGTGTGGTGAGCATTCTGGCACAAAATGGCTGCCGTGCATCACCCAGGTGGATGCTACACATTGGTGACGGTTGAGGCGAGTTTCCCCCTCACCATTGTAAGTGTCCTTGAGTTTCTTGAAAGGCGCATGTAAATATAATGTATAATAATAATAATTCCAAATATCCAGTTAATGGTTTTGATGCATTTGCTACCTGTGAAGTTAGTCAAATAGTCTTTTTTTGTACAGCTTGCCCGCAAAGGAAAGTTGCCCCACTAGCTTTGTTATTGTTAAAACTTATCTATTTCAACTGGTGATCTGGCCAAGTAAAAAAGTGGCCACATTTGTTATACGTATCCTATGTGAGCTTGCGGCTCTTACAGTAATGCCCATTGACTCAGTAATGTTATGTGCTCTGTGAGGCCAGAGCACGGGGGAGTAGAACATTAGAAAAGTATAGAACGGGGTAAAGCTGCTGGACAAATGGAAAAGCTGTTATGAAAATCACTTTGAAAGTGTGCATTTTTCCAGTCCAGTGAGCAGGTCTGTTAACTGCCTCATTTTTCTCTCCCGCTTTCCTTCTGTTGTTTTGGTCACCCCTCACCTCACACCTCAACCCTCCCACTCCCCTGACCTGACCCGGCCTCCCACAATGCACCTCTGCCCCATTCTCCCTCTATGTCCCTGACCTGCCTATCCCTGTCTCTCATAATGCACCTCTTCCCCGTTCTCCCTCTGTATCCCTGACCTGCCTATCCCTGTCTCCCATAATGCACCTCTTCCCCATTTTCCCTCTATGTCCCTGACCTGCCTATCCCTGTCTCCCACAATGCACCTCTGCCCCGTTCTCCCTCTCTGTCCATGAATTACCTATCCCCGTCTCCCATGATGCACCTCTCCCCCTTTCCCCCCCCCCGTGTCTCTCACCGCTCCCCAGTGCACGCAGTGCGGGAAACGTTTCCGGCAGATCCCCCACCTGCGGGACCACGAGCGCCTGCACAGCGGCGCGCGGCCCTTCAACTGCTCCGTGTGCGGGAAGAGCTTCGTCCTGGCCGCCCGGCTGGCCGAGCACGCCCGCACCCACAGTGGGGACAAGCCATACACCTGCCCGCTCTGCCCCCCGGGCCTTCCGCTCGCTGTCCAACCTGGGCAAAACACCGCAAGACGCACGGCCGCGGGCCCCCCCGCCAAGGGACCGGGCCCTGAGGGCGAGGCCGCAGTGCGCACCATCCTGCTGGTCCAGGCCGCGCCCCAGTCCCTGGAGGGTGACGGCCAGGCCATCGCTACCACTACCTCCTCCCAGCTGCTCCTCCTGCACTCCTCCATGTCCATAGGGGAGGGGCAGGAGGGGGAGGTGCTACCCATCATGCCCCATGCCTTCCAGGTCATCGTGGAGGAGACCATTTAAAGAAGAATGAGACAGAAGGTGTGAAAGAGGAGAGAATGGACGGGTGAAGAAAGCGGAGATAGTCAGGGACCCCCAGACAGGACACAACAAGGGCAGAAGGGAGGAAGAGTACACCAGGGATGGAAATTAAAAGTGAGGGAACAATAAGAGAGGATTTGGTTGGCTGAATTGAAGGAATGTAGAATCAACCGGAAAGAGCATGATATCATATCGCTGTATGCGTAGTACAGGTGTGTGTACATAGCACGTTTTATGGGTTTTGAACTTCATTGGCTGTTGAATCTGTTATATTTCTTTAATAAAATGCTTCATCTATCCAGTGTGTGGTGTTGCATTATTTTACAATGCACACAGCTTCGCTGATGGTATCTCTACCTCACGTTCTATTTGCTTCAGTGATTTTCTTCATTGTCACAACTGTGCATTTCTGTGCTTTACTCAAATATTGCTCATTTGTAAACACACGGATACATTTTGAACAGCAGATCCAAGCCATTTCCTCTCTCTGAACGGCACTTCTGAAAAGTATGAATTTTTTTAACATTTACAGTGGCGGGGGGGGGGGGGGGGGGGGGGGGGGGGGGTTGGGTTAAAACGTTTTCTAACAAAATAGTCACTCATCTCTGTGGAGTTGCCCTCTTGGAATTGCAATTCTGTCAGCTGTTTGTATGAATAAAATATGAATATGCATGTTGTATGTTTACATAATGAGATGTATTATTTCATTAAACTCAGTAACATAAGCTCGTCAGGCAGTAGCTCTTTCCAGTAAAAATCCGCTAGTTTAAATGTGGAAATGTAAATAATGAGCATTATTTTTTTGGTGTGAGTCAAAGATTTATCTCTGATTGGTTAATGTGTAATTACAGTATATTTACCTGGTTGAATTGTTAATGACCCTCACCTGGTCCAAACAAGATATGGTTAATTATATAGACTAGACAGTTATATTGTTACTGGCAGGTGTGAGTGGGGAGAAATGCAATAGAAAAAAACACGTTTGTGTGTGCGTGTGTGCGCGCGTGTGTGTGCGTGTGCGCATGTGTGCGTGTGTGTGTGTGTGTGTGTGTGCGTGTGCGTGTGTCCCTATTGGTCTATTCATGTGTGGAGCATCATTCACCTGTTTTCTGTTTCCACTCTCTACATTATGCCAATTACAAACTGCAGTTCTTAATGCCTCGGATCATTTTAGCGGATTAGCGGGATATTATGATAATGCCTGGTAGGGCAGCATTAATCTGAGCACTAAGATTCCAATACTTGTTTGTAAGGATGTATGGGTACTGCAGTAAATGCACTATGTGTGTTCTCAAATGTAAATTAATGAATGCAAATATATATCCAACTAGAGTTCAAACAGCTCCCTGCCTCATTTTGTATCCATCCTAAATCTAAAAATACTTGACACCCAAATAAACCCATGGAAATGTGCGTGTTCAGCATGGGGCTCTGCTGACATCACAGCGCCCCCGTTGAATAAGGACCGAAGTGAAAAACTTTGGTGTGACTGCGTTGAAAGCACGGCGTTGAAAGAACGACGTCAAATAAATTGAGGACCCAGGATACGGTTCATGTTATGCGGTCAAATGGTCTTCATGACCAATTGCATTTTTTATGTCCTGTGATATTTTACTGCACAGCTGTGTCAACAGTCAAAAGCTTGTGGCAGAATTAGCAGTGCCGTTCATCGGTCATCCTGTCATCTAATGACATGAAATACAGAAAGATAAAAATATGTTTTTAAAATCTTCCCATTGCAATTGCATTTAATTAGATTCTCAGTTTGTATTTATGCACAATTAAGCAACACCTTCCTCCTGTTACAGAACCAAAATATTTACCATAGAGGTTCATTAAGTGATGCCCCTCTCATAGTGAAGTGAGAATGTGGTTCCGTAATAAAGAACTACAATGATTTACTTAAAAGAATGTGCTCTCCACTGTGAAAAGAAACAATTGGCGCGCTGAGTTTGGCTGACCTACATGCGGCCGCTGTGTTTTTGTGCATAATGTGTGAGTTTCCACTGGAGAGGCTTGCTCCTTCTGCGCTCTCTCACAAATGTTTGCATTTATTTTTTTACTCGCTCGCTTTTCTGTCTGTCGCTGACTTCATTATTTGCCCTGTTTCATGTCGATGTCTCTTGATCAGAGCTGCCGGTTTACTGCTATAACATCTATTGTTTCTGTCCCTCTAATTTTGCCCTTTACCTGTAATTCCCACTTCCTCTATTCCTAATCTCTCTCTCTCTCTTTCTCTCTCTCTCTCTCTCTCTCTCTCTCTCTCTCTCTTCTCTCTCTCTCTCTCGCTCTCTCTCTCTCTCTCTCTCTCTCTCTTTCTAATTCTTTTCTTCCTTCTCTCTTTTCCCCCTGCAGTCCCTCTTGCTTTGCTGATGTGGCTGTACCTGCTGTGACTTTGACAAAGTGTTCTCTCCCTGTGTGTGTGTGTGTGTGTGTGTGTGTGTGTGTGTGTGTGTGTGTGTGTGTGTGTGTGTGTGTGTGTGTGTGTGTGTGTGTGTGTGTGTGTGTGTGTGTGTGCGTTCCTACATGTGTGTGTATGTGCATGTGTGTGTCTGTGTGTGTGTGTGTGTGTGTGTGTGGACACACAGGCACGCGCCCTCTTCATGTCACATTATGGCTGCGTGTGTGCGGGTCTGTCGGTCTTGATGCGGAGAGTGATTAATGTGTGTTCGCACGGTGGCCGTCCCTGCCACGCTCGGTGCCTGTGTGAGCGTGCGCGTGACGCGCTGGTGTGGCCCGCGTGCCTGGGCGCTGCGTGTCCGTCCGTCTGTCTCGCTCAGCTGTCCTTCCTCACCTCTGTCTCTCTCCTCTCCTCTCTGTCTTCTTCCCCTTCAACATTATCATCTTTTTTTAACAATGTTTTCCTCTATGTGAATTTCTCTCTCCCTCCTTCTCTCTCTCTCTCTCTCTCTCTCTCCCCCTCCCTCCTTCCCCCTCCCTCTCATTCGCCCCTCCCCACTCTCTCATTGATAGTAGGGGCTATGTGACTGGAATACCGAGCAGCTAATCATTATTCCACAGGCCTGGCACACAACGCCGGCTGCACATCAGTTCTCTCTCTCTCCTTCTCCCTCTCTCTTGCTCTCTCTCTCTCTCTCTCTCTCTCTCTCTCTCACCCTTTCTCTCTCTCTCGCTCTCCCTCCTGCTCTCTCCATCTCTCTCTCCTTCTCCCTCTCTCTTGCTCTCTCTCTCTCTCAGCCTTTCTCTCTCTCTCGCTCTCCCTCCTGCTCTCTCCATCTCTCTCTCCTTCTCCCCTCTCTCTCGCTCCCTCTCTCAGGCCACAGGCAACACAGGGCCCGTGGTCAAGCCCTGGGAAGAGGGATGACAAAAGAAAATATCAGGATGAAAAGAGCCTTATTTAGAGAGCAATGCAACAGTGGAGCAGACCGGGCAGAAACCCACACCTGCTGCTTCTCTGTCAGTTTTTGTACCCATAAGAAAAATAATGGTCAATAATAATGGAAATAAAAATATATGTATCAAGATAGTATTTTGGAGCACGTATAACGATATATTTATCATTTCCAAATGCAAAGCACTCAAATGCAGCAGAAGCCCAAGACTAGATCCTTTCACTTAAGGGATGCAGATTATTTGTATTAATTTGTCTAGACAGCTTTATTATGACCACAATACTGTCCACAGGTGCGAAGTGTCACCTTGACCATAGCTAGCAGTTGCGGAAATTGATAGTTGTGTATAAGCCCGAATTGGCGATTGACGACTATTCTTGCCAAGCGAGACAATTCAATTACACATGCTGTATTCAAACTTGAGAACCTCCATCACTGAGCCGGCGGTGTGTGTTGGTGTGATTGATGGTTATTTAACTATTGTCTATCCTGATCAAAGATTTGTAACTGCATGAAGAGTGCTTTCAGTGAATCCTCAGGATTCCGATTGACTCTGCTGAATCCAGGGAGCAGCATGTCATTTTATTATGGTGTTTCTCTGCTGCCACTCTCAGGGCCTGATTTACTAAGCCTTTTAGCACACACAAAGCTAATAACACAACCAATGATTGGTGCAAAACAAATACCATAACCAATCATTGGTCATGTTATTGGTTTTGCGTGTGCTGAAAGGTTTTGCCCACACTAAATTTCAAGCCCTTAGTGCAATAGAGATGATTTTTTTCTTCATTAAGAAAAAAAGCATGCCTTCTCCCATTAGATTTGAACTAAAATATATTGCATATATTAGAGAAAATATTTTTGTCACGGTCATTTATGCAATTAATAAAGTAATAATGTAGATTAAAAAAAAAAAAAAAACATATCCCTGAAATTTAGAAATGTAATTTTATTTGGATATTTTTTCCATACATTTAAAACAAACCATTGTAATATACAGTACTATTACTGTTTGTATTGCACGGGTTGCATGTGTAGGAACACTTTAATAGCAATAATAATGATATATACCACATATTTATAATTATGCTCTTCACTGGGATTTCATATTTTACCATATTGTGTGTATGTGTGTGTCTGTCTGTTTGTTAATGTTACATTTGTTGTGGCAAGAATATTACCCATTTTGGTGAATGTGCAGTTTTGCATGCACTCTCTCATTCTTTTCAGTCTATATATTCTATATATAAACAGTGTGTGCCATCTCTCTATATAAACAGTGTGTGTCACATATATGAGAGAGAGAGAGAGAGAGACGTACTGTTTGGATGTTGTGCGCCCACAGGCACTTCACTGTGACAGAAAGCACAGGCACGCAGAGGTGGATGTGATTTGATGTGCGGCAGAGAGGAGCTGTAGAGAGCCGCTGTTGGTCAGAGATCTGTGAAGCACTCCGGTGGTGAACATGATCCTCTGTGTTTCCCTCCACCGCTGTCATGCTGCAGTTTCAACCACTAAACTGTGGACTCTTATCAGAAATGGCCGCCTTTTTTTTTTCATTCTTTTCTACTAATATCTAATCTAGAGCGACTTTTTCTGTAATATGTTTCAGGTAAGGTGTTAATTAGCTGCACAAGGACTGAAGTTGTAGAGAGATCACGGAAACGTTGACCTTGCTCTGAATGTCACTATTTTTAATGTTTTGTATTGATATTTTTTTTTTTTTTTACAAATCACTTGTTGTCATACATGTAATAAAGTATATTAAAAGGTTTTTACAAGTAGAAGTTGTGATTTATGATGCCAGTGACCTTAGATTGTAAATGACAAAGAGCCCGTCAGTGATTAATTTGTTCTAGCGTGAACATTGTGCGTTCTTAGCATGGTAATACACTGTGTATCAACATGTGTTTGTGTGTCCCTAGCATGGTAATACACTGTGTATCAACATGTGTTAGTGTGTCCCTAGCATGGTAATACACTGTGTATCAACATGTGTTAGTGTGTCCCTAGCATGGTAATACACTGTGTATCAACATGTGTTAGTGTGTCCCTAGAATGGTAATACACTGTGTATCAACATGTGTTTGTGTGTCCCTAGCATGGTAGTACACTGTGTATCAACATGTGTTTGTGCGTTCTTAGCATGGTAATACACTGTGTATCAACATGTGTTTGTGCGTTCTTAGCATGGTAATACACTGTGTATCAACATGTGTTAGTGCGTTCTTAGCATGGTAATACACTGTGTATCAACATGTGTTAGTGTGTCCCTAGCATGGTAATACACTGTGTATCAACATGTGTTAGTGTGTCCCTAGCATGGTAGTACACTGTGTATCAACATGTGTTTGTGCGTTCTTAGCATGGTAATACACTGTGTATCAACATGTGTTTGTGTGTCCCTAGCATGGTAGTACACTGTGTATCAACATGTGTTTGTGCGTTCTTAGCATGGTAATACACTGTGTATCAACATGTGTTTGTGTGTCCCTAGCATGGTAATACACTGTGTATCAACATGTGTTAGTGTGTCCCTAGCATGGTAATACACTGTGTATCAACATGTGTTAGTGTGTCCCTAGCATGGTAGTACACTGTGTATCAACATGTGTTTGTGCGTTCTTAGCATGGTAATACACTGTGTATCAACATGTGTTAGTGTGTCCCTAGCATGGTAGTACACTGTGTATCAACATGTGTCTGTGTGTCCCTAGCATGGTAATACACTGTGTATCAACATGTGTTTGTGCGTTCTTAGCATGGTAATACACTGTGTATCAACATGTGTCTGTGTGTCCCTAGCATGGTAATACACTGTGTATCAACATGTGTCTGTGTGTCCCTAGCAGATGTAAGGGTAATTTTCTGATTGACAATGTGTGTGTGTTAACATGAAGACAATCACGTGATTAAAATTAACTTTTAATATAATCCTTATTACCAATAAGAATATGTATGCAGAATTAAGTGCTTAAGAAATATGCTCTATAATACATATGGATTCAGACCAAATATCTTTCTCTGTCTCTTTTGGAAACAGACAGCCTAAGAGATTAATGTCTCTGTTATTGCTAGTAGAAGTTTGCTTGGACATTTCGATCTTATGGCAAGGTCAGAGTTTATCTTGAGACTAAATACTCGTAAGCCTAGGTTGTCAGCTGCATGTCCTTGTAATTTATACATAGAATCCGCCCTGGTGGAGAGATACCAAGATTGTGTATAAATTCTCTACTGTATGTATGTTTCATCAGAGCACTGGTAAGGAGCTCTCATTCTGGTCTTTTTGCAAATAAACGGAAGTCTTATTCTAAATCAAAATACTGTTTTGCTGTGGATCTGTTTCATCAGACGATGCTCACTGTGGTGTAGGAAGGGAATTTAAAGCAGATTTCCCTAACACATGGTAATACACTGCATCAACGTGCGTTTGTGTGTCCTTAGCATGGTAGTACACTGTGTATCAACATGTGTCTGTGTGTCCCTGGCATGGTAATACACTGTGTATCAACATGTGTTAGTGTGTCCCTAGCATGGTAATACGCTGTGTATCAACAAGCGTTTGTGTGTCCCTAGCATGGTAATACGCTGTGTATCAACAAGCGTTTGTGTGTCCCTAGCATGGTAATACACTGTGTATCAACAAGCGTTTGTGTGTCCCTAGCATGGTAATACGCTGTGTATCAACAAGCATTTGTGTGTCCCTAGCATGGTAATACGCTGTGTATCAACAATAATAATAATAATAATAATAATAATAATAATAATAATATATTCCATTTATATAGCGTTTCTCATTTGCGGGGGCAGATCTCAAAGTGCTTTACAGTAAAAACAAGAAATATATAGTAAAAGTCAATAAAAAAATAAAATAAAAGAAATAAATAAAATAACATGCGTTTGTGTGTCCCTAGCGCTGTTTGTCACCGTCAGTATAGGTGTTACTCTCTGCGTGTAGTAGTGAAAAGGCGTAATTAGCCCATTTACCTTCTAGGATGAATGTGTGTGGGTGTGTCTCTATGGCATGTGTTTTGTCTAAATGTGAATACCTATGCTTTTGTTTGTGGTGGTATGTGTGTCTGTATCTGTGCATATATGTTTATGTAAAATTGTGAATATGCGCATTATGCATGTATGTGTTTGAGAATAAATTTAGGCCTGTGTGTGATTGTGTGTGTTTATGTGTGGGGTCATATACAGTATGTGTGTACTTGTGTGCATATATTACTATGTTTGTGTAAGGCACCACATGTTTGTGTACATCCATTTATCTACTGTTTGATTCTATGCACCTGAACTGTGGATTTGAGTTTGCGTATAAATTTCTGCATTTACATACATATTTTGTCATGTGTGGTATTGTAGGTTTCTGTGTGTGTGTGTGTGTGTGTGTGTGTGTGTGTTTGAGACAGTGTACGTCCAGGATTGACCTGGAGGGATTGAAAGAGTGGGGGCGGTCCACATTTGTCTTTGAGAAAACCCGAGAGGGAGAGAAGGAAGAGAAGGGAGGGGGGAGAATAGGAGGGAGGGAGAGGCCAAGAGGCAGGGAGTGCTGATTGGATTGGAGAGAGCTAAAGAGGTATGGGGATACAATTGAGCTGAGAGAGAGAGCGAGCAGGAGGGAGTGCGAGAGAGAGAATGCAGTTTGCAGTCCTACACTGTGGAATTACGGCAAACCAAAATGTGTTGGGGGCTGAAAAGGAGAAAAGGGAACGAGGTGAGGCAGGAGAAGCAGTAGTGTAGCCGTCACTAAGAAGCCGTCCTCCTCTTTTAACAACGCTGCCGGAGACGGTGAGGGGGGGCCAGCGCTGTTTATTCGCCAAAGAACGGCCTGCAGAATTGCAACCCGGGTGTCATTGCGATTGCGGTCGACTGTATACGCGCGCGCGCGTGTGTGTGTGTGTGTGTGCGCACGTGTGTTTGTGTGCGCCGACGTGCCGGGTCTTTGTGTGACGATACAAATCAAATCTTTTGTCTGTTTTTGTTTTTGTATTTTTGGGAAGGGAGTATCACGGTTTTGCGCAAGAGGGATTTGACGGGCAGTCCGGGCCGTGTGGCGGTCTCTGTAGCGCCTTCACCCCGGCCTCGCTGAGCCCTCAGTGTAGCTATCCTATTGGTATTCAGCTGATGGATGTACACGGGCTCCTTCTCTTCTCAGTCAGGCTGGAATCACAGTGCTGGGATTGTATTTGCCTGTGGAGAGGAAACTAAAATGGGTGAGTGTGCGTGCGTTTCTCTCTCTCTCTCTCTCTCTCTCTCTCTCTCTCTCTCTCTCTCTCTCTCTCTCTCTCTCTCTGTGTCTCTGTCTCTCTCTCTCTCAGTCATCAGTCATACTCGTTTTCCCTCTCGTTTGCTTTTTTTCCGTGATCAACGCTTCTCTGATCTTGCTTCGTCCTTTACCAAATTTCATTCTGACTTACATCAGCCATTTTTGCCTACCCACCTCCTTCAAACCCCGCCAACCTTCTCTCTCTGAACACGCATCACTCTTATTCACTGTCATTGTAGCGACACCAACATCAACAAGCCAGTATTTTAGACGAGTCTGGTCTCATTGTCTCATTGTGTGTTGGTGGAATTTGTTTGTCCAATCAAACCTGCACACCCCCCCCGCCACCCAACCGGTGTCACGTCCATTTCATTTTCACTTCTGAACATGAAACTTTTGGAAATGATGTTAGTGATACGCTACTACGGAAAGGCTTGATCATATCATACATCACTGTATAAATGTATGACATTCAGTCAAATCTATTTTTTTTAAAAGCACTACAGTCACTTTCAAGCTTGGCTACTTTGCATATGTGTTGCTGTGTGAGGTATATTGTTCTAGCCTGCATGATGTGTAAAATATACAATAGAAACACCACGTAATTATGTGGCACTTAAGTGGTTCCTGTGGCATTACAATGAGTCTGATACATTTACACACGTACTAAAACAGTTTGCCTTGTAGTCTCTCAAACACTGACGTGTTCATATTCTCCCCCAAGGCACTCAATTACATACTGCATGACATTCAACCCACAGCTCTTTCCTATGTGAGTGTGCCCAGGAAACAATTCTCTTCCTGCGGGTGGGGGTTGGGCGTATGGGGCATGGGAACCTGTGGCTTTTAAATTAGGTGAAAAAAAATCACTGAATCCCAAAGAAGAGGGCTGGGAAACAGAGGGATGATAAAAAGGGATGTTACAAAAAGAAGGGACCGGCAGAGAAAATGGAGAACCAGGCCTTTTTAGCTGGGGCTATGTGCTCCTTTTCTTTCCCATGCTCTTTTGCCACCTATTTATGTCTCTCCCCCCCCCCCTCTCTCTCTCTTTCTCTCTCTCTCTCTCTCTCTCTCTCTCTCTCTCTCTCTCTCTGACTTTCTCTCTACCCCTTCTTCCTTCTTTGATTTGCTGCAGGGCAAGAGAATCTCTGTCCTTCCTTTCTTACCGGGAGCCACTTCCTCCTCTGCCCGAGGCCAAGTATACCTGCATGTGCCCAGTCTCACACGTGCTAACGCTCGCCCAGACGCCCAGACTGCTTCTTAACTCTGAGACCTGCTACTGGAGATTTTTTGTGTTGACATTTCATCAGCTGGAGCCCAAATTGGATCAGTGAGCAGTTATCCGCCTTCATATATAACGATGACTGGGTCCGGGATGAATTTTGTGTGACAGAGAGAGAGTTCTAGAGGAACTGGATTTGAAAACGCGTTGATACACACTCATGCTACTAGAGTCCTGCCCTGGAGGCGTGAGGGATGGCTATTGGGTTGCATCACCTACCATGAACTTGGATTTAAACCTACAGCTGTACTAAGTAAAGTGAAGAACTGGGAGCACTAGGCTAAAGTAATTAATTAATGCTGAGACTGGACAAGATTTTGCCTGGTGACAAAGAGATGGAACTAAGCTGAGGGACGTACGAAGGAGAGACGTTCTCACAAGGGGACACTACCATGGGATTCTGGGAAACGATCATAATTTTCCTCTGGATATCTTGGCAAAATCGCCAGCCTTTTCTCGCGCAGGCTTCTGCAGGGCTGCGGATCGGACTGTGAGCGGAGCTGGGGGATAAAGTTTTGAGCGAGAAACCATTTTTACTTTCATACCTCTCTTTCCTTTTTTGGTGTGTGGGGGAATAACTGTCAGAACAGGCTGCTGCAGAGCCTGGGCAGAACCTTAATGCGAAGTGCAGGGCCGGAGCAGTAGAAGAGAGAGACTGTCGTGAGGAAGCGGGCGAGGAGAGCAGGGGAAGAAGAAAGGGAGAAGGGTAGGGAGGATTTAGCCTGGAGAGCTGATCTATTTCGCAGCACTGCTGTGAAGGGAGAGAGAAAGAGGGGAAGGAGTAGGCGGGGGAAGAGGGAAGAGCAGCTCGATGGCTGGAGGGGACGGAGGGGCAGCCGCATCCGCGGGTTGGGGGGGGTTAACGGTTCGACGCCGGTCCCCCGGCTGGCGCCGCTGGCGGGTGTAGCGTTTCCGTGGCTCCCTGGTCGCATCGTTTTGCCCTTCGACGGCGCAGCGGCGCGGCGCTTCCGCTCTCATTAGCCGCAGCTGCCAGTGCGTGCTGCTCGCAGCTCGGGTCACTGCAATAAGGGGGCAGCCGAAAAGCAACCGACTCCCAGCCTCTGCTCCCCCGGCTTCGGCAGGGATACACAGAGGGGAACGAGGAGCGGAGAGAGAGAGAGAGAGAGGCAGAGACTGAGAGGAGACGGCGAGAAGGGGAACAGGTGCAGCTTCGTTTATCTTTTTCTTTTCATTGAGTTTTTTTTTCCCTCTCCTCTTCCTCTCATCATAGAGAGACATTTCTGTAATCCGCCTTCAACCGAGAGGAGGGAGGCCTTCATACATCAGAGAGAGAGGGGGAGAGAGAGAGAAAGGAGGAGGAGAGGCCCTTTTTTCGGACCGAATCCGCCTTTTCATTTATTTCCCCCTGCTCCACCGTTTCGGCAGCCAGTCACGGGCTCTGTCACTTCGTCACCCTCCATCTCTCTGCCGCGGAAAAGAACGAGACGCCATCCTCCCCTCTCTCTTCTCTCTCTCCCTCTCTTTGGTAATTGAAAGACTGTGATATTTCCTTTTCCCTATTTCCCGTTTTCTTTTCCAAAAGGAACACTGCTGCTTTAGAGGTCAACAACAAGGAATCTGACATTTTTCCTTAGTGAACAGTGAACCGTTCTCCCCCGTCACAACCACCACCCCATAAAAGATAATTAACCCCCCACCCCCACGGAGACTACAGAGCTGCTGATCAAATCGCACACCTTAACCCCCCTCTTGCATTTCTTTTTTCTTTTTTACCTCTCACTCAATCCTGGCTCTGTTTCTTCTGCTGCTGTGTTGGCCAGCGACTACAGGGATCTATGGAAAACGGCGCCTAGTATCGTCTGATTCATTCCGTGAGTATGCCTCTTTTTATATGTCAACCTGTTTCCAGGGCTTCTCGTATATTTTACCTGTTAGAATATTCCCCTTTATTCATCTGATCTTATAACAAGGCTTCACGTGTTTGTGTCGGTCCATTTATCTACTGTATGATTCTATGTGCCTCAACTGGGGATTTGAGTTTGTATATATATTTTTCTGCATTTACATGCATATTTTGAAATGTATGGTATTGTAGGTTTTTGTACTGTGTGTGTTTGTGGGGATGTGTTCTGTGTGCGTGTGCGTGTGTGTGTGTGTGTGCGTGTGCGTGTGCGTGGCTCCGGCTCCGTAAAGCATATTATCGGTTCTATTCACTCGGATGCTCTTAAATGTTCATTCCCTCAGGGTCACATGTCTGGTCTCTAGGGATCTGAGTTCGTTCTTTTGAAATTGGTGTCCCTAAGTGAAAGCCTCGTAGAATCTGTGTATTGATTGATATTGAGGTTCCTTTGATAACTGTGAGGTAAAAAAAAAAAAACACTGAGGTAGTTTAAACACTGAACGTGTGAAAACACTCTACAGGCAGCAAATTAAAATTGTGTATGCAATCTCCATATAACTCCATAAAAACACACATTAAGTTGAACAGATACACTGTTCAGCAGCCTGTTTAACTATGGATAGGGCCATTAACTACACTCCTAATGTACTTCTACTTTATACAGTTAGATAATTACCGGGGAAATGAACAGAACAGAACAGCTCTGATTGGCTTATTGGCCTTTATTGTTAGTACACTGTGAAGGCCGGAGATAATTAAGATTATAAGTTATTACTTATAAATGATTACTCCCAAAGTACAATGATAATTCTTTTCATATAAAAAAAATATATATATATTTTCATATTCCAAGAATGGTGAAAAGAACGTAAGCTTCAGTTTTTCTTTTAATCCAATCAGAGCTGATCAATTTGACCAGTAATGACCCTGACCGTCATACTTAGTGCATCATACTTGTTTCAGGTGAACTACCTTTTCCGTCTTTGCTGTGATGTTTTACCACAGGAGCGCAGTAATAACTGCGGAAGTGATTTTGGCCACGTTTCTCCGGTTTGTTGTTTGTTTTGAGGCGGAGCTCTAAATGGAGCGTAGCGTGATTGGGGCCATCCATCAATTTTTGGCAGCTTTGCAACAGATCTAGTTAAAGTGTAGAAGTGGAGGTTGTGGCACATTGCGTTGTGTCCATAAAGTGTGGTGTCATTTTGTGTGTGCTAGTGCTGCTATCTGACCCAGGGCCTGAAGAGTGGAGACATCCTGTCCACCACATTGTTCCGGTCCACAATGGAGATCCCTTTCGCTTTGTTCTCAAGATCTTTCCCCAGAGCATCATGGGTATAAAAATCCCTCCATCACTGTCCCTGCCCTGCTGCCTTGTTGATGGCTGAGGAGCGGGGCTGAGACTCTACTGGTGTGAGACAATGGAAAACCGCCTTTGTTCGTAAAATGTACAGCTCTGTTAGTGTCACTGAAGAGGCTTGGCCTGAACGGAGAGCTTATCTTTGGATGTGCTTCACATCTCGTGATCCTCCTGAGCATTTTGCCACTCACACATGATTAGTACAGCCCGAGACTGGGAAAACGCGAGTGAGGATGTAGACGTTTTCAAACGGGTTTGGAGATTATTTGGGTTCTTGTGTGTGAAAAGTACTGAGGAGTTTATGGACGTTCATCCAGAAGGCAGATATCAAATTGAGGCCAAGGTCAACAGTTGGAACCACTGTTCAGCATTTTGATATATTTTCAGTTTTTTTCTCAATGTTCAGTAAAATAGTACAGATTACCCAAAATACACAACACTGTATATATTCATATTGTACCTGAAAATGGCCCAGCCATGTTCATTTAAAAATGTAATTATGCTTCTCCTCAGCTAGCTTGAGCTTATCCATTTACTGTCTTAACTGTTGCTATGGGATTTGGATTTTATCTAATTTTACTCCAAAGAATCTGAATGGCCTTACTTAACATTTATTGAACACCGTTATATGAGACAATGGATCATTTGAATGCTTTTTCCCAACCTACAATTAGATATAACATGTTAAAGGTCATGTTTTCGTATGCATTTCACAACATAGTCCTAGGTCCTATACCAGGCTTCGCAATCTCTGAGGAGCATGCTCTGATGTGCTGTGTAAAATAATGTAAAATAAATTGGTGCTTCATCATGGCAAAGTGAGCTGGACCTTCTCATATCATTAGAGGTGAGCCATTAGTATTGAAGCAAGGAATGTAGTAATGTCATATTTTTGTTCTGAAAGAGCTAGCACAGATCAAGCTGCTATTGCTGTTTACTGACTGAAAAAAAAAAACACAAACACAACCACACAAAAATGCAACATATTGAGCGATAAATTTAATGTTAAATGTTAAATTCTCACCAAAGAACTGGTCCCTAGGATTAATAATAATTAAATAAATCTTCACCAAGCAGCCTGATGAGTGTAGGGTCTTTTAAATGGACAGTTTTCACTTTCTGGTGCTTTTTGATATTATTTCAGTTTTAGTACATCCTTCATCGCACACACACAAGAAAAAAAACAATAAAAAACAAACACTATGAAGAACCACAGAAAGTGAACCGTCCAAAAAATGGACTCAGTGCTCAGTGATGAAAGGTTTGACCAGGCGCTGGTGACGCGCCTACACCAGTGTGATGAAAGAGAAGCCAGGTTTGACCAGGCGCTGGTGACGCGCCTACACCAGTGTGATGAAAGAGAAGCCAGGTTTGACCAGGTGCTGGTGACGCGCCTACACCAGTGTGATGAAAGAGAAGCCAGGTTTGACCAGGCGCTGGTGATGTGCCTACACCAGTGTGATGAAAGAGAAGCCAGGTTTGACCAGGCGCTGGTGACGCGCCTACACCAGTGTGATGAAAGAGAAGCCAGGTTTGACCCGGCGCTGGTGACGCGCCTACACCAGTGTGATGAAAGAGAAGCCAGGTTTGACCAGGCGCTGGTGATGTGCCTACACCAGTGTGATGAAAGAGAAGCCAGGTTTGACCAGGCGCTGGTGACGCGCCTACACCAGTGTGATGAAAGAGAAGCCAGGTTTGACCCGGCGCTGGTGACGCGCCTACACCAGTGTGATGAAAGAGAAGCCAGGTTTGACCAGGCGCTGGTGACGCGCCTACACCAGTGTGATGAAAGAGAAGCCAGGTTTGACCAGGCGCTGGTGACGCGCCTACACCAGTGTGATGAAAGAGAAGCCAGGTTTGACCAGGCGCTGGTGACGCGCCTACACCAGTGTGATGAAAGAGAAGCCAGGTTTGACCCGGCGCTGGTGACGCACCTACGCCAGGTGTGTCAGTCACATAGTATGCCATGCAATTACTGAGCAACTACAGCTGTTGGACTGCAGAGTGACAGCTAGCAGCACGTGCCCTCGGGGGAAAATTGTACCTGCCAGTGCCCACTCTTTGTGTCCAGGACTAACAGAGGAGATTGCAGCAATGGGGCAAGCCTGCAGCTTTGACTGGGAAATACAAAAGCAAAACGGCTGTTAAAAATGTGTTTGGTCGGTTATGACACACATTTTTTTAGTCTACCTTATTAGGGCCATGTGACTTGGTGTGTCCTTGGCATTGTTCCAGTGGACATTTGTATCTGTTTTTCAGTTTTCAGTACTTGTTCACATACATTTTTTCTTCAGGATTGCAGTTTATTGCATTTATGTATTACTGTTCTAACTGGATTTTAAATAATAATAAATGTCTTTTAAATAGCAGTCATTTGTCAAAGTACAGCAACAATAACATTAGGAAGCTCTCCTTACAGTTGGTCTCCTTGTGTATCAATACACTTAGGTCCTGATTTAATAACACCTTTAGCATGTGCAAAACCTTTTAGCACACGCAAAACTAATTGCCCAACCAGTGATTGGTGCAAAAGAAATACCATAACCAATCATTGGTCATGTTATTGATTTTGCGCGTGCTAAAAGATTTTGCACTCCCTAAAGGTCTTAGTAAATCAAGTTTACTACTCAGTATTTTATATACTGGTAGTTTATTGCTTTATAACAACACATAATTATTTGTACTGTGAATAAAATTGATCAATATCAAGACCATGTCCATATTCATATTCATACATAGCTCTTTCATGGAGCAGAGCAGACCAGATAGAAGTAGAGTTACAATCAGGATGGGTTTTACCATTGGTTAGATGGAGAAGCCCCTCTAATTCCCAAGGCTGGCTGTAGGCAATCACTTTCATTCACATTCACACAATCGTATTCATTTCAACCGTGGAATACAATCCATCTCGGGAAGCCGGGCGCTGGGAGATCAATGGAGGGTCTTATTCATGCGTGACCAGTGCGGTCGCCCATCCACACACCCATCCCCAGAAGCAGAATCAGAGGAGGCTAACAGGCCCAGTTTTGCATCTCCCTTTCAGCATACCCGTGAAGTAACTGCCATTCAACAGACAAATGTGTGTCTAGTCTTCCATTTCCTGTAGAAGATGTATGAAAATGGATTCCATGTAAGGCTCTCTAGTGCTGAGATGAGCTTCCTTATCACAGGTCCACATATAAGGATACCTGTGCAGAAGTAACCTGAGACGTACTGTATGATTATCACCTCTCAAACGCGGCCATGGAGTACCCCTGTGCATGCTGGTTTTTGTCCCAACCACAATTGCAATCCCAGAATTATAACAAGCGGTTATTTTTTCGTAATTGGGTGCTTTTCATGTTAAGAGGGATCATTTACCCTCTCAAGCCACATTATCTCAGAAATAGTTACGCATGCCACGAAGAATAAACGTCCCACATTCACATTGTGCTTATTGTGCTATATTACAAACAATTACATAAAAAGAGTTATTTATAAAAGAGAGAAAAGAATTGTTTAACTGATCAGAATAAAGGCTGAGATTAATCAATAGGCTCCTATTGGACACAGCCTGTAAACACATGGCCACTAAAACTAACCATTTGGTAGATAATGAAGAATTCAAAGACAAAGCAAATGACAACGAGCCTAAAATAAGTTTAAGGAAAAAAATTCTGAAAGAACTTACACGTGTTCAAAAAGCTAATTAGGACCCTATTCATTCATCTTCGTCTTTTAATTTTATCAGTTAAAATTTTTTGTTACCTCTTTTTATGTAGCCTAATTGTTTGCAATATAGCACAATAAGCAGAATGTGAACATGGGACTTCTATTCTTCATGGCATGCATAGCTATTTATGACACAACGTGGCTTAAGGGTAAATACTCCCTCTAAACATGAAAAGCATCTAATTAAGAAAAATTTACAGCGCCTTGTTAAAATTCTGGGATTGCAATTGTGGTTGAACACGAACACCAGCATACACAGGGGTAATCCGGGAAATATTCACAGGGGCCGGGGGAAATAATATCAGGGTGGTCAACAGGAACAGTTGGACATGTTATCTCTCCACAGATTTAACTGCTCCCCACACACCACAACGCAAAGCCTCACACAAACACGCACACGCACACACACACACACACACACACACACACCAAATTTCATCTGACTGCTGACCTGGGTCCAGCTACAGCAATGGCAGCAGATATGAAGCGCATAGATTATCTGTCCTCAGATCACTCTCCTGCGAGATGCCCCCGCATGGTTCTTTCACACCTCCGGGAACATTTGTCCTGGTGGAAGGAACATCCACAGGACGCTTAGTTAACTTTGCATGGGAAAACAAGGCTGCGTGTTCAGGGTGCTGAGCTCGCTCCAGTGAAAGCAGTGAAGCAGAACCCAAGATGGTGGGCTTTCAACCAGGCAGGTTTTTAGCACTCTCCCCATGGTTCACAGCCACTGCCAGATCACTCCATCAAAATGTATTTCATGTCTCCCATTTTGACAACTATAAATGCGCATAAGCAGGGTTTTATATTGATTAAACACATAGTCATGCTGAAGTAATGAAACAAAACCAATTGAAATGGTGGCCTTAGGACCGTAGGATAAGTTTGCACGCAGTTGTGTGTGAATGAGACCTACTCCTTTGAAGTTTGAACTAAGATGCTAATTCTACATTTGCTCATTTGGATTTCCATATTTTGGGAGCTTGTTAGCCAGATATTTTATGTTATTCTAATTAACTGCATTACACAGTCCACACTGGGACATGCTATCATCTACAAAACAGACGTGTTTTGTTCACAATATGGGGAAAGGAAACGTTAACCTACTCTGTGGTATTGCTGTGGTGTATTAATCTGCAAACACATTGGTGGCAGCTGCAACTCATAAACCTGACTGCTCGTTCCTGTGTTGAGTACGACGAGGGCATCCCTCCATTGCGTTGTGAACAAAAACCTCATAATTGCGAAGACAAGGAAGTGAATCTGAGAATGTAAGCAAGAGGCGCTTCAAAAAGCTCTCCGCAGATTCGGCTTCTGGCATGTATTAGCAGCCAATAAATGGATGCATTCTTTTCAAACGAAATAAAGCAAACCAAGCCCCTTTGAAACAAGATTATCAGGTTCACACAGCACAGAAGTGCGCTTAATCAATCCAACTCAATGACATTTCATTTGATATGTGCCTCTAAACAAAGGAGTGTTTGCTGAAAAGGAAAGCAGAGTTGGAACATAACATGGAATGGAAGAAATCAGCAATGATTAAATACCAGAAAATAAGTGTGATAATACAGAAGGAAATATATGAACTGCATTTGAGTTTTACTTGTTTGTACACAAAGAGATGTCCTGGTGTGATACCTTGCTGTTACGTAAGATATAGCTACTCCTGAGAGGACGAAAAACCTTGAAATTTGCAATCTGAACGATTGTGAGGGGGAAAAAAAAGTCAAAGATTCCCCCTGAAGTCAACTAATTTAAACAGAAACTTTTTAAATCAATTATTAAGACTTGAACCAGAAAAAAAATGTCAAAAAACAGCCATGGGCTTCCACAAAGCAACGTTGTCAGATCGAGGCAATCAACCCAGCCAAGGAAAGAAACGGTAGTTTCCTCTCACTCCACAGTCCCTACTTCATGGTAGATCAGCTGGTGCTGTCTAAAGCAGGTTTTCTTCGCTCTGATCAGTGTTAAACTGGATAATACAGGATTTTCACAGCGTCAGGCAGTGGAAGGTGTGGAGAAAGGGGAAACTGTGGGAAAGGGAGCTTGCAGGGGTTTGCTGCGCAATTCATCCTGCTAACACTGGGCTCATGGACTCCATTTCTTACCTGTTACTCGTTTGCTCTCTCTATAATCCAAAGAGGATGCTACAACAACGGGACGGGCCTGCAAATACAATTAGACATTCAAAACTGGGAGAAAAAGGAAAATATCCAGGTTCAAACAAGACTAGGTCAACCTAGTTCATGGCGGGCGCTGGATGTCTTGCCCCGGCTATGGCTTTCTCACCCTAGCGCAATAAGTAGGCTATTCTGTTAGTGGTGCCGTGTGTGTTGACGGTTCCTGCCTGGGAAGTGCTTGTGTGGAAATATCACGTAAGCTATACACAGGAGGGTGCACACGTGTCAACAATGCAGTCAGGGACAATGTCGGTGTTCCTTTGGTAAGTTAGCCAATCAGAATAAAGTGCCCTAACTTTAGGATAACCTTGTTGATGTTGTAACTTCATTGTTGTTAGCCGTTGGAATTCAAAATGTAATGTTCGCTAACAGTAGCTAACTGGCTAACTCCATAATGTTGATGGCTGCTCTTTTATTACTTTTGGAGAACGAGGGAATGTCAAAAAGCAGCATTTAATTGTGGAAAGGCTTATGGCAGACCCAAAGAATGTGTTGTGGTTTAGTAACAAAACACTTATAGCACCCATCACACTTCTAATTCGTCGGGCTTGAAATTGAAAGCTTGTCGTTTTTGCTCCATTTTTACGATAGCCTAGGACTCGTTTGTTGATGTCTCTGCTAGAATGTTAACAAAATAACGTTGGTTTGTTTATTTACCCAACCAATCAGCTGTGCGCAATATGAAAAAAGTGGCGTCGGTTGTTAGATAACAGACATGAAAGTTTATCAACGATTTCCGATTGAGTATTTAGGTTTTCCTAACCTGAGATAAGATAGGATGGAGTAAGATGAGATACAATTAATAACGTTAGTTAGTGGGTGGAAATATACAAATAACCTATCCATGGTTTGGGGTGGAGATAATGGAGAGCGCCGATCTAGCTCTGCAAAGTTGAAAAGTACTGAACCTTTGGTGAGCGGTAGCCAATCAGAAAAAAATATGTTTGCGATGACCGGTGACATTTTACATGCTTACACACAAAAAAAAAATCAGTGTACCACCATGTACCGCCTCGGTATTCACACCACTTCTCACGCGACTTCCAACAAGGAGGGACTGACTCACTCAAGTTAGGTACTTTCAATGTTCTAGGCCGCCTGGCAAAAAAGTTGAGAAAGAGAAAGGAGGTTTGTTAGTCCCTATGCAGTAATGTAAAGTACAGTAGGTCACACATAGGAACCTTGGCAGCAGTAATGACATCAACATCACAACTATGCCAGAGTTAAATAGGGTGCGCTCTGTAATGAGCAGGAATTATTACCCGAAAGTAAGGACCGCGTCTCTCTCACGCAGACTTTCACACAGCACACACTTTTTTGTTTTCTTAGGCCAAGTGTCGCAAATGCTATGGCACAACGTGCACTTCCCTTCCCAAAATGGGTTCAATTGGCCTGCTCTCACCCTAAAGGGTTTCTAGTGGTGGCAGTTTTAAAACCAGCGTTTTGACATTTGCTGTGTGGTTCCTTGGGGAGTTGAAGCTTCGGTTTATTTTATATGGCAAAGGAAGGACAAAGTGTCCTCCTCTTAGCGAGTGTGTAGTGTCATTTTAATAACCTTTCTGGTGCCTGTAGCTGCTGGTGAAGGTCAAACTGTTAATCAGTCTGCCAACCAAAACACGAATGGTTGCCTTAAGAAGCTCATCTCCGTTTTTCTTGCTTCTCTCTCCTTTTGCTAAAACCCCATTTTGAAAGGCTTGTGCATGTATTTTCGTGTTTATATTTTTCCCTGTTAAAAATAGAACGAACAAAATGTAAAAATCCCAACAAGATGCCAGGCCCTGTGCGTGAGCGTGAAACTACTTGCCTGTGTTTTGGTTGTATTTTTGGTTGTGTTTTGGTTGTATTTTTGGTTGTGTTTTGGTTGTATTTTTGGTTGTGTTTTGGTTGTATTTTTGGTTGTGTTTTGGTTGTATTTTTGGTTGTGTTTTGGTTGTATTTTTGGTTGTGTTTTGGTTGTATTTTTGGTTGTGTTTTGGTTGTATTTTTGGTTGTATTTTGGTTGTATTTTTGTCACCTACTTCGCATACACACACACACGCGCACGCGCATGCGCTCACACACAGACACACGGTAGTCCTTTCCCACCACTTGGGAGGCAGACTATTAAGACTATTGGGGTTTAAGGAAGGGTCCGGTTCTTAACACCTTTCACTCAGGATTTGAATATTGAGACCACCTCTGATTTCTGCAAATGGCAAGGTAAGAGTAAGTCATTCCATACGTCAGGACTCATGACCCATCGGCTAAACGGTGTGGGGTTTTTTTTACTTTGGGGAAGAATGAGGTATGACATAGCTGCTTGAGACTGTGTTAGTCTATCAGGATTGTACAGCATAATAAGCTTTTTCATTAGAAGAAGCTGGCTTGCTATGTGCAATGCAGGTAAACCAGAATTTTATAGGAGCCAGTTTGGATACGGGAAATGTGATAAATATTTTGTTTGTCTGTATTAGTTAAAGCCCTTACAGCAGCATTCTTTATTCACTGGAGGGTGGGTAGAATGCAGTCTGGACAGTTAAGCATTGCCATAATCCACCCCTGAGGAGACAATGGAGTGGATTAGTGTTTTTTTTTCTTTTAAAAAAAATCTTCGCCACAACTAAAGAATCCACTAAGTTGGAAAAAAAGACTCCCTACTGATTTTTTTAAACGTGAAATTCCAGAGATAGGTCAGGGTCTAACATTGCAGTCTGTTTTGGTATTTGTTTAAATCCATGTTTAAGACAAACCAAATCCTTTAGTCACAGAACTCCCTGCTCTTTTGATTGATAGTGCATACATAATTTCATGTAGTTTTGCATGAAGTCAGAAGTTATTTGCATAACGCGGTGTCTAAACAAATCAGTGAATTCAGTTAATTTGGGATTCGATCAGTTATGTACTCACCTTTTTTTCTTGCTAACACTGCAGTTGTCTTTTTGACTTTCATGCTATGAAGTGATATTAATCCTTTTATTTAGCCAAAGCTTTCAATAGCTAAAGCTGAACAGCAGCCTTAGTTCAAGTGATACACCCACGATGCACCAATAAATGTTATGGAGAAGAGAAAAAAAAAAAAGGTTCAAAGCTTCAAATCTTCAAAGCAGAACATAAATCTGCCCTGTACTTCTATCAATCAAGGGACAGTGGGACACTGCTGCTCGGAGAATTAAACTGTTCGAATTGCTTGGGCAAAATGAATAGTAATTGGATGTGATAGCACATGAATCATAAATGAAGTCATAATAATGACAATTATCTAACAATGCTGATTAACGGCTTATTAAAGAGATGTGAATTTCTTCACGTTCTCCCCTTCTGCTGTCCTCCAGATTAGAGATTTCGTGTTTTAATGCCACCGCACAAAAGCATCATTTCGGCTATTTTCCCCCAATATAACCTCTGACACAGTGCTGTTATAGCAGTATAGAGGAGGTTGTAAACAACTGTCAGTCGGAGGACTTGTTTGTTCTCTCGACTTTCTGTAAATCTGCCTCCTTATCTTTCTCTATACATTTCCCTCCCTCATATCTGAGCCTCCATCTTCTTTTCTGTCTCCTCTTCTTCTTCTTCTTCTTCTTCTTCTTCTTCTTCTTCTTCTTCTTCTTCTGTCTTCTCTCTTTTTTTCCTTATTCATCCTTCTGCACACTTCTCCCTCCCCATTCCCCGTCCGTGAGTGATGTCGCGAAGCCTCTCTTCCTCCTCTTCTCCATCGGAGCCTTCTGTCAGAGGCGATGGGAGATTCCATTTAATGTTGTTCTATCAGATGCATCAGACGTCTGACCTGTCTGCCAGTCATTCTTAACCACTTCCTCTTCTCTTTTCCTCTGCCTCATCCATTTCATTATAGACAGGATTCTCATATTTATCGCATGAGAGGAGGATAATGGGGTCCACCAGGTAATCCAGTGGAGAATAAACAGTTTATATATATGTCTTTTTGACCCGACTGCGCTTATTTGGACAACTCAACAACAAGCAGTGTTGCCTTGCTATCTGATCTTCTTGGTACGAAGGAGAGAGATTGAGAAAAAAGAAGAGAACTTTTTTCTAATAGATTCCCAAACAGAAATGTTGAAAACTGCTCACCCTCCAATATGGACCATACATCTTCGACACAGCTTGTGGCTATAAAGATCGGCAGATCTTGCTTCAGCTTGTAAGTGTAGAAACAAGATTGATAATTGCTCTCGCTTTTATCAACTTTTGTATAATCTGCAACACATCCTGACCCCTAATTTCTATTATGTTTTTCATGCATTGGTGAATAACCTTTTGTGCCTGCCCCAGCATAAAATAATTATTTGAATTTTTTTTCCCTGTGTATGTTGCATTTGCAATCTGTTATTACTGAAACCTGATTTTCCATAAGGAGAGAGACAGAGAGATTGGGGAGCAGAGACAAGGGAGAGTGATGCATATTAATAGAACAATGCACATTTATATAATAGTCTGACAGGTCTTTATGGAAATGTGAATATCATTGTTGAGCCTGGGATGAAAAGCTGCCCGTTCAAACTCCAGTGCAATGTAAGCATTGCTTTTCATAATATGGGATCTAAAATGGAACACATCTCAGGTGCAACTTCACTAGATAACCAGCAAACCTTGCTATACTGACATACTAGCTTACCATTCACATAACATTGATCGTTAAACATTAATTTCCACATTTGTACAATGTTTTCTGTATGAAAAATAGGTACCTGCAAGAACATTTCCTATATTATTATATTATTTAACAATTGGTTTAAAAGGGAAATTTTTATTTCCTAGGCAACTAATATATAGCATTTATCCATTAAAACCAAATACATTTCTCAGACATAATCTGTAACCTACAGTATGTACCAGACAGCCAATAAACTAAAATTATACTACCAAATTAAAATTCATATTTTTGCTAAACCAGCAATTAGGTCTGTATTGCTAGCATATTAGGCATGATAAAAAAATAAATTAAAAAAAAACATTCTTATTGTTTACTTTTATAAGGTTTAAACCAAATGTATTGTTACTCAATTGTTTTAGGAGCCATTCATAGAACAGGAACGATAAACAGTAAAGCGAAAAAAGGTTTCACCCTGTACACCGTGCAAGCATGAAGCAAGACTTTGTGTGTGTGCATTCTATAGCCATTCCTGAGCCTCTTATAACAATTCCTTCACCAAAGGCAGCCAGCGTTTGCTTCAGTTGTTTGCTACAGTGCCCACCAGAATTATTGGCAACCCTGGAAAATATGAGCAAAAAAGGCTATGAAAATATCTTTGTTGTTCATCAGCATGACGTTACACTCAAAATATGAGAAATCTAATCTTTAGGTATTTTTTTATTTTTATTATTGTTCATAAAAAAGATTATATTTTCACAAAAAAACACGTGTCACAATTATTGGCAATGGTACAAATAGTTACAAATAAAAAAAAAAAAAAGTATATTCCCATTCTTATTTTATTTTTTTTCAGCACCCAAGTCTATTATGTGGTCTTTCACATCCTGTTTCACTGGGGTATAAATACGAGGTGACACACAAGGCAAAACCCCTTAGTCATCCGTCAACATAAGGAAGATCAGAGAACACACAAATGAAATGAGACAAAAGGTTGTTGACCTTAATGAATCAGGCAATGACTATAGAAAAATAGCTTCATGTCTGAAACTGCCTATTTCCACCATTAGGGCAATAATTAAGAAGTTTAAAGCAGCTGGAGCTGTGATTAACCTGCCTGGAAGAGGATGCAAGTGTAGTTTGTTCCCACGCACAGTGAGGAGGATGGTTCGAGAGGCAAACGTTTCTCCAAGGATCAGTTGGAGAATTGCAGAAGTTGGTTGCATCCTGGGGTCACGAAGTCTCCAAATGTAGATGCCACCTCTATACCAACAAGCTATTTAGGAGGCTTGCCAGAAGACAGCCTCTGTGGGGGTATTATTGTGCAAAAAATTAACAAATAAATAGGATGAACTTTCCACAAATAAAATTCGATTCACAAATAAATAAAACTGATCTACAAATGTCTACTATGTCTGCAAGATGTTATTTGTGGTATCATTTTATATTTTGTAGGTTACTATGCCATTAGTATTCCAGAGGAGCTGACTAAAAAAAGCTTATGGTCAACATGGCTGTGCGGACAGTTATCTAGTTAGGTTACTAATTTGTACACTGATTGAATACAGTCCTAGTTGAAGTTTTGTCTGATAATTGAAATACCACAAATAGCATCTTGTTGACATAGTTACTTAGCCAGCAGTAGCTAGCTAACGTTATTGTATGTCAAGCTGTGGTTCAAACTATCGTTGCCTTCAGCACTGTCATGACACTAGCCCCATCTATAGTTATGTTTTAAAATGAGTGCTTGTGCAGGGCCTACAGCCATTACAGCCATCTTCCTGATCAAGCAGCTATGTTGTTGCTCACTATGTTAGGACTGGTGGGGGAAGGACCCAAGCGCAGGCAGGAATATAAAAATAAACCAGAGTTTATTTTGGGGCAAACACAGCAATCTGTGGTCAAACGGGCAAGGTCAAAAAACTGGGAGGGCACAACAGCAGTACAAGAACAGAGTCCAAAGATTGGTCACAGAACAGGCTGGGGTCGGAACCGGGAAGGCACAGAAACCGTACAAAAACATAATCCAAATGCAGAGTAGAGGGAAAACAGGCAGAAGTCAAAAACCAAGGAAACCCACGGAAAACGGAAAACAAAAACAACGATGGAAAAGACTCGTGAAAGAAAAACAAAACTGGCAGAAACTCAGGAAGACAGACATAATGGGAATCAGGTGTGCAGAGGCGGGGAGGGGAAATTACTCACAGGTGAGCATAATGAAACGATAAGGGAAGCTGATAATACAATAACGACGGAAGACGAAAGACACGGATTGGACTAGACTGTTAACATACAGAAAAGGCATGACCTGGATTGAGAGAAACCCGTGCACACAACGAGACGGAGGAATGCGGAAATGAGGTACAGCTGTAGTGAGTAGAGAAATTAGTAGGTTAGTAGAAACTCTAATTCCCTGACGTTAGTAAATTAGTTGATTAGTATTATTTAGAAGTTAGTCGTTAGTGTATTAGTAAGAAACCTAATTCTAAGCAGTTAGTAGTAATTAGTAGTATTAACAAGGGTAATTAGTAAAGAAGGAATTAAACGAGAGTGGAAATTCAGCGAAACCCGAAATCACCAAAGGCTCCCGAATAGTGTAACGAAGACAAGGGGGGTGACGGTAATACAAACAACATGGACTGACAGTGAATGCATAGGTAATGAAAATAAACACACAATCAAGAAAACAATAAATGCAGTAACAAGAAAAATAATAAATACAATGAAATCAGAAACATGAGTTCATGAACAAACAGACAAACATAATGCAGAACCCTGACACATTACAGTCTGTGACTGTGTCCGAATCATGCCCTTCTATATGAGTATGCTAGATGCGTACACTGGATGAGAACATTATGTAGGAAAAATGTTCTCTAAATGTAGTGTACTTAATATCCCCAAATTATATACTTATTTCTGGGTTTTCACTGGTAATAGTATGGAGGATATTTTTTGCATACTGCATGTCGCTAAACAGTATGCATCGAGCAGTATACAGTATGCTAGTACACAGTAGGTAGGGCTCTGATTCGGACACAGCCTCAGCTGGCTACATAAGTTCACAGTACCGTGGGTTGAAACCCGCTGTGATTCGTCAGAGTAATGTGGGTGTTAGCAGAAGGATGTCTTAAAATGTGATTGGCTGGAGTAGACTCAGATAAATAAAAAAACGACTTGCTGATTTCTTCGCAAATCTTGCTGTTAGGATTGTCTCAAAAATCCACAAATAAATGGAAGCGATTCCACACACTCGTAAGTGCACATTAGATCGGGTGACATTTGTGAGTGCAAAAACATCTTGTTAGTAAATTTCATTTATTTGTGAATCAGTTGCACTTTTTTATGAACCAGTTACATTTATTTGTTAATCAGTTGCATTTATGTGCAAACTAGTTGCATGTATTTGTGAATCAGTTTTATGTTGAATCAGTTGAGACAATAATACCCCCACACCTCTGCTGTCATCATACCACAAATGTAAAATATTACCTAAGCTAAATATTAGCTAAATATTACCGGAATTTAGTTGGTAATCAGGTGCTGTGGTCAGACAAGATGAAAATGTAGCTTTTTGCCAATAAATACCAAAGTTGTTTTTTTTAACAGGCGTAGCTATGCAGAAAAGAGCCTTATCCCCACTGTGAAGTATGGTGGTGGATCAGTGATGTTGTGTGGCTGTTTTTCCTCCAAAGACCCTGGGAACCTTGTTAGGATACATGGTATCATGGACTCTATCAAATACCTGGAGATTTTAGTCCAAAATGTGGCTGCCTCTGCCAGAAGGCTAAAAGTGGGTCATGGTCAGATCTTCCAGCAAGAAAATGATCCAAAGTATACCTCAAAATCTATACAAAAATGGTTCACTGAACACAGAATCAAGGTTTTGCAATGGTCATCTCAGTCCCCTGATCTGAACCCCATTGAAAACCTTTCGGGTGAGCTGAGGAGGAGAGTCCACAAACGACGACCAAGGAAGGATCTGAAGGATCCGGGGAGATTCTGTATGGTGGAATGGTCTCAAATCCCTTGCTATATGTCCTCCAACCTCATTATCAACATTGCAGGAGAAGACTCTGGCAAATGGAGGGTACAAAAAGCACTAAATAAACGGATGCCAATAATTGTGACACACATCTTCTTCAAAATAAAAATTGTATAATTAAATTTTTTTTCTGATAAACAATAAACTGAATTTAATCATGCACTTTTTGCTCATAATTATTAATTGAGGTTGCCAATAATTCATTTACAGTAATTACACTGTAAATGTTACATAGGCAAGGCCTGCGGTGTTGCCACAGTTAAAGCCAGAGGCCATAGATCAATTCAGATCTTCCTCTTGGGCAGTTAGAGAGAAACACAATAAACCTAATAAACCGTGGTGCCACAACTGCCTCATTCATTAAGACAAAGAGGGATCACTGAAAAAGGAGTGGTTCGTGCTCTGTTTTATGTCTTCATACGGAAAGGAAACCTTGCGGTGCATCGGGAGACCAAAGACACTTTAAATGAAAATGTAACTTTTTTCTGTAACTTTCGGGCAAACATGACCCAGAAATTCAAAGATGTCTAGAATAGATTCCCCGAATTCCACCCTAATTAGCCTTAAGATATGGAACGGGTTTTGTGAAGCTGTTTTGTACCATGCTTACCGTGTTAAATTATTTTTTGAAAGCAACTTCATGCTTCTAGAGGCTGGGCATGTCAAAGATAGCTGTAGTGTACATTCTGTATACGCACAGTAGACTCTTCAAGGTGAGGTCTGTCAGATTGGTTGACACTGCAGACAAGACAGCAGATGGGATACCCCCCCCCCCATAGGTGGACAGTAGTCCCTAACCATATCTGGGTATCACTACTGTGTTATTTTTAAGTGTGGACATATGTGAGTGCCAGGCATTATTAGAGTGAAGATCCACGTTAGGCATGTGATTATTGTCAGCATTGCCAAAATTATACGGTTCTTTCTGAGTGGCTCTGTTCACAGCGAGCAGCGCTTGACTGATCAGTGAGTAGCCGACAAGAACCATCACTCAGTATGCTGTGTCCTCCAGAGATGGGAGGAAGGTGTGATTTTCACAGGAGCTCTTGGGACGAATACAGGAATAGATTACACCTCAGGCAACTGGTGCATATAATAATGCTCAGTGTAATTGTGCACTGAACATATTATAGCACCTAATTAAAGATGTTTAACATGAAATATTTACACCCGAAGATGGTTTGTGGTATTGTAAAAGGCGTGATGCCCTCTCTTAAACGAACGCAGCCAAAATAAAGGCATGCCGGTCTAGCAGTTACCTGTTCTAGTGTGTTTTTCCTCCAGTCTACTCACATCTACTGCATACCTCAACCATATTTTCGGGAGAAAGATCCTCAGCACGCCGCTTGAATGACGCGGAGCGGCTGAATCTAGTGCCCGGTCCCCAGCAGAGGATTTTCGCGTGTGGCGGATGAAAAATGCACGCGGATGACGGAGTGAATAGCGGAGGGCAAGAATTGTGTTTCGCCACCCCAGATCGCTGATTATCTCCCTCCCTTGGTTTCCTGGGTAATTTCATTTTCAGAAATGGCCAGGTCTCAGATGCCAAATGCCGACACGGTGATTAATCTCTCCCGTGATTATGACATGCACTGTACATTCCCCCCATAATCATTTACTCTAGCTTCTCGAAAATAAATGGATTCTCTGCGAGTGAGATACAATGGCGAGCACAGCAGTCCCTTGCTGACAGAGTGCTGCATGCTGGTAAACAGGCCTAGAGCATTCAGCTTAATGTTTAGGGGAGTCATGTTCTGTTTGATTTGGACTTATACCAATATCCTGTTGACACTATAGACCTGAGAGAATCAAATCTTGCGCAGGTTTACAGAGAATTGTAAGGAGAGGTAGGGGAGGATGTAGGTAGAAGACTATTGAAGAATATTAATGGTCGCCAGAAATATGTAGTCAGGAGAAAGATTCCTTATAATTTCAAAGCAATACTCAATGGCAGACAGGGAAGGAAGGGTGGAGGGTCATAGCAAATATACTAGGCTTCAATTCAAAGGGTGTGCACTCTATGTAGAATGCACAGTAAACCACTGCCCCTTCTACTAAATCCCTGGTATTCAAATCACCGTCCTCGAGGTCCGAGATCTGCTGGTTTTCTACCCTTCATTTACCTGGGAGTCAGGTGTGAAGACAGTCTGGCCAATCACTAGCACTAATTGTTCAGTTAATTACCTGGGAGAAAGAAAACCAGGGCCAGACTTGGATTCGAGGTCCAGATTTGAATATCCATGTACTAAATGAACCCCTTTCACGTTTTCGCGCAATCTGAGAACTCAAAGGAAATGAATGGATGCCAGCACTTTACAGGGCATTGTTAAGCCTCAGTGCATTGTGATTAGCATAAGTAGTTTCACCATTTCATCTTGGCCTTAACCATGCAGATGGGAAAATGCGATCACCACCATTCTCTGGCATTGAAAGGAGATATAGAGTGGCTGTTAGAGGGGTATAACGATTTGCCTGCAAAGCAGTGCCTAACCGTAATTTCCTCTGCACCTCCTAGCAACCCCCAGGCTAACGACATTGTCCTCTGCACAGAGTTTAGAACCTGTTGTTCTGCCATTGCGGGCTCAGTGTGAATTACAGAATGCGAAATTTTAGGAACGTGCACTTCACTCAGATTAATGCGGCGCACGTCTTTTCAGAGGAATGGTTGTTCTGTCTCAAAGGCACTTTCTCCTGTGTGAGCACGCTCAGTTCTCAGACTGCAAATAGGTTAGCAGTTCCACTGTGGTGCACTTGTTTGGGGGGGGTGGGTGCGGGGCATTATTAGGCTTGACACTTGGAGACAGTAATAAGCATGACCATTTCAACTGCCGTTAAGTTCTACATGAGCCAACAAATCAATCGATCAATCAATCTTTATTTCTGCTCTCCTTGTACAATCAGGTTTCCACACCGCAATTCGCTTGGACATTTTCCAGAGGTAACATTATAAAAAAAACATTTTGAACATTTAAAGACATTCAGGTGAAAACATTTCCCTGACTCCCCGCTCACAGAAGTGCTTTTGGGAGCTGGAGCCCAGAACTAGTTTATAAGTGTTCTATAAACCTTTATGTTTGGACTTCACCTCCCACCAGGCCTCTGCAAATTGATGAGCAATATTTACACACGCTGAACTCTCCCCTGTATTGGGCAGGCTACAGAAGACACTGTTAATCAGTGTTTATGTTTTGTATGGAGACAGATAGGCAGCCACAGGGAGAGCATGATCAACAACAAGACTCAAGCAGAGGACCTGAAGTGAATAACGATGACAGCAGTAGGCATCCTATTTCACCCCTTAATACAGATTAGACAGGTAGCATTGCTAGTGGCGGTCAGATTCTGTAATTATTGTGAGCAGTGAACCAGGTTTCCCTTTTAAACCCCATTTTCTTGAATCTCTTTCCTTGGCTGCTCCAGTGCCGATCCAGATAGAATTTTGTGCCTCTGCTCAACTGCCACGGGAATATTTCCTCCGTCATGTTCTAAATACAAAGGCAATGAAAAAAAATAAAAGAATCAGATTTTTTTGTTTATACATAAATCACAGATTCTACTAAGCAGTCATAGTTTTAAACAGTATAAAAGAGAAGCCCATTTTGTTGAAGGTACATTCATAGATATCATGGGCCATTATTATATTATATTATTGTTATTTGCTTTTATATTTATGGTGTTCCAATGTTCATTATCCTCTACTCCATTCTATCCTCCTGCTTTGCCAGGGCATGGTTAATATTTTGCAAGTATAGGCCTCTCTCTGTTCCAGTTATTGACTCATGTCATAGCATAAACAATCTGGCTAGCAAGTGGGACCTCACACATCTTTACAGTTTCTGTTTTAGCTTATCCGCACCAATCTTATTCGTTATTTCTTACTAACTTGCTGGCTGGCTATGTAAGTGACGTAGTTAATGACATAGTTAGCTGGTATACCCCACCATAGCACAAAAACACGTAAGGAATGAAGTCCACTAGCTTTGAAAGGCTTGAACTCACAGTTCTCCAACAATGAGGCAATACATTGTAGGCTCAAATAAAAACTAGCAGATACCATTGCATCACTGAAATCTGCATGAAATGGAAACTGGAGCCTAACACCTTTTCACATGCTTTATCAGATATTTCTATATATAATATAATATATAGTTCATGGCTGGGGAAGGATTGAAATATGTTCTAATCAATAGGCCTTTTTAATGTAGCAGGACACCATTTTTGAAAGTGTGTATTGTTTGTGTAGCTTATTGAGCATATTTCATAATTCATTAAGATATCTCTGAAATGATGTATTGATTCATGTATAATGTGTAAGTTGCTCTGAATGAGAGTGTCAGCTGAATGCCTAATATAAACATGAAAAGGTGTGGATCACGTGTTTAATAGACTTGGGTTGTGACCAGGCTTTCCCGTACATGGTGTTTAGCTCACTAGTTGTGCTGGATGTGCTACAGCATCACTGTTGGGCTAATGAGCGTCCAAATGTCCTCTCAAACAGTGCAATTCTGGTTTGTGCAATTTTAGATCATCATTTAGACCCTTTTTTTTTTTGCCTCTTTTTTGTGCATTATGGTTTATCTTAAGAAGGGCAACTTCAATTTTAGGGAATCCTAAAATACATTTTTCATAAATTTATCTTTCCACTGATAAAAATGCAAAATAAAACAAGTGCCACTTTCAAGATAACAATTTACAAGGTATCTACGTATCTCTCGTCCTGGAAATATGTGCTAGATATGATGCCAGTAAGCATTCTGTGTCCCTGAGGGAGTTACATCCACTTTGAATGTAGCAGGGACATGCAACTGAGTCAAAGAGGTGTGGGGCATGCAGAGATGCAGGGTAGTGCAAGTAAGAAATATAAAGTATAAAGTATAGATATGATTTTTTAACCTTTTATCAGTGCAAGGACCAGTAAAATAGCAGCAAATTAGGACAACGTTCCCCTTTTTTTTAAATGAATGGTTGCACTTGCACCAGCAAGCCTACTCCTGCCTAATGACTGAAGCTGAGGATAAGTAGGGCAGAGTTGGAATACAGTAGTACTTAAATGGGAGATCTCCTGGGAAACCGGCTAAGGCTAGAAGTGTTGTTGGCTCTGTAGGGGGCAGTCTTCCCTCTGGAGCAAAGTAGATAAGCAATACCCCAGCCATGGAGTGAAGGGACGCTGATGTCACCTTTCGAAGGAGACGTTAAAGCTAGCGTGCTGACACGCGGTGGTAATTAAAGATCCCGTCACCGTGGCACTTATTCCGACGATTAGCAAATTCTCTGGAGTCCTGGAAATATTCCCAATCTGGACATCAAATGGCCTCCCAGTTTAATTGGTTTAATAAATCCTTCCCTCTTCACAACAGCTATATGTGGTGAGTGTTCTTGAGCCTAATGGCTGCTGTGCGCCACCCGGGTGGGTGTAAACTCTGGCGCTGGTTGAGGTGAGTCACCCTTCCTTCACTATAAAGTGCTTTGAGATCAATTAACTGTGGTGTATGGACCCAATTAAGTTCTATTATTCTGTATGTAGAAAGCTGTCAGTTCACCTCCAGTGTTGGATATCCGATGAACTCATTAATAACAATACTTCTGACATTGTTGAGCATTTTAACTTACGTATATATTCATACACTGTGTCATTATTATTATCATTATAATTTGTATGGTGCTACTGCATGTAATAATTTCTTGTTCTTACAGAGAGAGTCAATTGCAGCCATGGAACAGAGAATATAGAATTTAGAGTGCAGGTGCTGCTTCATTATTATGCTGGACAATGATAACTATAAAATCCCAACCTTTCTTCAGTTACCCTAACTTTTTTTTATACAGGTGCATATTTCACATTTATGTTGGTCAGGGATTAAATAAAAGTTACCATTTGGGGAAATATAAATTTTCATCCAAAGGAACTAATACAAGATATCCATGACCAGCAGAGATTTGATATTATTATTTTAAGTAGAATGGGCAATGTGGCCAAGAATTTTTATTAGGCAGTCTGACAGAATGTATCAATCCCCAGAAAAGCCCTTTCCTGCCCAGATGTGAGGATATTGTGTTTGAAGTGAACCCACATGCAGTAGCACACCAGAAAAAAAGCAGTAGCCTACCCATATTAAGGCTGGTTGGGAATTAGGTCAGATAAAGGGACAGAGCACTCTCGTTTGAATTTTCCATCTATTTATGTTTTTGTGCACACTTTCAACAATGGTGTATTTCAAGGGTTTAATCAGCTGCAAAATCACAAAGCACTCAAAGGAAACAAATTAAATCTTAGACACAGGCCTGAATTCCATCAACATTTGTCCTTTAATTTGACTTGTGATTAAGTTAAAATTGTATTTTGTTTTTATTCACAAACACAGTTTGGAGTTCAGCAGTTATCAAAATCAGTGGCGGCTCCTGAGCTGAAAATTGGGGGGGGCAGAAAACTTCCCCTTAAGCTGATTATTGGGCTTAATCATTCTTCAATCATTTTCCTTGATTAACAAGTGTACCAATGATCTGAAAAATCAATTTGCAGGTGAAGACACAGCTTCATTCTTCACATCATGTTAGGGAGATTAAACAGAAAAGTACACTTTATGAAAAAGCACAAACTACAATAAAAGATAATCTAACAAAAGCTGAGCTTTAAGATCGTTTAATTTCCATGAATATTTTCAGAATTCAGAGTGCGGAGAATGAAGAGCACATGTATCCACAATTATAATGTTGATTAAAATGTGCACAATTTTGCAATGCAAGTTAAAATAATTTTATTACTTGCCTAATAGCCTAATTGAGGAGAACTGGCTACATTTGATGACATTGAGTAATTGGTGAATTAAACGCTGATGTAGCCTATTGTTAATCAAGGAAACTGATTGAAAAATTATTAAGACCAATAATCAGTTTAAGGGGAAGTTTTCTGCCTCCTCAATTTTCAGCTCGGGAGCCGCCACTGATCAAAATCATCTCACCACAAAAGGAAAAACGAACATTTTCCATTTATGCACCCAGTGGCCAGTTTATTAGGTACACCTGCTAATTAACGCAAATACCCTTCTCCTTCAAACAGTGAATCACGTGGCTGAAACTTTATATACAAAGCATGCAGACATGCTGAAGAGGTTTAGTTGTTGCTCGACCAAACATTAAGAATGGGCAAAACGTGTGATTGAAGCGACTTTGACCGTGGCCTGATTGTTGGTGCCGGACGTGACGGTTCCAGCACGTCAGAAACAGCTGCCCTCCTGGGATTTTCACACACTACAGACTGTTTACAGAGAATGGGGTGATAAACAAAAAACATCCGGTGAGCGGCAGATCTGTAGGCGAAAACACCTTTTTTTAACGAGAGAGGTCAGAGGAGAATGGGCAGACTCGTTCAAGCTAACGGAAAATCCACCGATGCTCGAATCACAGCTGTTTACAACGGCGGAGTGCAGAAGGGCTCAAACCTTGAAGCGGGTGGGCTACATCAGCAGAAGACCGTGTCGGGTTCCTCTCCTGCCAGCTAAGCGCAGGTAGATGGGCTACAGTCAGCATGTGAACACCAAAGCTAGATCAATGAAGACTGGAAAAACTGCGCCTGGTCTGACGAATCTCGACTTCTGCTGCGACGTGCAGATGGGAGGGTCAGAATTTGATGTAAACAGCATGAATCCACGGTTCCATCCTGCCTTGTGTCAATGGTGCAGGCTGCTGGTGGTGGTGTAATGGTGGGGGGAATGTTCTTTTGGCACACATTAGGCCCATTAATACCAATTGAACATCATTGTGTGTGTGAACACACTATAGATAATACACATTTGTAAGAGCTACAACATCACAACATCCATACAAAAAGATACACGTTGTCATCAAATTTAGCGAGAAAGGTTGTAAATGGGAAAGAACATTGAGGTTGATTCGTTTCCAGAGAACAAGAGTCTGACTATAACAGAAAACACAAGTGGTCCAATTTTTTATTAATGCCTATTTAGAATGTACTATGTTTAGTACATGTAACCATCCAGTTCTTCTCTGTAATAACGGTTCATCATGTTCCCACACACAACCCTCCCCCCACCCCCTCTGCTGTTGAACCTTTTCTAGTGTCCAGAAATGTGAGCAGGCAATAGGGGAGTGATTCATTTGTAGACAGTTGCTAAAATATATTTTTATTGCGTTTCCTGTTTGTTAATGTGTTGCATAAAGCGTAAATGAAGTTTAATACTGTACTGTAGGAGAACATCACATTCAATAGCAGAAATATTCATTTTTTAAAACATGTTTTGTCAGTTAAGAGTGACTGTCACTGGCGTTGGGGTTTAGAAAAGTTTAGGTTGTTTTTTTGGATCGGGCACAGCATGTATGCTGTGTACAGTGACCCATATTGGTTACGGTTGAATTCCGTGTAGTCAACACAAGAGTATAGATAATGAAAAAAACACTACTGACTTTAGAATTGCTAACCCCTGCTGATTTTTATATAGCAACAATATAGTCAAAGGTGTATCAGTGTATGGCAGATTTGTGGCAGGTGCGTGCGTGCATGTGTGTGTCTGGATGTGGGCCTTAGACCTGCCCCATTGACTCAATACTACAGTTTAACCAAAGAGATATGAACTCATTAGGAATGGGGGTTTTTCAGACCTCTGAAATGTTCATAACCAATAGTCAAATTAAGCCAATTTTTTGTTGAACCATTTATTAGAATGGTTACTTGCATTACTGTAGTTATCACCAAACAAGCTGTAAGAATATAATTTTTTTCTGTATTGGCTGTCCAAAATATGCAGCATATTAAGATACAGCATAATAACCGAATAACCTGTCTATAGTAGACAACTATATTACACTCATACTCATAAGAATGAGTGTGACTGAAAGAGAGACTCATTTAATGATAATTTGTTTTTGTGCAAACTGCAAATTTTCTGTAGTAACATGGGATTTCCATGATTTACCAACGAGGTGAAAAAAAAAAATTGTATCTTCCAAATATCATTGGTCAAATTTGGGGAGAAAAAAATAATAAAATCTACACAATGCATTATTTGTGCAATTCCAAATACAGTATTAGGGGTTGGATACTTTTAGCACCTTGTATCGCTCTGATATTCATTTAGTACCATCTTGGATTTCTCTTGAAAATGACCATGAGGTTTTTAGACCCTCCAGTGTTTGAAGAGTACCAGTTTAATTTCGTTTGTAATGGGAGAGTACTTACAATTATAGACAGTATGTTCTGATTTTGGATTAGTGTTAGTTTAAAGCAGAATCTCAGTGACAATAGAGAGCTCTTCTATGCTCAGCTAATGGTATGCTGACTGCTCTGACCTCTATCTTTGAACCACTTTTTCATGTCTCTTACCTTAGCCGTAAAGCCACTGCGGTCACTGTGGACACATTAAATTGTCCCACCGGGAGATAATCTTTGAAGGCGATAGGGTTGCAGTTGGAAGCCAAAAGGAGCGTCTTTATCTTTCGAGTATATACAATAGTGGCTAGGGAGTTCTCTCTTTTCATATATTTTATACGGCCTGAAAAGTGAAGTTCAACTGTGAATTTGAATTTAAGGTGAATTTTAAGATTAGGACTCGTGGAGTCAGAGTTTAACTTAACCAAAAATTCCCTTGCCGTACACATTAGCGTAGCCGCTGAGCGTATGTCTCAGCCTGGATGCACAGCAGGAAGCCTCCCCCTCCACAGGAACGCCAGGCGCTCCTGTTAGTGTGTGTCATCCCCCCTCTGTCATGCTCCAGCCCTGACTGCACACTTCATTTCAAACTCCCTGAAAAAAAAGCCAGCTTTCTTTGAGTCTCCATATCAGCCAACCTTCAAAGCATGACACTGTTAAACCATTTATAGCATTTGCCTGAAACTGAAATATTGATGGTTTTTTTTTAATTTTAGTTGAAATTGAGCAGCATATAATTATTCTAATTACACCTTTTTCTGTTCAGTCCCCAGAATGCAGTTGGACGGTGTAATGTTACACGTCTGTCTGCCTGCATAAGACACATCCACTGTTAAAATGTATATTCTCCAAATTTAAGTTCCAGCCAATGAGACACAAACAAGTTTAGTGTACAAAGTGTAGAGTATATCTACAGCTTAGCTACGTGGCTCAAATTAGGCATTAAACGTAAAAAAAAACCTTGTTTCATCAAATGTGCATTTTCCAAGTTTACTAGATGTCCCTACATTATTTGTAAATCAGAAGGCATGTCTTAGAGATACATGTATCCTCCATAGTGTTTATTTTCATCTAATTCATAACCAGCAGGGGATGTTACAAGCGTGTGTGTGTGAGTGTGTGCCATATGTGTGGAACATTTTTTTCTGTGACCTGGACAGACCTAGCGTTCTAAAAATATTCTTGTCATACATCTAACAAAAACTGTAATCTAACTGGTAAATTTCCAAATGTTCTTGGAACGGTACTTGTTAGCTGCAAGCACATACGATTTGTAGGGAAGAGAAGAGGAATGGTTAGCTCTGAGCTTTGTTTGAGGGCGAGATTGACTGAAGTGGATTACAAAACCATGTACTGACTCCAAATTAGCTTTTTTTTTTAGTTAGGGAAAGAAATTACATGCTTTAAAAATATACACTTCATAAAATAATGGAAGGGACAGCACAAGAAATTTTATTTTGATTAGATTTTTGAAGAAGTTACCCTTTAAATTGCCACAGAACAATACCCTTCTCTAACAGGACTACTTCACCAATGAAGCAGAACTGCAGTTTTAATTTAGAAAGGAAGGAAAAGGCCTAAGGGTTAAAAACTAGACCCAACCCCCATTATATTACCTACATGCAGGTGTGATATGTTAGAAACCAAAACAGCTCTAATGTGTGGGTAGGAATCTTTATCACATGTATAAATTATTTAAGAGGCACTGTTCTGCCAGTTCTGTAATGACCAGTTGAGCATACAGACCAGGGCAATACTATTTCAGAGTTACAGCACTGGCTAGTCTGAAACGAGCAATACGCTACTGTATGTCTATTTTAGAACCGCTCAAATCTGTGAGCTATAGCTAACAGGTTTCCCTGGCCAAGTGACGGTTGATGTTCCTGTAGAGGACAGGAGTGGAAACAGATGTGGTGAAAGTGCCCATACACTTGGATTTGAGCTGTTAGATTTTCTAGAGTCACTATTGCACAATGTGGTAGAGGTAGACTGTCCTTAAAGGGTAACAAAACATGCTGGTTTCGCAAAACCCCACCCCCTTTTGAAATTCGAAAAAATGCCAAACTCTGGGCGTGATAAAGTAATAATATAGGGGCTGAGCTCCAGGTATCAAACCACGCCCCAGCAATTATTTTCACTAGTAGCCAAAAGCTCATTTCTACTCTGGACAGCACTCACAGCGGCTGCTTTGTTCCACTCTCTCTCGCTACCTCTCTCACTCATACACACACAAATGAACACGCTAGCTCCAGCTGCTGCCAAGCCCCAAGTAGCCGAGGCAGAAGCAATGCGTGGAGAATGAGAGGATGGGTAATGTTTTGGAGTGGTAGGCGGCGACACGCATAGCCTTGTTTGGGCTTGTAATGATGAGGCCAGCAAACAACAAATCACACGCTGCACAAATAGTTACCCATGCCATGTAGGCTACTGATTTTACACAGGCTGTAGGCAATCACACTAACATTACCTGCAAGATATCAACAATACTTTTTTAATTTCAACAGGTGCACATGTGGTCACTGCACTGAACTCTCTCCAAGAGAGAACGTGTAGCATGCATATAATGCAACTCCTGGCTCAACTAATGCTTTATAGATTTATTTTTAATAAAGTATATATATATTTTTTTTTAGATAAACTAGCTAGCCATCAGCTATGGGGCGGCTCCCCATAGCTGATGGCTAGCTAGTTTATCTAAACGACAAAAAATTATTTTACACTGTATTTTTTTCCACATTTAATGGAAATATCACTTTTTTCTCACATTTAAACAAAAAACTATTCCCTTTTCCTACATTTATGATCTTTGAAAAAACTGGTGTAAATATGAAATGTACAATCCCAAAATGATATATATATAAGCTAAATGTTTTATTATTTAGTGTTTTTTTTAACATTTAGCTAAATGTATAATCATTTAACTAAATGTATGAACATTTAACAACATGATGAAAGATTTAGCTAAATATTTAATTAAATGTATAAATTATTTAGCTAAATGCACAAAACCTTTACTAAATGTATGAAAGATTTAGTTAAATATTTAGTTAAATGTATAAAACATTTAGCTAAATGTTTGAAACATTTACTAAATGTATAAAACATTTAGCTAAATATTTAACTAAATGTATGAAATATTTAGCTAAATATTTCTCTAAATGTAGGAAACATTTAGAAAATTTATGAAACATTTAGCTAAATATTTAACTAAATGTATAAAACATTTAGGTAAATGTACAAAACATTTAGTAAGTGTATGAAACATTTAGCTAAATATTTGGCTAAATGCATAAAACATTTAGCCAAATATTTAACTAAATGTATAAAATGTTTAGCTGAATGTATGACACATGTAGTTAAATATTAAGGTAAATGTATAAAACATTTAGCTAAATGTATGAAACATTTAGCTAAATGTTTCATACATTTAGTAAAACGTTTCAGCCATTTTCTTTAATATTTAGCTAAATGTTTCATACATTTAGCTAAATGTATCATACATTTATTAAATGATTTGTACATCTAGCTAAGTGTTTTATACATTTAGCTAAATGTTTTATATATTTAGTAAATGTTTCATACAACTGGCTAAATGTTTTATACATTTAACTAAATATTTAGCTAAATGTTTCATACATTTAGTAAAAGTTTTGTACAATTAGCTAAATAATACTCATTTAGGTAAATGGTATAAAACATTTAGCTAAATGTTCAAAACATTTACTAAATGTATGAAACATTGATCCAAATCTTTTATACATTTAGTAAAATGTTTCAGGCCATTTTTTTAAATATTTAGCTAAATGTATCATACATGTACTAAATTGTTTTTGTACATTTAGATAAATATTAAGCTAAATGTTTCATACGTTTGGTTAAGTATTTAGTTAAATGTTTCATACATTTAGCTAAATATTTAATATGTTTAGTAAATGTTTCATACATTTAGCTAAATGTTTTGTACATTTAACTAAAATATTTAGCTAAATGTTTCATGCATTTAGTAAAGATTCTGTACATTTAGCTAAATAATATATACATTTAATTAAATATTTCACTAAATGTTTTGTACATTTAGTTAAATGTACATACATTTAGCTAAATTATTATACATTTAGCTAAATGTTAAAAACCACTAAATAATAAAACATTTATCTTATATATATAATTTTGGGATTGTACATTTAACATTTACACCTGTTTTTTCAAAGATCATAAATGTAGGAAAAAGGGGACTATTTTGATTAAATGTTTAGAAAAAAAACAATATTTCCATTAAATGTTGGAAAAATGCATGGTAAAATTATAGCATTTAATGTTGCATTTGGCTCACCATAATCAGCTTACTATAAAAAAAAATGCCAACAATAGGTTACTATAACTTACTAGAATATTCAAAAAAGCTAAACTGCAGGCTAGCTATATATATTGCTCGCTCGCTCACTCTCTCCATCCACCCAGATCAACCACCGAACTATATAGAAAACGATGAGATCAACCGCTGAGATTCGCTTTTATAGCTGGGGCATAGCCCGCCCTCACTTCAAAACTTCAGAGCGTAGCTGTACAGGTTTCAATTTCGTCACCAGGAGGAATACATCAACTGGATGAAGTTTCTGGCCAATGACAGACTGGACGGTGCAGTACCTAGGATCTGACACTTTTTCAGTCAGATCCTTTGGGTTTATGCTGTTTTGCGCTGACTGCAGTCAAGATTTGGACCAGTATCAATCAGTGACACTTAGAAAAAATTAAATGTTTCAGTTCTCATCTAAAATAAGTGCTTTTAGTGCTTTGTTACCCTTTAAAACACCCATAGGATGGAAATGGGGTGAAAATAATCTTTTGTACCGTCTTTGCATGAAGTGACACAAACTTCATACATTAACATGTAACTGTACTGCTGTACCTTGGGCATGCATTTTCCATTCACTTGCATTGTTCAAACTGAAAGAGGGTGTGTTTCAGTTGTGACGTCAGGGCCCGTGAGCTGTGAATTGATTCTTTTTTGTGTTTGACTTTTGCTTGAACACGTGCCACACGCATGTAAATAAGTGAAAGCTCCCTCATAAATGCCACTCATATCCTTGTTTGTGTGAACCTCATATTTGACAATAGGAGATGCTGTCTGAATGGATAGAGCCGAGATCTCTTTTTCTGCAGTATGACAAAAACCTGTCAGTTCACAGAAGGAGGGACGTAGTGAAGGGGTGCGAATAGGACGCTTGGTCGCCAGTGACACATCGCCAGACATGTCTGACACTTGAGAATGGCTGCGTTGGTCACTCCCAGTTCCATCCGGCTCTGAGGCTCATCTGCGGGTCTGCATTACAGCATTGCGTATTTGTCTTTTTAGAAGTGCGGTGGCTGTAAGCCAGGATGAGGTAATATTTTGGGGCCGGTCTTTGAGTCTCACCCCCAAAAGCCCTCGGGCTGTGTAAAGTGCCAGCTCTGACGTTAACGGCCCTCTTTAAAGGGAAATGCCTCCGACGGGGACAGCAGCAGGCAGAGGCGCGCTACGTCAGCTGGTTGTCACAGACTTCCCCAGCCGTGGCACTGGCGGCACCCATGTGCCCGGAGAGACTGAAGCATCTTGACACCAGCGCCACGTGCGCCACGGAAACAGGGCCTTTCTCCTCTCTTGGCGCAAAGCAGACGCCTCTGTTTCTTTTTGCTTAAAAGTGACTGTGACAGTGTTAGCATTGCTGCAACCTGTGTCCGCCCTGCCGTTGCTCACATCTCAGCTCCTTGCACATTTGCTTTGCCATTTATTCATAACGTTACATTCTGGAGAAACTGGGGTACAGCACGGTGGACTCAAGGGCACTGCGGCAAGTGTTGTCATTTGCTGTCAAAATTGGAAAGTTGTAATAAAATTCGCTGTCAACATTAGGGAAAGGGTATACAGCAGAGATGTGACTGCTTGAAATTAACTTAAAATACCTTAGAATCCAGATTACCTTAGGCTAAGGCATTTTAGAATACGTAGAGTCCATAATCTTAATTTTTAGAATCTAGAATATTAAAATGCCTTATACAAAGGAATCCTCTAGCACCTTAGAATGTATAATCTTAGAATACCTTGGAATGTCGAATAGTAGCATACTTCAGAGTACATGCATGGGTGGATATTGGGGGTAGGGGGATTCATGATGATACCCCATGGAATTAGATAACCTGCTGGCTCCTTTACACATATCTGCTGGTGTTTCAGTATCTTCTTCACAAGTTGGGCGAGTTTGGGCAAAATTAACATGCAAATTTTTTTTTGTGGAGGATATAAAACTTACATTAGTCATACTTAAGGAAGAATACTGAATTAATCCAGGCCCTATTTCTATGATACCTTCATTAACATGATTCTTAAAACCGCTTTGAGGAAACCACGAATAAAGAACAACACGACAATATGCAGACTCTTTTATCGACAGTTAATCTGCATGTTATCAGTATGATTATAGAACACGTGTGATTACGGATGGCGTTTGAGATGTCGCAGATAGATAAGTGCTCTCCTCCAAACTATGTGATGTCAGCCAACGGCTTCTTATCATAACACAGTGGGGTTCGGACAGACATGAATTAGAGGAGCGCACTTCATGTGCGGCTCAACAGGCGTACTTGCAGGCGCCCGATTGACTGGCGGGAGCTGCTGATGCGAGATGTGATGCTATTATCCAGGCGACTGAATCCTTCTTTACCAGGGTGATGCCAGATCCAATTATGCATCGCTCGGGGGGGGGGGGGGGGGGGTGCTCTGTCAGCCACATTTGGCACTGGCATGGTCTGGATTCAATACCAGACCATAGAGCCCACCATGCACTGGAACATGCTTAGGCATTTCTTTGAGCTTCTCCATCTAAATCTGTGCTAAGTTAATTCTCACAGTGGAAATGCGAGGTCGTTCCCTAAATCCTTAACTCATGGCACGATTGTCATTGACACAAAAGCCATCTGAGCGCCATTCTCAATGGCAGAATCCAAACCTGACAACGATATGCAGAAAGTCAAGGTTACACATAAAAGGACTGTGAGAACAAGTACGAACTCGTCAATCATTCCACCGGTTCAAAGCGTTTATATCATATAAATCCCAGGGGACGGTTTATGGGAGCCATAAATGATCCTGCCTTGGGCAAGATATAGGCCTGTTGGAGACACTTTCCCATCTCTGATCCCTGTATGGGAATCTCATTTGGCCAGTTTATTCTGCTTTCTGGTTTGACAGTGGCCTGTTAAATAATCACACAGAGCACGCTGCCTGTGTCAGAGCTGTTCAATTAAATATAGATCTCTCGTCCTCCCACTCTCTTTTTCTGTGCCTGTCTCTTTTTTCTAACTCATTTCTCTCGCCTGCTCTTTCTTTTCGTATCGCTCCATCTCTCTCACCTGCTCTAATTCCCCTACCTCTTAATTTCCCATTTTCCCCAGAAGTCTGTTCCCTCTCTCTCTCTCTCTCTCTCTCTCTCTCTCTCTCTCTCTCTCTCTCTCCTCTCTCTCTCTCTCTCTCTCTCTCTCTCTCCTCTCTCTCTCTCTCTCTCTCTCCTCTCTCTCTCTCTCCCTCTCCTCTCCTCTCTCCTCTCTCTCTCTCATTCCCACTTGCTCTATGTTTTTTACTCCAAACGTTTTCCGTTTCTCTTTCTTCCTTTTCCCTTACCTTCTTTCCCTCCATTTTGTATAAGCCTCCCCCACCAAGCTCACAATGTACAAACCCCAATTCAAAAAAAGTTGGGACAATATGTAAAATGCACATAAACGCAGAAGGCAGTGATTTTTTAATTCTGTTTTACATATATTTAATTGAAAACAGTACAAAGAAAAGTTGTTTTACCTTTTTTTTGTGTGTAAATATATGCTGATTCCGAATTTGATGCCTGCGACACGTTCCAAAAAAGTTGGGACGGGCAAAAAAAAAAAAGACTGGGAAGTTCAAAAAACTGAATTTTACATACTGTCCCAACTTTTTTGGAATTGGGGATTGTATATGGTTTAGTCTGGGAGAACCTACTGTGTGCTCCCAATCACATTGGTAATTCATTATCTAGACTACAATAACAACAGCAAACGTATAAATCCTAAAATGTTTTATTAGCATGGTAATACATTTTTTTGGCACCAAACAAGTGGGTTTGTTGTCTGAGATTAGAGGTGGTGCCATTTGGTTGACAGAATCCATGGACTGGAGAGCAGTTAATTGATTGGTGGGTCTGTTCTGTGATGGGAAAATTCATTATTCCATACTATGGATATAAATAATGCATAACTGGTATCGCAGATGGGTGTGATTATAGGGCAGACTGAAGCTAGTGGGATGGGTGATACTGAATCACGGGTACACATGAGAGATACTCACCTATTGGAATTCTGCACCATCTGCAAAACACTGCAGTGACACAAGGTGAAAATACTGTGTGCTCTTTCAGTGTCCACAGAACCCCCTCTGTCTCTCTCCCTCTCTCTTTCACACTTTCACACTCACTCACACACATACAGTACAGTGGTACCTTTGTCTCTATGTCATCCTGTAAATATTATTCTATGCTCATTACCATAAATGTGTAGCATACATTTGACACCTAGGGCCACTATATGCTGATTGATCACTACTAATTGAGCATGCATACATATATAGATATTTTCTGACTACGTTACACCTTGTGCAATTTAGTTTGTACGTAATTATATCTTGTCTACATTACTGACACATCAGAGTGCTTAATAAAATAAGCCATAAAATAAGCCAAAATATCATTGAACTTATGAATGAAAACATTTTTAAAACCTGCCTTACTGATGATAAGTGTGGCACACAAAATGGCAGGGGTGATGCCCTATACATATATGACAGACTTATATACAGAGTCAGACATATAAAATCCAAAATCCAAAGAATAAGGAATACATATTTTATTTTTAAAAAATACATTGTTGGTGTCATGCAAAAAATCCTTGATGTCCATTTTTAAATTTCAGTTTTTCTTTTTCATAAACGGGTGAAAAGGAATAGGGGTGACAACTTGGAAGTTCGTAATGTCCGGAACGCCAAGCAGGGTGGGTGGAGGGGGTCCGGAGGGGGGAAATAAAGGCCGGGCGGCGGCGCAGGCAGGACCGCTCCGGAGGGCGGCGGCGCAGGCAGGACCGCTCGGGAGGCCGGTGGCGACGTCTGCATCACCCTGGAGGCCGGCAACGAATGAGCGGCTGTAGGCTAGGCAGCCCAGGGACAGGAGGCGGCAGCTGGCTCTGCAGCTCAGGACAGGCGGATAGCTGGCTCTGCAGCTCAGGACAGGCGGATAGCTGGCTCTGCAGCTCAGGACAGGCAGATAGCTGGCAGGACCTCTCAGGAGGCCGGCGGCGACGTCTGCATCACCCTGGAGGCCGGCGACGAATGAGCGGCTGTAGGCTAGGCAGCCCAGGGACAGGAGGCGGCAGCTGGCTCTGCAGCTCAGGACAGGCGGATAGCTGGCTCTGCAGCTCAGGACAGGCGGATAGCTGGCTCTGCAGCTCAGGACAGGCGGATAGCTGGCTCTGCAGCTCAGGACAATGGATCCTCCGTCGACGGGTAGCTGAGTCGACGGAGCCGGGAACCAGGGCCCCCTCGCTTTCTCCTGGGCCCATAGTTACCCGGACACAGGACCAGGCAGGTCCCTTCGAAGGGTGACGGTTGGAGTCGGGTGGTTGAAGGGGTTGTGGGCTCAGGGCTGGCCGACTGGAGGGTTAGGACTCCGAGTCCAACGGAGTGGGAGGTGGGCTGAAAAAGGGTCCGGGGTGATAGGTGGTGGTCGGCATGCCGACGGGCGAACTCAGGGTTCTGTCCCCAGATACCCATGAGGTATTCCCCATAGGAGGTGTTGTCAAAGGGATCTAAAAAAAAAAATCCTGAGTCGCCATGACTGGCGACCGCCCGCTGGGTCCTAACCGGGAAGGCAGGGCCATGGTACAAAGACAGAGTCCAAAAACAGGGTCACAGAACAGGCAGGGGTCAAAACCGGGAAGGCACAACAAAGGCACAAAAACAGTATCCAAGAAGCCGTCGCGGTAGTACAGCGGTAAAAGCGCAGACTTTCAGTCGGTGCGGTTGTGCTCCGAGGATCGGAGTTCGCGCCCCGGTCCTGCCAGATCCGAGCATGGAGCAGCAATTGGCGGCTGCTTCCGGGTGGGGGGAGGGGCTCGGAGAGAATCGCTGCACGCATAGCGGCCCTGGGCGAGCTGGAATCACGGTCAGGAGCTCGGAGGAGTCGCGCCCTGAAGAGGACGTGGCGCCCTCCCGTCCTACCGCCGGCTGATGGGGTTGTGTAGCGGTGATTCTCTAGCGGTTGCTACATGGGGGAATTGAATTAGAATAGGGGTTCAATTGGCTACTAAATTGGGAGAAAATTGGGAAATAAATAAAAAACAGTATCCAAAAATCGGGTCGCGAGAACACAGGCAGGGGTCAAAACCGGGAAGGCAAGAAAGGAACAAAAAAGAAAACAAACCAAAGACAGAAAACAGAAATAAAACAACCACGGGTAAAGGACGAGGGATTACAAAAAACTCTGAAACAAATAACTCGGGAAGATGCTCGGAGAAACAGAAAGAAACACAGTAGCACAAAATTTCATAAGGAACTCGCGAAGACAGATTGAAATAACAAGGTTTAAATACACAGGGAGAAGATTACACAAAAGGAATCAGGTGTGAAGAGGAGGGGAAATGGGAGAGTACACAGGTGAGAACAATGAGGGTTAACAAGGACCAATAATACAATAACGGGGGGAAACTTAAGACACGGACCGGAATACACATAGACACAATGATAACAAACGGCCTGGAGTTAGCAGGTAGACAAGTGCACAGCTCGGAGGGGAGGAACGCGAAAGTGGACACACGTGCAGAGAATGCGAAATCAGATAGATACAGGGATAGGATAACGAGGAGGGAAATGACAGCTGCAGGTAGAAACTCAAGATGAATTAGTAATTAGTAATGTTAGTAGCGAACTCTAAAACCCTAATGTTAGTAGGTTAGCTGGTTAGTATTATATACACGTTAGTTTGTTAGTAGGTTAGTATTAAATCTAATCTAACAGTTAGTATGATTAGTACATTAGTATTATATACGAATATAAATAAAGCCAGAAGGAAGAAAACGAGATACGAAATACAGAGGAAACCCGAATGTTCCCAAAATCACCTGAATAGTGCAATGACAAAGACAGGGAGTGGAATCTCAGAAAACATGGAACGCGGACTGACAATCGCGAGGGAAAAGAAATCGGGAAAAATAATAATACAGAATAAACAGACAGAAAAATTACAGGATCCTAACAGGTTCAAAGCCATGTGTGAATAAACCATAAAGATGCTAGTAAATGTAAAAACACTTCTGAAGATATAAAGTTTTGGAGATGAGGTTTTTTTGTTGTGTATATTTTAATGTTATTTTCACTTTCAGATACACAGTTTTATGTTTCATATTTCATATGTACTAGAATATATTTACTATATTGTACTATAAAATAAAATACTTAACTCAGGCAATACATTTTATGTGTTAAAATTGAGTTTTAGTTTGACACATGTATTCATTATATTTTTTACTTAATATTTTTTCATATATTGATGCGTATTACTTATTCACGTTCACAGCTGTTTTTCCTTCGTCCTTGTATTAAAGACATTTAGACATGTTTGTAGCAGCAGTATTGACGTGCACGGTGGTGCTTTTTGCTGCTTGGGTAACTTTGATTGCAGTATTTAAAACGGTGCAACGGCTCTGGTTGACCATTTTTACCTCTAGTCATGGGTGAAAAATTATGCAAGAGACAAATGGCGCAGACACCAGCCCCTGAGTCTGCTTCACAATACCACTGCTGGGTTTTGACCCCAATCTCATCCATCTCTCTCTCTCTCTCGCTCTCTCTCTCTCTTTCTGTGTTTGACATCATGTGGAACACACATGTAGCATAGTACATCGTATCGCTTACAAGTATTGATTGTTGAATCTGGTGTTACGAAGCATGACGAAAATTGGAATGCATGACCTTTGGGGTGCGGTCTTAATTACAAATAAATATTGATACATTCCAGGAAACATGCCCACTATTATTCAATCAATTTTGACTATTGATTTTATTGTTTGGATTATGACAAAACAGTGGTTTTCAATCGGATGAACCTTGAATGTTTCTACATGTCGATGGGAAGTGCAGCCATACTTGGTGATTTGTGTTAGATTTAGTGTTCATAGGTCACGTTGTACATTTTTGTATTTTCTCACAATTTCAAATAAACTCTGAAAGAGTGCTTTTAACTGTGTTCTCTGTTGTACTCATATAAACTCCGCTATAGTTCATTTAGCAGTGAGAATTTTTCTATGACACTTTCAACACATTATCAGCACAGTCAAGACAACAGAAATCTAATTAAATATGAATACCCCAATACTACAGACAAACATATTTTATTTTAAATAACAACTGGATAATACTTTAAATATTTAAAGAAAATATCCAGTAGACTGAACTAGTAGGTTTGTAGGAAACTGGTGAGCCTAGATGGTCTGAATGGCCTGTTTCATCATGATGCGTTCTGATTTTCTAAAAATATTGGCAGGTATCGGTTTATTGGGGGCAAGTTGTAATATTTTCATAAAGATATGTGACCAATGAGAGAGCATATTTAGATTTTCCAAACCCAACCACCTTATTTAGTGTTTCTTACTTATTTATATAAAAAAAACATATATTAAAAAACTTCTTAAAATATTGCAATATGGAGGCCAGTTGCTTTATTTAATAAAAATGGGGAATGGAATTAAAAGATACGTGCATTTTCTGCATAAATATTACATGATACTGCTACAAATATATTCAAAATAAGATAAATGTTTAACCATAATCATATTATATACAATATATATATATATATATATATATACAATGAGCACCATAATTCATTGGACAGTGACACATTATTAGTTATTTTGGTTCTGTACTCTAGCACTTTGTGTTTGAAAGGATACAATGAGGTTGAAGTGCAGACTGTCAGCTTTAATTTGAGGGTATTTTCATCCATATCGGATGGACCTTTTAGAAATTATAGAACCTTTTGTACATAGTCCCCCATTTTAAGGTGCTACAAGTTGAATTGGCTTCACAGATGTGTTTCGTTAGGCAGGTGTATTAATTTGTGTCGTTAGTGAATGCAGAAGAGAGCTGTTGATGTCTAGTCTTGATTCTAGACTTGTGTGACAACATGAGGAAGACAGCAGTGTCGATGCAAATTAAGCTGGCCGTCATAAGGCTCAGAAATCAAAATCAATAAATCAGGAACATTGCAAAAATCCTGGGCATGCCCAAGTCAACAGTTTGATTCATCATTAACAAAGAAAAAAAACAAAAAAAAAATGGTATCCTTTCAAACTCAACATGCTAGAGTACAGAACCAAAATAACAAAAACTGTCCAATGGATTATGGTGCTCACTGTATATATATATATATATATATATATTTATTTTTTAATGTACATGTTGAGCATCCCACCCTTTACTATTAATGGAAATATTTTGAAAGTTATTAGGTTATTGGTTAAAATTATTACCTTGATTGTTCTGAACTTTTATTATGTAAATGGTTAATTATTATGTTATCACTTAAATATCATCACATTATTATCAACAATTATGCTATTGGCTAGTTATTCCATTATTTTTGTAGAATAGGTTAACCGGCTGCAATTTTTACCTCATTCCAACAGCCCAGTGATTTAGTCTACAGGGTGCATCTTTTCATGAATGCAAGGCACGCCTACAGTTAAAACCATAGAATAGGAAGACAAGAAATTTGACATTTATGTTTTTTTATTTCCCCGGGAAGGACAGACAAAAACAGATGCAGTGGACTGGATTTATTGGGTGTTATACTGCAAAAACAGATCGAAGTAATTGTCCCTTCCCTCTTTGTCATGGTGATGGGGCTTAGGTTTGGGCTTCAATGAGGCTGCCCCACCCTCTGCCTGCTCTCTCCTTCTCCTCCTCTGACTCTCCCAGCCACTCGCACTGCATGTATAACTCTGCACCAACCTCCCTACAAACACACTCACACTCAAACATACCATTGACTTTCGTTTTGGTATTCAAAAGTATCAAAAGTTAGCAGGCTGTAAGGCCACCCCTGGCTTTCTTTCATGTCTAGATAATGTTGCTTTTCACGTCCTTGCGCTGAGAATGCTAACGTCAAAGTAGCCGCGTCACGTAAAAGGTACCTGTCTGAGTCAATCAGAGGCCCATATGTAAATACATGGGCAGCTCATCTGGTGAGTTACAATGTTGCTAATTATACCAGGCACATATTTTAAAACTTAAACTTAATTGATGAGCAAAGTTAATGTATTTTTTTAACTAAAATAATTAACTTTCATTTTACTGGAGAGTCTGATATCGAATATCATTTTCAAAGGTGCCTGGGGAAGAAGGCAGGCTGAAATATTACTGACATGTACAGCAGCCATGAAAGTCACTTCAAGAAATCTAACACACAGCCTGATGTGACAGTTACACTGAACTGCACACATGTGCACTCTTCCTGTAGGAGGCCTTTTAAGTATACTGTGTACAGACATAAGTATGTTATCTAGTTTCTATCTAGTTTTGAGGTTATTCCAACACCCTGGGGCACAGTACTTTGAAGCCCTTTTATCAAACTCAGATCTTGGCTATCTCTAAAAGAGTACAGGACTGAGAATGGAGATTTGATACAGTGCGAATCAGCGCGCACTTATTGTATTATAACTAATGAGGGAAATTATTCCCTAAAACAGGTGTCAGTGCCATAACTGAGAAAAGCCTTTTTAATGCACCAGCAGTACAAATAAGAATGAGTATGATGTTGTGTTTTTGTGTCTCAGTGTACCAATGTGACTGAGCTAAGTGTCACTGCTTTTCGGTCTCTGTGCTAATGGTGCTTCTAGATTTTAGTGTGAAATGAATCTTCTTCTTACTGCCTGTCTGTCTGACCTCAGTTTGGAAAAAGCACTTTTTAGTGTGTTTCTTAATGTGTGCGTGTGTGTGTGTGTGTGTGTGTGTGTGTGTGTGTGTGTGTGTGTGTGTGTGTGTGTGTGTGTGTGTGTGAAGACAGACAGAAAGCGTGAGAGAAGAATCTGTGTTTGTTTCTGAGATGCACACCTGCACACTGCAAAGTTCACCGACCGCAAAGGGATTTGTCTGACAAAAGGGAAATGCTGGGAAGACCTCGTCTGAGCACTTCCTGCCTGTGTGTAAATCAGCCCACTGTGTGATAGTCTCCAGGAGAAAGCTCCCGTCTCAGTGTAGACTATAGTTTAAATATGTAGACATTGGTAAACAATAGTTACCTGTGGTAACATTGCATTGAAATTAATGCTCCTACATGAAGACTGACATTGATGGTGTGCCGCTGGAACCCGGAGCAATTCATGTTCTTCCAACCTCACGTTTTTATGACTGTGATTCATATTTCTGTTATTGTTTCTGTTATCAGATTTGCGTCTTGTTTACAACCCCCCCCCCCCCCCACTCTTTCTCTTCCCCATAATAGTCACTCTCTTTACCCCCATCTTCCCCTCTCCGTCTATATCTCTCTTTGTCTCTCTCTCACACACAGTGCTTGAGGGCACTGTGCATATATCCTCGTACGTCTCTCCCTCATGCTGCCTCTCTCTTAATAATTACGATCACAGATTTTACGCCTTTCACTCTCATAATAGAGGCACTCCAGATAGAACGAGCCTGCTGCCAAGTCTGAGACACAGTCAGGCTTGTCCTCACAACACACACAGTGATAGACAAACACGCGCACATGCAAATATACACACACTTATACGTTTGCAAGCACGTGCACATGCGTACATGGACTGGACACACAGATATACGGGCACAAATACACTCATGCGCAGACATATGCTCTCCCACAAAAGACACACATGTAAGAATGTGGCCTTGCACATGCGGGCGCACGCACACACACGCACCCGCGCGCGCGCACACACACACACACACGCACCCGAGCGCGCACACACATGCACAATGCTCAGACATTCAAGTTCACTGTGTTTTCTGTTATCATCTCAGTCCTTTTAATCTATTATATGCCCTTGGGTCTTCTCATGTGCTGCAGTTACACATATGCTCTCCCACAAAAGACACACATGTAAGAATGTGGCCTTGCACATTCAGGCGCACACACACACACACACACACACACACACACATGCACAATGCTCAGACATTCAAGTTCCCTATTGTTTTCTGTTGTCATCTCAGTCCTTTTAATCTACTATATACCCTTGTGTCTTCTCATGTGCTGCAGTTATCTGACCACTAACAACAGAACTTATGTCCAATGATATTAATGAATCACCACCCCCTGGAGCCATCATTAACTTTGACTGATGATGAATGGTCCTGGCTGCGTGTTATTGATTGTGCTTGCAATTTTAGAAAAATACTAATTGTGCATGAAAAGTATGCAGCTCTCCTATTTGTGCTCTGTTGTCAGCAGCCATACTCTCATGCACCCTGCTCCTGCTGAATGGCTGAACCTAAGCAGGTGTGGGCTTGGTTAGTACTTGCATGGGAGACCTCCTGGGAAAACTAAGTTGCTGCTGGAAGTGGTGTTGGTGGACTAGTAGCGGGCAGTTTTTCCTCTGGTCAAATAATTCCCAAAAGCCCCAGGGCAGTGATGGGGGCACTGTGCTGTAGGAGATGCTGTCTTTTGAATGAGATGTTAAAGCGAGGTCCTGACTCACTGTGGTCATTAGATCCCATGACACTTATCATAAAGTGTAGGCATTTCCCCGGCGTCCTGGCTAAATTCCCAACCTGGCTATTTCAATATGACACCTATTCATCCCCTGATTTAATTGGCTGAAAACTGTTCTCTCCCTCTCCACCTCAGCTGATGTGTGGTGAGCATTCTGGTGCAAAATGGCTGCCGTTGCATCACCAAGGTGGGTGCTACACATTGGTGGTGTTTTAGGCGAGTTTCCCCCTCATCATTGTAAAGCGTTTTGCGTGTTAGAAAGGCGCCATATGCAAGGCAGTGAATGCACAAAACTGTGTGCATTGTTTTGATTGGCTGCAGCTGTGGGGCCCATTTTGATGCTCAGATGTTCTCTTAGATAACAGGTTCTTGTTAAAAATTGATGATGTTAGACGGTCTAAACCCTCTGACGCATACGTGAAAAAATGTGTGGACATTCACTCACACACTCCTACCTGATGATGTACATTAGCATTAGCGGCACAAGCAGACAGAGACAGACAAGCAGATATGTTGAACGATCCAGTGAGTCAGAAATTCTTTGTGTGGAAAGGCTGGAGGTAAAATAATACCACTTCAGAGATTATTTCTGTATTCACAGAAACCCACTACAGGAAGTGAAAAAATCAGTAAGCAATCCTGATTTGGTTTACCAAGACCCCTGCTCAGAATGACTCATTACCATTCACTGTGTGCTTAAAGGTCTCGCTCTCCAGTCAGACTTCTCTTTTCTATGACATTTCAAAGAATGTTTTGTGGATAATTTCAAGTGTTATAATTACTGCTGCATTAGTGCATTTCCCTTGTAAATGGGATTTCTTGAAGAAGGAATTCAATTAACTTTTTTAAAACATTTTGTCTGTTGATGCTACCGGCTGTGAATACCAGTATCTTTGCAGTGGGCTCAATGTGAAGTCAACAAGCTAGCCAGTTTACCGGTATTATCATAATGAAAACATGTAAATAGTTTCAAGGACCTTTCTCAGACTGTGGACTGTTTCCATCCCAGATCACACACTCTTCACAGAGTAAGGTGGCAGTATCTTTCCTGTTTGGGTGCCATTTATTGGTCCTCCTGTCCAGCAGGTGGCGGAACAGGCAGCCAGAAGACCGTTCTCCATGAGGAGCAGTAGAAGATGCCGGCTCTGCCAGCGCTGCTGCTGTCGATTCACTTTGTCTTCCTGTTACTGACCATGGCCCCATCCTCTCACAGCCAGACCCTTGTGCTGTCCTCTGTCAGAATGGGTGAGTCGCCCAGTTATAATTGCTACACAGCTGCGCCCGGTGCATCCTTTGCCTCTCTCACTTGCTCAAGTGCCAATGCCTCAAAACAGCCAGCATGTTCCTCTTGTTGCCGGACAAAACTGGCCATGTCAAGCCTATCCACGCGTTGCTGATCTGCAACTACTGGCTAAGGTGCCAGACCGATCAGTATTTGTCTCTTTCATTTCCCTCAGCGGCAATCCTGGATGACCAGTCAGTGTGTGGGCGAGGGGAGCGGTTGGCTCTAGCACTCGCCCGGGAGAACATCAACAGCGTTATGGAGGGTCCAGCCAGGGCCCGTGTGGAGGTGGACATCTTTGAGCTGCAGAGAGACTCCCAGTACGAGACCACAGACACCAGTGAGCGCTCCTACTTCCACTCTCTCTCCCCTCTTCCTCTAACAAAAGATATCTGACCTTGCCTTTGAGTAGCTGACCACTTAAGGACTGGAGTCAAAAAGTGTTCATCAGGAATCAACGTGAACCGCAATGCACAAAATGGGTTCTGTGAAGTGTCTTAGCTTTCGTAGCTCTGTTGCTAATTGTATACTTCCACATTTTTATTAATGAACTTGTAATATGTGTGCCTGTATTTGAAAAATGAATCAATCACACCCGAACAGTCATGATGACCATGAACCTTTCATTCCACAAAAACAGAATATTTACTGACACAGCGAAAAACACAGATGTGGTGTATGTGAAATGGAACAAAATCATGATGTTGTTTATTAGTAAAGATATAAAAAGAAATCAAGTCTAATCCTGTCTTTCATTTTCTTTATCAGTGTGTCAGATACTACCAAAGGGTGTCGTCTCTGTTATTGGCCCTGCCTCAAGTCCAGCCTCTGGCTCCACTGTGAGCCACATATGTGGGGAGAAGGAGGTGAGCTACCACAGCCAGTTTTCATTCACTGTGGCCTTCAGGGTGACCTGTTACCTTATGTCTCAGATGGTGTATTTTAAAATCATACATCCCCTACCCAAAATGCAGCTCTCCTGGTCATAAACCCATTAATGAGAAATTTATTGCAGGAGCCTCTCATAAATGAGACATAAATGTGCTGTCCACTAGGTTACCTCCAGAGGTGGTTTCTGAAATGGCTGTTGAAACGTTGAAATATTCTACCATTTAAATTTTACACTCTATGAACTTACAAAAAAAATTGTGTGGTAAATTTTCCTTGCCTTGTGTAATAATCATGAGCGTAAAGAGGGACTCTGTTGTATTTAACCTCCCCAAGGTACTATTCTGGCTCTCCTTGCTTTGTGTCCTGATTTATGTGCTTATTGATCTTCCCTAACTATGCGCCTCTACCTCCTGCCACTCCCCCCCCGTCCCAGATTCCTCATGTGAAAATCGGCCCTGAGGAGACCCCTCGGCTCCCGTACCTGCGCTTCGCCTCCGTCAGCTTGTACCCTAGCAACGAGGACATCAGCCTCGCCATCGGCGCCATTCTGCGCTCTTTCGGCAACCCGACCGCGAGTCTGGTGTGCGCTAAGGCTGAATGTGAGTGTGGGCTCGAGCTCATTTCAACGTCTCATGATTTACCAATCCTGCTATTCTCTCTACTTTCTTAGCCTGTCTTTTTTGTGTCAGAGGCTGTCATTTCTTTGAAAAATAAAATAAAAATCTCACCTTGAATGTAGTGTTTCTACAAGGGAATTTTCTAAGATTTTTTAAAATCCTTGAGCAACGCCTTCAGTTGCTCCCGTTTCATTTGAGTTCCAAATCATGGCTACGAATGCTGGTGGGGATGGCGCTGGCTCAAGGGACGCTGGTGTTACTACACCAACAAGTACTAAACCTGAAGTGAACCAATCAAAACCACTGTACTGAAATCATGCCTTATTTCTTTGTGTTGCTGCATTGGAAGTGTAAATTTGTATTCAAGACCTCTGTAGAAGAATACACGAGAGAGCTTTGGTAATCCGCTGAGAAGAAAGAGCGCACTCTTTGTTTATCCACAAAGTAAAAAAAAATGTAAATTTGATCACAAATAATCAACACGTGTATTGAGAGAGGAGGGATTAATCTCGCAACAAAATGAGCTGATTAGAATTCACTGTTACCAGAAATGATACATTTGGGGACTTCTGCCACGAACCAGCCCAATCCCCTCAGACAACAAGTCATTTGCAATCATTATTTGGCACCCACAGCACAAAATGAGAAATGGAAAGACTTTGTTGAGAAAGTAAGCATCTTAAAAAGTTCCAAACAAACAGCAAATATGACTGTGTTTATGAGGTAAGAAAATATTTCATGAGAGTTAAATATTTCAGTAGAGTATTTCCAAGTGCTTTTTGCAATCTAAATATGTACTCAGACTAAACTGGCAATGGAGATTTGGAGTGTTTAGAATGCAACGGAGACAATGGAGGGTTTTCATCTATTGGCAGGCATTGTTTGTTGAAATGGTTTAATGTCACTATAGTGCAAATATTCCAGGATCATGGTAATGCAGGGCCATCCCCAAACACACAGAGAAAAGAACTGGTTGTGGACACTGAGGTTGGCACTATCAAGTCAGCGTTAGATTCAGGTTTTTTTTTTTTTTCCACTAGCAAGTGGGCATCCATTTTGATGTTATTCCAGTCCAGGGGATGCTTTCATCTCACTAGCCTCACTATCAGTGCTAACAGTTCCTCTCACCTTGCTAACGGTTCCAGTTGAGGAAAATTTAGGGGATCAGATATTTGGTCCCACTGCTACTCAACAGGCTAATTAAAGGTTGATGCAGGTCACTGGGGAAAAGTGTGGTTTATTTAATGGGTGAACATTTTGGCCCTGGGTCAGAGCCATCCTTTTGAAGATATAGTAGTGTGCTGCTGCAGAAGCATCACAAGATGGCCTCCAGGATATTTTGAAAATCAACGCTTCATCATAAAATAAGGCATTTTCACACTTGGATACATTCAGCTGTCTTGGCTGGTTGTGGGAGAACACAGTGCCCAGATCTTCCTCTGAAAACATTCCAACATTTTAGCTCTTACAGCAGACTTCATCCCTAGTTATGTTTAGACCTTAATACTTTGATTTCCCGTCTTAGATGGACGATTTGGGGCGGGGGGGGGGGCATCGAACCCCCCCTTCATTTTGGCTGGTTTCCATGATTACCACATAGCTTACAGGCCAGTTCCCCATAAATGGAGCAGTTACTTTTACTTCCGTTTTTTAATGGCCATCCTCAAGAGACAATATTATGTTATTTACATTTATAGTCCATTTTATCAAGTTTATAACTGGTTTCTTATCCATTCTCCTCCCCTGTCTGACCCCTCCCCCCCCTCCCCCAGGCCTGCTGCGATTGGAGGAGCTGGTGCGACGCTTCCTCATCTCCAGGGAGACGCTGTCCATCAGGATGCTGGATGACAGCCTGGACCCCACCCCCTTGCTGAAGGAGATCCGCGATGACAAGGTGGCAACCATTATTATTGACGCCAACGCCTCCATCTCCTACCTCATCCTCAAAAAGGTCAGTGTGGTCATAGCAACACAAATTCCCTCCCTGCAGAATCCGCTGCAATGGCACCAGTTCCTCACACAAAAGCATGGATTAGATATATGTATAAGGCAATGATATACTATCAATATGACCAAATAGACTGTGTATGCTGAATAAAAATTACATTATCACCTCTATGACCATCTTTTATGTAGTTTCACAGATTTAATCCTTTGACAATATATAGTTATTTTATATATGCATGATATATACAGTATATATAATATTATAAGTGCATATAAATTATCTATATACATGTCACATAACAAACAGTGACCATGTGAAAGCACAAAATGCTTGATATGCCTTTATACTATGTGTGGAGGAAGACAATCTTGATCAAAATACAGCGTGTCGACCAAAGTTCTGCCCGCACAGTTTCAGCTTCTTTCGTCAAGATAACCAGCACAGAATAATGCCTGATGTGAAAGTGCAGTGTGTGAGCCCTAAGGAATCACCAAGCTCTGTCTACTTCTCTGTCTTTCTGCACCATGCAGGCTTCGGAACTGGGGATGACGTCGACGTTTTACAAGTATATCCTCACCACTATGGTAAGACTACATCCACCCCCTCTGCTACACCCACCAACCCCTCCACTACACCCACCATCACCCCCCTACTCCTCCGCCTCCCTACGGTTCACCCCGCCCGCTGCCTGCGCATGGATTAAGAACAAGAATCCTCTGGAACTGAACGGTGGGAACCGTGTGTCCTAAGTCCAGAATGGCAGAAAACATAAATAGCTACCATAATGGCAAGATGAGTGGTAGTGTGGAATATGTGTCCCTGGATCCTCCTCCACTTCTCTGTTGTAGACCCTCTCATTGTGTGCTATCCTTCCATTTCTCTTCTCTAGCATTGCAGTGCTGGTACAACACTAATGGTTTGCCCCCCCCCCCCCTCCCACACTTTCTCTCTTTTTAAGTGCACTAGTACTGTACGTGCCGACACTGTGTCTCAGTATCTCTCGGTTTCTCTCACTCTTTCTCTCAGGTACATGTTCATGCACCTGTAGACACTAATGACCTGTCTGGCTCTCTCTCCCACTCTCTCTGTAGGTGATTACTGTCCTCGATATCTGTTTCCCTCTCTCTGTCTCTATCTCTCTCTGCCTCTCTGCTTCTCTCTCTCTCTCTCTCCCTTCTCCTGGTGCAGTGTTAATGTACAGTACCTCTGTGTAAGAGTTCTGAGCTCTCTACCTGTCTGCCTGTCTGTGTCCCAGGACTTCCCTATTCTCAGGTTAGATGACATTGTGGATGAGCAGTCCAACATTGTGGGCTTCTCCATGTTCAACACAAGCCACCCGTTCTACCTGGAGTTCCTCAGGAGTCTCAATCTGTCCTGGAGAGAGGGATGTGATCTTAGCCCCTACCCTGGGCCTGCAGTGAGTCCTCCTGACCCTGATTAAACCTAGCTAAGCTAGCTATGTTAGATGTTACAATAGTGTGAATTTATGTAACTTGAAAAACGTTGGTTCTGGATTTGTCTAATGGAAATGAGCACGGTGCACATGAGAATGTAATCATTTCTAAAGATTGCTTGTCGGGAAAATGTCAAATAAACTGCAGCAAAGTAAATGGAAACAGTTATCATATGCAAATTATTACTCCAGTTCATCTCATCGCAAGATGTAGAGCCCAAAACACATGATATCAATTTTCCCTAACGAAGCAATTTGAACATCCCTTTATTGATGTGTGCTGTGCACACAATGCTGTTTTAATTAAGTTCTCTTCAAATTCTAAAAGAACCATAGCAATATACTGTCACCATCATTGATATGTCCATACAGTGCAGAACTAGATGACTGACATACTAAGACATACTGTCTACTCCCACTGATATATGGTAGTTTTTATGACTAGACAGCAATTCATATAGATTGACAGTCTTCTCAGCCATTTGTATAAACATAGACCTCCACTCTTGCTCCTTCCTGCAGTCAAGCGTGGACCTGGTGACATCACACCTAGTATGTAGCTGACTTAGGGTAGAATGAACAGTGGTATGAACATGAACTATGAACATGAACGGGCCCTAGGCTCCATAGTACCTACAGTGCAGTGCTGTAGTGCAGCTGACCAGCGCAGCTGTCCAGTAATGCTAGCTGTCAGTAAATCATGAGCATTACTGGTCAGCTCACTAGCGGACGCGGCTGTGATCCGCTCTGTCTGCCGCCGCCCCTCCCCCCAGCTGTCCTCCGCCTTGATGTTCGACGCGGTGCACGTGGTGGTGGGCGCGGTGAGGGAGCTGAACCGCAGCCAGGAGATCGGGGTGAAGCCGCTCAGCTGCTCCTCGCCTCAGATCTGGCAGCACGGCACCAGCCTCATGAACTACCTGCGCATGGTCAGTGCCTGGGACAGGGGCCCCAACCACAGCCCCCCTCCCACCCTCCCCCCTCCCCTCAGTCTGCAGAGGGTCAGAATGGCCCCTGGCATCCAATGGTGTCTGCTTCCTGAGTGACTGTGTACTTCCCGAGATGCATGTCTATGTCCCCCATATGACTCCTTCTTTTTAATACTTTTTTGCCAATCGCATGTGTATTTATTTATATAAAATGTCCTGCGGATGTGTTTGTCACGTTCTCAGATTCTGTAACCCCTTTGTGTTCCTGCCTGACTGCGGTTCTTTTCGGATCTTTGCTTTCTCTCATTCCACGTCCAGCTTCTTTGTCTGTATGCCTCGTTTTCTGGCTGCGGTTCTTATGACATCGTTGATTCCGTACCGGAATCTCCCTCTCCATCACCTCTCCCTCTCTGAGCCGCCATTATCTGTTTCTGCCATTCTTCCTCTTTCTTTATCCACCTCTCTCCCTGTTCTGTGTTTCCCTCATCTCTCTTTCCCCTCGTTCTGTCTCGGTTAGAGTATCACTCAATCTCCATCTTCCCGCGTCATGCAGTCTTTGGCAGCCATTCTCCCAGTGTCAGTTTGTCACGTCCCTTTCCCTGCCTCTATCATTCCATTATCTACCCATGTCTTTCTACCTCTTTATTTGTTTACTTCTTTTCACTTTTCATTTGTCTCTTTTTTTCTGTCTATCTCACTCTGTTTTTCCCAGTGCCGTCTTTCTCTCAATCTGGGCTCCATAAAGTACATACCTGTGCTGACCCCCTCCTTCTTTCACAGGTGGAGTATGATGGTTTGACTGGGAGGGTGGAGTTCAACAGCAAAGGCCAGAGGACCAACTACACCCTCCGGATTCTGGAGAAACACAGAGCGGGACACAAAGAGGTGAGGGGTCGTGGGAGGTCATAAGAGATGGCGTGAATGGTGCGGGGTTCTGAAGTTGGGGTTCAATGCTAGAAATTGCCATGGAAAGAACTGGCAAATGCTATGTTTTTTGTATGTGCACACATTTCAAACACTGATGCATCTCTGAATGACAATGATCATTAAAAAGCATACACAACACATTTCTCATTATCAAACGCACAATATATTGTGTTAACATAACAAATTATGTTAATGTGTAATATGCACATGTACCAATAAATGTACTTTGGCCTGAAATAATAATTTAATTATCATTGTTTCATGACATGTTAGAGGCAAAACAAAGCAATGGGATATGGTTTGTAGACACACACACACACACACACACACACACACAAAAGCACACACACACACACACAAAAGACACACAGAAAGGAACATGAAAGCCACCTAGAGTAATAAGTTAGGCCAGCTTGCCAGTAAGTGTTATGGTTCATGACAATGCCACTGAAAATTTCATTATTCACATCGCTACTATAAGCTAGTGTACAATCAGCTCACCACCCCCGTAAAATTTTACAATGCTGCTAGCTCACATTAGCTACTTACCGGTATCTACTGCTAAATAAATGACAGAGGAGTAATGTAATTAACTGTCAGTTTAAATGAGATAATGTCAAATGATATTTCATTAAATTAATGCGAAACGTAATGGTCACAAACTGTTAGATGTTTGCTAGACTTACAAGATTATTTGGGAACCTAAATAATAATAATAATAATAATACATTTTATTTGGGGGCGCCTTTCATGACACCCAAGGACACCTTACAGGGCATAAAACAAAACAGTCAAATTAAAAACAGTGGACTTAAAACAAACAGCAAAGTTAAAACAAAACAAACAACAAGAAGTATACTGGAGTGATACAGAGGGTGCAGTTAAAGTGAGTATGCCAGTTTGAACAGGTGGGTTTTGAGTTGGGTTTTGAATGTTGTTATGGAGTCAGACTGACGGATGTGTGTTGGCAGGGAGTTCCAAAGCCTGGGAGCCGAGCAGCTGAAAGCTCGAGCACCCATGGTGCTGAGGCGTGAGCTGGGGATGGTTAGGAGTCCGACAGAGGAGGAGCGGAGGGTGCGGGAGGGGGTGTACTCCTGGAGGAGGTCAGTGATGTAGATGGGGGCTAGATTATGGAGAGCTTTGAAGGTGAGCAGGAGATTTTTGTACTCAATCCGGTAGCGCACAGGAAGCCAGTGTAGTTGAATGAGCACGGGGGTGATGTGATCAGATGAGTTGGTGCGGGTGATAATCCGAGCAGCAGAGTTCTGAATTATTTGGAGTCTGTTGAGGAGTTTGGTGGGAAGACCAGTTAGGAGAGCATTACAGTAGTCGATCCGGGGTGTGACAAATGAGTGAACCAGGATTTCAGTGCTAGATTGGGACAGAGATGAGCGGAGTCTGGAAATGTTACGAAGATGGAAGAAGGCAGTCCGGGTGATGTTTTTAATGTGGGGTGCAAATGAGAAGGAGCCGTCCAGAATGACACCGAGGCTTTTGAGTTGGGAAGAGAAGGGTACAGGGAAACCGTCGATGATGATGTTTGGAGCTGGGGTGTTTTGTAATTTGGTGAGGGTGGATTTGGAGCCGATGAGCAGGGCCTCAGTTTTGTTACCATTGAGCTTCAGGAAATTCCTGCTCATCCAGCTCCTGATGTCCTCAAGGCAGGTGGTGAGGGAGGTGGGGGCAAGGGCAGTGGTGGGTTTGGAGGAAATGTAGACCTGTGTATCATCGGCATAGCAGTGAAAGTGGACCCCATGGTGACGGAGGATTGTGCCCAGGGGGAGGAGATAGATGATGAATAGGAGCGGACCCAATACTGACCCCTGGGGGACACCCAGTGAAACAGTTGCCAAAAACTACACTAATGCTGGTTTTTGGCAATGGCAGTTTTTCGCATTACACAGGGTGCTAAGTTCTTTAGCAAGAAGTGTCATTACAAGTCATTTTCAACCAGTCTCTCTTTCCCTCTTCCATTACCTTTCCATTATAAACACCTGTCCTCTATCACCTTTCCCCCCTTCTATCTGCCAGATTGGAATCTGGTACTCTAACAACACACTGGCTATGAACTCAACCTCTCTGGACATCAATGTGTCTGAGACACTGGCCAACAAGACACTCATCGTCACCACCATATTGGTAAGGTTGCTGGCATGTTGGGAGACCTCTGTGTGGCAGCCATGTTGGCGAGGTGCTAACATGCTTTGTGGATCTTGCTTGCATGTTACAGTGATGTTGCTGTGCGCAGTGCTACATGTGTGTTCTCCATTTACTCTCACAGGAGAACCCCTACGTGATGCGCAAGGAGAATTACCAGGACTTCAAGGGTAACGATCAGTACCAGGGCTTCTGCGTGGACATGCTGAGGGAGCTGGCCGACATCCTCAAGTTCTCCTTCCGGATCAAGCTGGTGGACGACGGACTTTACGGGGCCCCAGAGCCCAATGGGTCCTGGACGGGAATGGTGGGGGAGCTCATTAACAGGGTAATTATACAGTTTGCGGCCATTCTTCCCACAATTTCCGTGGCTAAATGCTAACCGCGCTTCACCCTCCCTCCTGGCGATGCCCCAACAGAGGCCGGGTTCACAGCATGGACTGTGAAAGACGTACTTAACGCGATATTGAGTGGCTCTTCATAGCTAATTACTCAGCGGTATGCTCCAATTATGGCGACGCCCCCCGTGTGGCGCTCACATGCGGCCGACGCGCTACATGCTCCCCCGGCACTGAAGCCTGATGGAGCTGGGTAATGAGCTCCCCTTGTTAATCAGTTCAGTTGTAATTAAAGTATCAGAGTGGGATCTGGGGTGTGTTTTCAGCTCACAGTACACTGATGATGACTCTCCCTGCCATCTGTCTTTTCCCCCCATTTTTCCTCTTTCTTGAATGTTCCCTCCTTCCTCACCACATCCCCCTTCCTTGTTTCCCCTTCTCTTTTTTATTCCCTTCATATTCTTGTTTTCTATTGGCTTTCCTGTCCACTTTACCTGCCCCCCCACCCCCCTCCCCACCCACATCCTGCTCATGCAGAAAGCAGACCTGGCGGTGGCGGGGTTCACCATCACGTCAGAGAGAGAGAAAGTCATCGACTTCTCCAAACCGTTCATGTCCCTTGGCATAAGCATTCTCTACCGAGTCCACCTGGTAAGAACGAGTGAGAGGATAGAGGAGGGTGGACCAACTTTGGGAAAAGTTACAATGGGTATTTCCAGAGTATATTAACTTACTGTCATCAAACCAAAAAAGTGAATAATGTGCACTGTATAATAGAGTACAGTACTGAGATGCTGCGCCCCTGTGGCCACTGAGGGAACTGCAGTAGTGCAGGCTGTGGGTCTTACATTTCTGTTTGTGTACGTGCTGTCTGATCTTTCAGGGGCGGAAGCCTGGCTATTTCTCTTTCCTGGATCCATTCTCCCCAGCTGTGTGGCTTTTCATGTTGCTGGCCTACCTGACTGTCAGCTGTGTCCTTTTCCTGGCTGCCAGGTAACACCAAACCTGTACACCTGTTTTAAGACATGTAATTGAGTAAACAAGCATACAGTACACAAGTAAAGATAGACACCTTTATTAATAAATGGATGTGTAAATGCTCACAGACTTTCACTTCCACATATGCATGTAGTATATGTACACTCCACACCTGCAAAAATACATTCCAGTGGTGGTGGACAGTCTAGAAATGAGGAGGCCTTGTGTGTGTGTGTGTGTGTGTGTGTGTGTGTGTGTGTGTGTGTGTGTGTGTGTGTGTGTGTGTGTGTGTGTGTGTGTGTGTGTGTGTGTGTGTGTGTGTGTGTGTGTGTGTGTGTGTGTGTGCGCAATTGCGAGAGAGAGAAAAGAGGGGAAAGTCAAACAAAAAAAAAAAAATCAATAAGGCTTTTGATTCAATCTGGCATGAATGTTTGTAGAATTCCTCCAAATTTGAACAGCGAGTTATGGTTATGATGCCCAAAGAAATAGTGTTCAAACGGGCAAAAAATAACCGGCTTATTCAATCGGGTTTCAACACTGCTCAACATCTACAAAAATAAACTGGTCACAATTTTGGAATAATCTCCATCCTCTGGTCTCACCCTTCAAAGAAATTAAATTCCTTCTGTATTCAGGTGACCTAGTTCCACTGTTACCCACAGAACAAGGGCTGCATTACTTTGCTCTGCTGGGTAAATACTGTCAGAGCTGGGCTCTTGGTAAATATGAAGAAATGGACGTTGATAAGCACATTGGGCCTCATGTATCATTCAGGTGTACGCAAGGGCGCCGTAAGGGGGGGAAAGGTTAGGACGATTCTAAGGCCCCCTGACTGACAGGGGCCCTAAAAAATTATTATAACATTAGGTACATTTTTTTCAATATTAAATTATTAACCTATCATCATTAATATAATATTTTATTTACAATGTACTAATAAAACTAACGGTTTCTTTTTCTTTTCTTGTTTTTGGCAAAAAGTAAACATCCAGAGAGCGTCTATATTGCCCCCCCCCCCCCCTCTATTTACATGAAATGGTTCGGACCTGCCCCCAAACCAGAACGGTAGCCTAGCAGTGAAAATTGCGTGTGAGGAGTGCCGGTGGAGCATCATGTCTGACTTCCAAAAACGAAAAGAAAGACAGGAGAGAGGAAAAGAAAGGGCGACAGTATGTCACCCAATTTTTCACAAAGGAAGGTGGGTGTAGTAGTCCGTGAGTGGTGGAAATTAACCTGTTAGCTGGCCTTCGTCCATAGTGAAATAGGCAACTTTTGCTAATAGGCAACTTTTGCTAAAATGTATTGTCAGCTTGACAATACATTCCTGATAAGAAAACGAGTTTGTTGACTTTTTTGCTTCACTGCAAGAAGTAAGTGCTAGTGTATTGTTAGCTTTTATTGATCCCCATAAGAGGCTAGAATGATGTAGCTAGCAGAAAGCATAGCCTACAACCCATAACCCATACAAAATTTACTTCTAACGATCGAATGGTAAAAGTGAAATTGTTCGATTGTGGTCAGTGGCACCGAAGATTTCTGACACACCCTTGATAAATGACAAAAGTCCCAGTAGAAGATGGAATTCAATCTTTAAAAGTTATATATTTTCGTCATCGATTTCCCTTGGCCACTGTCAATGAGGCGGTGTGATCTGGGCATACAGTTGCTATGTAAATTACGTCAGAAGTATTCAGAATTGTTATTTGCAAATGAATCGTTAGGGCACGCTCGTCATACTAAACGTGATTGGAGCCTGACATGTCAATATTCAAAATCCGTTTAAACCTTTCGACTTTTAAGTTATAAGGCGACATATACCGAGTGACCAGCGAAAATATTGACCTGACAGTCTTTCAGAATTATGAAAGTTGATCAAGTCAACTGAAATAATGACCGCGAGACCACCATATTGGTAAGGTTGCTGGCATGAATAGAACAGAATATTATTGGCTGATCTGGTTTCTGATCTGTTTTCGGTGCCCTCAGAGTCCTACTTCATTGATCGAATGTTGGGAAAATGTGAGTTTAAGAGCCACAAAAACAGTCCTTATATCGCATTAAAATTACATATAAGGAGTTAGTTTCCATAATATGTTTATTTAAGGTTAAACTGACATTTTAAGCACAATATTTATGTTGATTTGAATGGGTCAGTTGGGTTCTGGAGGTGTGTGGTTACAGCAAATGCACAGGGTTGGCGTGGCCTGTGGTGGTTGGGTGGTGGGGGCCCAATGTGATATATCGTTTCATGGGGCCCAAAATCCCTGGTGGCGCCCCTGGGTGTACATTCAAATCTCATCGTAAAGTGAGCGTACAGATTTATCAAAATGAACGTGGGTGTACGGTACGATGAAATCTCACGACAGCTCTCGTCCTTGCGTACGCTTTTCCCAGTGGCGAGGCAGCGACATTGCAAGCAATGAACAGCGAGGTAATTGTTGTGCAGCCTTTTAATGAAAGAAAATACACTGCTCAAAAGAAATTAAGGGAACGCTTAAATCACACATTGCGGATCTCAATGAACGAAATATTCAAGTTGAAAATCTTTATTGATTACATTGTGTAATTCGTCGAGAACAAAATGACGTAAGAACGGTCAATGGAGACCAAAATCATTAACCCATTGAGGGCTGGATTCAAAATCCCACCGAAAATCAAAGTGAAAAATTGAAATCACAGGCTGATCCAACTTGTGTGAATTTCATCACGACAACTCATAATGTGGCTCAGTATAGTGTATGGCCCCCACGTGCCTGTATGCACTCCCGACAACGTCTGGGCATGTTCCTGATGAAACGGCAGATGGTGTCCTGGGGGATCTCCTCCCAGACCTGGATCAAGGCATCAGTGAGCTCCTGGACAGTCTGTGGCACTACTTGGTGGCGGCGGATGCACCGAGACATAACGTCCCAGATGTGCTCAATTGGATTCAGGTCTGGGGAACGTGAGGGCCAGTCAATGGCATCGATGCCTTCGTCATCCAGGAACTGCCTACACACTCTGGCCACATGAGGCCGGGCATTGTCCTGCACCAGGAGGAACCCAGGGCCCACTGCACCAGCGTAAGGTCTGGCAATGGGTCTGAGGATTTCATCCCGGTACCTAACAGCAGTCAGGGTACCGTTGGCTAGCACGTGGAGGTTTGTGCGACCCTCCAAGGATATGCCTCCCCAGACCATCACTGACCCACCACCAAACCAGTCATGCTGGATGATGTTGCAGGCAGCATAACGTTCGACACCGGCGTCTCCAGACTCTTTCACGTCTGTCACATGTGCTCAGTGTGAACCTGCTCTCATCTGTGAAGAGAACGGGGCGCCAATGGCGAACCTGCCAATTCTGGTGTTCTCTGACAAATGCCAATCGAGCTGCACGGTGCTGGGCTGTGAGCACAGGTCCCACTACAGGATGTCGGGCCCTCATGCCACCCTCATGGAGTCTGTTTCTGACAGTTTGGTGATTTACTCAAGTTTGAATCGCACGTGAGAATTTTGTACACAAGCTGGATCCGTCAAATATACGCTACTTTTTACGACCATATTGATAAAAGAGGCACATTGATTGTTTCAAGGAATCAAGGATCAAGGAACCAACTCCAGTTTCACTGCATCCACACAATTCAAACATTGGATACTAAACCCATCAGCAAAATTGCGGAAACTACACGACGTGAAGTGAAGAAACTGAAAGGGGAAGTGTGCAGTCTAAAAGAAACACTGAAATGCATGACACATCCAACAAATGCAGCAGAAAATATTGCTTTTATCTTTTCTGTGGGCTCTATAGTCTTGTAACAAAGACATAATAAAAAGTGCCCACCAATACACACAAGGCAGAATGAGATCAGTAGCCTACCTATTATTATTGTGAACTACAAGAGAAATGAAATGCCGGAACCACCTAAAAACAATTACTAGCATTATCAGTAATATCACCACAAAGGCCTGCAATGCCAACACCTGATCTATGAGTCAGTATTGACTCTCAATAGCACTAAGCAACCTCAGACCACTCTCCCAAAACAAATGCATATACCAATTAAAACAAACACATAAAACAGTGTAAACATGCCCAAAATGGGCATTGTACACTGCAGTAGCTATTTTAGATAATCTATGGTGAAAATATATTTAAATATTTGCACATTTTTGAAAGCTATAGACCCATTGAGAGCAGCCTTGCAAGAGGCCAACTGACACTGCCAAGTCAGGTATATAGAGGTGGCCTACAGTGCTCATGCCACATTCTTCAAGAGGTCAAGACAAGAGTTGTACTTCATCTCAAAATGTGAAAAGTACAGGGAAGTAAAAGACACTTACTACCCCAAAATAACACAAGTCTATCCACAATTCCCTGTACTACTGGACTAAGATAAATTACCCATCCTCCTCAGAGAGGAACAGAGGTGTACAGTTCTGGCAGCCTGTTATGTTGCAACCTGCCACAGCCTGAGGGGACAGAGTGACACTAGTGCTTTGCTCACTCTTTTTTAGCTGTTATTAATCTATTCCAGTGCTAATGTATTATGACAAGGCAATTAAATTCAGTGGTATCAAGAGATTGAAAGAGAGTGAAAGAAAGAGAGAGAAAAAGAGATGAGGGGAGAGAGATTCTGAGACGCTGTATAGTTGAGTATGTAGAGACGCGCATACATAAAGGCGAAGTGAGCAACTTTTTTTTTTTTGTATTGCTGTATGTGTAGTTGGCGGCACGGTGGTGCAGTGCTTAGCGCTGTCGCCTCACAGCAAGAAGGTACCGAGCTCGAATACCGGCCGATGGCCTTTCTGTGTGGAGTTTGCATGTTCTCACCCGTGTCCGTGTGTGGTTTCCTCCGGGTACTCCCGGTTTCCTCCCACAGTCCAAAGACGTGCAGGTTAGGCTAATTGGAGATTCTAAATTGCCCATAGGTATGAGTGTGTGAGTGAATGGTGTGTGTGCCCTGTGATGGATTGGCAGCCTGTCCAGGGTGTATTCCTGCCTCTCGCCCAATGCATGCTGGGATAGGCTCCAGCACCCCCCGCGACCCTGACCAGGAATAAGCGGATTAGATAATGGATGGATGTATGTTTAGTGAACATGAAAAAAATCCATAGCACAGTTTTCCATAGCACAGATAGTGTTGTTAGTTGCAAGTCACTATATAGGATATCCAATTAGTATAGTGAGTAGCTTGCTACCATTAAAAGTTCATTAGTCAAATAAGGAAATAGACTTTTACAAATATACGTTTCATATCAGTACATTATAAAGTCAGTAGAAGCCATCGAGGCTGTGACTTTAATTGTCCTTTTCCAGGCTGAACAGGATATACGTAGCTATGACCTAGCCCAAAGGGTCTTTAATGGGTCACTGGCCTGTGACTGTCCTGCAGTGATGTCATCAGCACACTGGACTGGTGGAAAGATCCCAATAGACAGACATGAGTATTTCTCATAAAATAAAAATGATGGTAATTTGAAATGCCATAATAGTGTGCGGACATTCCTGCACTTTATTTAAAAATATGCATAGAGAAGGATGTTGTCGTTCCTTTTTCTCCCTGGACATACTCTGCGCTGCCTTGTTCTGAAATGGACGCCTTGCACAGAGAGACGGTCCCACGTGCACTCCCGTATCATTTACGCCGTCGTGTTCTGAAGGTGATTTGTGGCGCGAGCATATGGGCCTCTCGGCTGATTCTAATGGAGCGTACCATTCGCTGACCTTATTCCGTCTCCCAGGATGAGCCCGTACGAGTGGTACAACCCGCATCCCTGCCTGCGGGAGCGCAAGGACATGCTGGAGAATCAGTACACCTTGGGGAACAGCCTGTGGTTCCCCGTCGGGGGCTTCATGCAGCAGGGGTCCGAAATCATGCCCCGCGCCTCTCTACCCGCTGTGTCAGCGGCGTCTGGTGAGTGCCACGCCCCGCCTGCCCGCTGCCTTCTCCTCCCCTTACCCTCTGTCAGCTTTTACCTATAAAATCAGCAGGCTCATCAGTATTTTCGAGTTTTCCAAGTCGTGTTTCAGTGGTGTTGCTGTGTGCAGTGCTGCACACGTGTTCTCCATTTAAATAGGTTGCGATGACGTGTAATGTAACACAGATATAATAGCTTTCTAGCACGTCCATGTGTAGCCAGTATGCCACAATCAATAATTGAACCTTTGGCCTTAAGTGATTAAACATGAGACTTAGGATTAGGGGACTGCATCACACTGAGAAAAGGTCATGGTCCATGTCAGTTTCCTATACTGTACGTGCTGAGCTCTACTTCAAATAGACCTGAGGTGTAGCATTAAATATATATGAAATACCTTTTTTTGGTGAGTAGTGTGGTGAGCCAAAATGGCTGATACGCACAGTAGAGATGGCTGAAACCTTGTAACCCACAGAGAACCCCTGAAGGAATAAAACAATCCCACATTTGGGGAAAAGTAGAGGAAAATGTCCATGGCTTAACCATGTGACACGAAGCAAGCATTGCAATAATGCAAACTGAAATATGAAAACGAAAGTTTGGACAGCAGTGCATGGCCACACTGTAGTTTTTTGGCGAGGAAGGATGTTTAACATGGAATTATGTTTAAATCTTGTGTTCTCCACTCCTTTCTCAGGTGGGCATTTACTCTGATCATTATCTCATCGTACACGGCCAACCTGGCCGCCTTCCTGACCGTACAGAGAATGGAAGTGCCCATCGAGTCACCGGACGATCTGGCAGACCAGACCAACATCCAATACGGCACCATACACGGGGGGAGCACCATGACCTTCTTCATGGTACGGTCCAAGTCTGCGGTCGGCCTCTGTGTGCGCATTGGTGTTTGTTTGACTGTGCACTGTCACCATTGACCCCCCCCCCCTCCCCCTGGTGAAATGACTGCGTAAGCACAACTGGACTGTGGAGTGAAACGGACACAGGCGACATGCAGCGCTGTCTGTTTTCCAAATTTGGAGAAAACAAAGGATAAATAAAATCTAGTAATCAGAACTACACTATTTTTGCATTAATTCATTAAACCAATTAGTCAATCAGTCCATACTGGTTTTTATGGTCAATCATGTCAACTCATTTTCTATAATAGAGCTCTTTTTGACTTAGTGTTACACTTACTACATGTTCAGTGGTTGATACCAGGCCACTCACTTTGTTTTCACCTGCCCTTGTGCGGGTCTTTGTTTGTTGTGCTCTGTGTGTGCCCGTACAATATTTGTGGCTATGACTTTGTGAGTGTGTTTGTAGGGCTTAACCGTTACAGATCTGGCATTGTCTCATTTTCTGTCTATTCTTTTTGATTAGTGTGCTCTGATGGGTGGGAGGTTGGCTGGTTCTGTGTTCACTTCTTTGTTGGGATTTACAGTACGTGTCAGTGGTTTGCCTTTGTTAATGCTAAGTGCCTAAGAGGCCTGTATTTGCTAACGTGTCGTAAGTGGTTTGTGACTTTGTCTCCCCCTGTGTCCGCTGCGTTTCCCAGTGTGTCAGAATTTCTAATGTAATTTCAATGGAAAGGTCAAAATGCTCTTCCGTTCTTGATGCAATTGGTGCTGTACTGATGGTGTGCGATTTAGAAGTTTTGAGGTTCGCTCGCTGCACTTTTTTAATGCGATAACTTTGCTGCAGTGCTGGCACACAGCTGACAGTGAATCAAACGGGGCGTGGATCTGACCCCTCACGTCCACCCTGCAACTCATTCCAACTGCTGCCATCAGGTTGCTGTTGAAGTTATGCTGGCAAGGGGGGGGGGGGGGGACGCCATAAGGGAGCTTTTAGCCCCTCTGCAATTTCCATTTTAAACAAGAAATAAAGTTTTATTGTGTATTCATATATTATTTATATGGCTGTTCACATTTGCCTCACAATGCTTTTATGGTAATGTGCTAATAAGCATTGCTTTTAATCGAGCTGGGCGGCAGTGTAGTATAATGGGTAATGGGTCTAATGGGGAACTGGGCTTGTAACCTAAAGGTTGTGGGTTTGATTCCCAGGTAAGACACTGCAGTTGTACCCATGAGCCCTTAAGTACCATACTCAACATAAATTGCTTCAGTATATGTTCAGCTGTACAAATGGATACTATGTAAAAAAAAACATATAATAATAATAATAATAATAATAATAATAATAATAATAATAATAATAATAATAATAATAATAATGCGAAATTTGCATAAGTCACTCTGGATAAGATTGTCTGCTAAATGCCAACATGCCAAATGCAGTTTTTATTTTTTAATTTGTGTTGAAGAACGATAAAGCTTTTTTAAATTTGGATTCTGACTGGTCATCCTTCTTCATCCTCATCCTCTGTTCCCTCTACTCTCTCCTCCCTGGCCATCCCTGCCCCCCAGAACTCGCGGTACCAGACGTACCAGCGCATGTGGAACTACATGCACTCCAAGCAGCCCAGCGTGTTCGTGAAGAGCACGGAGGAGGGCATCGCCCGCGTGCTCAACTCCAAGTACGCCTTCCTGCTGGAGAGCACCATGAACGAGTACCACCGCCGGCTCAACTGCAACCTCACGCAGATCGGCGGCCTGCTGGACACCAAGGGCTACGGCATCGGCATGCCGCTGGGTGAGTCGGGAGGGTGGCCTTCTGATCGCTTATGTACGTATAGATACAGTTTCCATTTTAGGACTTCCTACTCTGTCCCGCCTTTCTACTTGGGCTGTTAACAAGAAGAAAAATAGAGGAACTGCAGTGATAGCATATGACAGGCATGCACTTTTTCATGTAAATCTGCCGGTGCTAAGTGTTGTTAAACTGTAAGCTGCCTCATTAGTGTTCAATTAAAAAATATCATTCATGAATTACTGAATGGTATGTTGTTGTACAAACCAAGCTCAGTAAATTGTTTGTATAGGGTAGATTAAGCGGTTTATTTCCTTGGGTTTCTGACTGCCCACTCTGTTTGTCATTGGGGTGTCATTATTCATTATTTTGGCCACCTCCTCTCCTCATAGACCTCAGAACAGGCATTGAGGACCAATGTCATGCGCTTGCGACCAGCTCCAAAAATCTTACGCATTTCAATGAAGGAGATCGTTCATTTTGTAAAACGTAAATTAAGCGAATCGAGTTTACTTTTAAGCAGAAAATGTGTTTCGTAAGTCATTTCGGCCGCCTCTGTCCAGCCTGTGAGGCGTTTTCCGCGGCGGTGAGTAAGGCTTCGCTGGAAGGCTGGAGGTGCGGTGCACGATCTGACGCTCGCCGTGTTCCTGTTCGCTCCTCCCTGTCTCTCAGGCTCTCCGTTCAGAGACGAGATCACGCTGGCCATCCTGCAGCTCCAGGAGAATAACCGTCTGGAGATCCTAAAGCGCCGCTGGTGGGAGGGGGGGCAGTGTCCCAAAGAGGAGGACCACCGGGCCAAGGGTCAGTTTGTCCCCAGTGTGTGGTCATGTCCTTAGGTAGCGGGGAAAGACATCTCTTTTGAAACTCTGGAGAACCAAATGATGAAACAAATACAATATTACGAGCAGTGCGTCACATTAAGTGATGTTAGCAAAATATTATTCATTAAAAATGCTCTTAAAAAATCTGTAGAACATATTACAGTTGAATCAGACCAAACCGAAGTCAAACGTAAGTCCACACAAGCATAGACATTAATGGAGTATTTTCTTCCTGAGAAATAGTATTGCACATATTCCATTTTTGGGAGGGTGATTCACCCTGCAGTGCCTTCTTTAGGAAGCATTCCTGAAAGCGTGACTGTCCTTGGAGGATCTTTCTGTTACAAATCAGGCGTTTACGTGGTTGAAAAAGTCTGCATGGTAACAGGCAATAGAATGATTAAAATCGGGAAAGTCATTGTCTTTTGAACCTCCATTCTAGGGAAAATAGGTTCCTTCGAGGATGCAAGGCACAGCATACCTGTCATTTCTGGCGATGGACAATAGGCATTTTCTTGAGACAGATATGACAGTTCTAGTGCCTGTACTTGTGAGAATGAAGTGAATATAATACAAAACTTTACTTTGGCTTTGCAGTGCTATTTACACAGCTCTAGGGACAAGAATGTCTGATCATCAAAAAGGTGAACGTTTGTATGTGCCGCCGTGCACGCTGCTAAGTTAAGCTGGAATGTGTCCTCAGGTCTGGGAATGGAGAACATCGGGGGCATATTTGTGGTGCTGATCTGCGGCCTGATCATTGCTGTGTTTGTGGCCATCATGGAGTTTGTATGGTCGACACGGCGGTCGGCCGAGACGGACGAGGTACGCCCTCACGCCTGTCCTCGCCGAAATCCCAGACACACCCCAGTAGGTCACCGTGCCTGCCCGCCAGCACGTGTGTCTTTGCACGCCTGTAGAGCCGTGTGTGGCGTAACGTCATTTATGTGACTGCTACTGTGTGTTTCTCTGGTGCTGCTTGCGGAAGGTCAGACTTGTCCCAACAAAGGCTATGTGTGGTGTTTATTGGTTCATTATTAAAGGGTTTGTGTGTGTGTGTGTGTGTGCGTGCGTGCGTGCGTGCGTACGTAAGTGTGTTTGTGCATTTGTGTGTACGTGTGTTGGTGCAGTGCATGTCTCATTGTGCTTTTAGATGGAGTCAGTCTTTCTGTCAGTGCTGTCATGATTCTCACTGAATTAAGTGTCCTGTTTATTTCTTCCTGTCACTACTCTGCCTCCTTTTGTTTTTACGTTCCATCTGCACTCTCTTTGCTAAATTTCCTCTGTCTCTACTTCATCTGTACATCTACTCCCTGCTCTTCTCTCTGAATCGTCTTTCCAACCGACTTCTGTTGTTTTTGGTCCTGTTCTCTACTCTCTCCCTCTTTCTCTGCCTCATTTCCTAATTTCTCACCCCTTCTCTGTTCTTCTCTCAGGCCTCAGTGTGCCAGGAGATGCTCACAGAGTTCTGTAACGCCATCTCCTGTAAGAAGACCTCCCGCTCCCGGAGACGACGGCCCCTGGCGGGTACCGGGGGGCCCCGCCACCCCACGCGCCTCTCTCTGGGGGCCCCGCGCCCGCTGCGACTGGTCCGGGAGATGCGTCTGAGCAACGGCAAGCTTTACAGCGGATCGGGGCCCCTGACGGGCGCCGCCGGGGCCGGGGGAGGCCCTTCGGACCTGGGCCCGGGGCCGCAGCGCCTGCTGGAGGACCCGCTCGGGGCCAACACCACCACGCCGCCCCCCCTGGCCCCCACGGTCCCCTCCCGCAGCTGCGCCCACGTCCGCATCTGCCAGGAGTGCCGGAGAATACAGAGCCTAAGGCCCTCGTCCTGCAGGATGACCCCCCCGTCCTCCACCATCATCCCGGCTCGCCTCCCCCCGCCTCCTCCCCCCTCAGCCTCCAACACAGACAGCGAGGGGGGCGGGGGGCCGAGCCCCCGCCGGCGAAAACTGACGCCCCCGCCGCGCCCTCTCCCTCCCACAAAGACCGGCACCAGCGCGGACCTCCTGGGGGAATAGAGCTGGGGGAGGGGGGCGGGGGACACGGGTGGAGGACACGCGCTGCTGGGGGAGGCACTGTTTGGCCCCAGTTTATTTTGGAGGAGGAGCCCAGGGATTGGACAGGAGAGGACGCCACTGAAGGGCAGGGACCAGGCTGGAGGAATTCAGAGACTCCTCAACCTGCAGATTGAGAGGGCTTCAGCGAGGCGTCGAGAGGCTCTGACAAACAGCGTGTGAAATCTTAACCTTTCAGAACCTGACCGACTCCCCCTCTGCCACATCCTTTGCTCCTCTCCTCCACGCAGTTTCGCAGCGAGCTGACACTGGCCGCTAACTGAGTACCACAGTGCGTCTCCTAAATCATGTGTGACACGGCACCGCTTCAGACGCGGAGACTCAAACCCCTGTGTGCGCTGCAGCTGCTCCCAGTGCAGAGCAGGAACACACCGCTGGGCTTTCCGGTGCCATTTCAGCTATAGGACCTACTTTAGAAGCAGTATGGATGCTGTCACTCAATGTTATTTTTAATCTCTTGTCTCTCCATCGCCTGACGCAGGAAGTGAACTAGAACTTCTTTCCGGTAGACTCAAAGGACCATACTGACTTTGTGCACAGTTAGAGCGGCCCGTTCGCTCCGGAGCATACAAACTATGGATACGGCAGGAGCACACTTCCCCACAGGAAGACCTGAAGGGGGTCACAGACATGAAAAACAGAAAAGATCACCTGGGCTGGATGCTTTCTCTTTCTTTGTTTCTTTGTTTCTTTTCGGACAGTTTCTTGTAGACTTGGAGTGGCTGGTGTGAGGACGAATACAGACACTTCATATGTTTATGTTGTGTGTTTCCCTCCACTCTGTTGTTACCTGTTAACCTGCTACAATGTGAGGTCTGTGAGTCAGAGAGGGGCTTGCCAGAAGCACACTGATACACGTTATAATAGCATCATGCATAAACAAGGCATTTACCTATACACTGGCCGAATCATACTGTATTTAGTGGTGATACAAAATGTGTGTGCGTGCGTGTGTGTGTGTGTGTATATTCTGTTGCTAGAGTCCAATGAACCAGTTTTCTGAAGTGTTTTGAGCAAACTATCCCGAAGTTCAAACTTGCTTGAGTAAGGTATGCCCATAAACCAACTAAATTGATTCTGGCAAAATTGTCAATGGGCCTCGTTCATGAAACGTTCCAAAAATATGTGCGCACATTTACATACAAAGCAAGTTCGTACGAAAAATATATGCTGGACTCATCAAACCGTCCAGAAAGGAAGATTTGTTCATATTCACGTACATATGTTCATCGTAAATGAGTAAAGTGCGTGCACCTTATTTTGTGAATAGCATAAATCCACGCCCATGAATTGCCATATATGGAAGTTGCCAATTCCATTTACAGGTGCATACAAATTCAAAATGGCCCAGAAAAATTAAAAGAAAGAATTAAGCCCCGTCCACACCAAGAACGATAACTATAACGATAACTATAAATATATTGTTTTAAAAATCGTTGTAACTCAAGTGGATGGCGGAGTCCATACCACAACCATAACGACAATGACAGTGACGAATGATATGGTTAGGCTCACTTTCAGAGCGATTTGATGAACAATAGAAACACTGACAGCCAATCAAAATCCATCAGAATTTACAAGCTGCCGACACAGCTTGTTTACAGAACGTTATCGTTCATCAGTGTGGATGCTCACATCGTTATAGTTATCGTTTTTGATGTGGACGGGTCTTTATTCTGAGTTTTATTAGCAAATGTTCAGTAAAGGAATTTTTTTTTATTGTGAATGGTCAGTACCGGTGTCATAGTAACTGGTAAAGTAAAAAGGCCTGGCAGAAGATCCCACCAGGCCGCCGGGCCACGACGTTGAGCAACGCACATTTCATATCACATATGAGCTGCATACTGATGGAGAGTAATCACCCTTTCTATTCATATACGCAAACACATCATCGGATGGAGCCATGATGCGCATGTGTGCAATCTACGGCACCGGTAACATTGGGCAGGTTGGCCAATTTCAGGAAAACCCCGCTTTACCTCCACCTGGCTTTGCATCCTGTAGAGCAGGGGTGTCAAGATCCGGTCCTGGAGGGCCGCAGTGTCTGCTGGTTTTTGGTGCGTTTAAGCACAAGTGATTAATTTAAGTCACTAATTGGCTAAGAAGTCCACACACCTTGTTCTCAATGCTTTAACTGGGTGCTGATTGAAAGGAACCCACAAATACCTGTAGACACTGCGGCCCTCCAGGACTGGAGTTTGACACCCCTGCTGTAGAGGAACTGGATGTACGCTGGCATTACACTGCCATAGAGCGCACCAGGTAGTATGCGCAGGGATGGCTGATCTAGGTAGTCGAAGCTAACCAGCCATTCATCACTCTCTGCCAACAAATCTGTGCGATCCCTAAAGATGCGTTCTCTCCAAAAGGTGCCGTGCGCCAACTCCTCCAACAGCACAATATCAGCCATTGCAATGCTGGATACAGACCTGTAAGCCAGTTTAAAGCAAATTTTGTTCATTGGTTAAACTTGTGTTTTAATTAGCATATTTATCCTCATATGGCATTTAAATTTTTATCAGTTTACAAAAATAGTACTGGTAGCATTCATTACATTATGGGTTTAATTAAACAGGTTCATAGCCTATACAGTTGATTAATAGGTGTAATCTAAAGTGTTTTAGCTTTTTACAATCGTAATTTATTACATTTGCATTGTGCATTTCAAAGGCTAGTCTTGTGAATTTAACAGAAATAAAAATATCTAATTGACATTCAGAAGGTACATTTAGCTGCATTTTGAATTTACAAACATGGTGCACCTGGTCCTGAGCAGGTGTAGAGTACGAAAACTTTGATGAATGCCAAAATACGAACAAAATTGCCAATACGAACAATTTACGCACAAATTCATTCTTCTCACGTTTCATGAATGAGGCACAATATCTTAGATTTAGATTTTCATAATTTATCACATGATGACATGTATTACTTTTTCACAAGAGATATAATGTATGCAATGCCAGGGTGCCTGAAGACTGAATCTGAAAAATAGAAATGAAATAGATGTGGTCTGCGAGTCGATTATAATCCAAAAGAGCAGCTTAGGAGAAGGGACTCGTTTAAAACATGGTAACATTAGAACATCTTCGCACACAGTTTACAAGAAGATTACACCTGAATCACCAGTTTTAAATTCTAGCCACTGTGCTGTTAAAAAAAGAAGGAAAATTCTTTCCTTCTGACTTGGCTTAATACCTTTTCTCATTAAGACCGTGGTCATCTTCAGCCACACAGCTGGAGAGAGAATAGTCCTATGCTATCACAGTGTGTCTGTTAAATTGTCCACCTATTTTTGGTTTCATAGTGATAGATCTTTCACAGTTCCACAGATCTCTTTCTGTTTAAAATGTTGAGAATCGCAGTGGCAGAACAAAACTGAGGCTCCCTTTACTACGTTTTAGCATGGGCACTTGACCCTTACTCTCCAGTAACCATTGCTAATATCCCAAGAAAATACTGTATCATGGATATTCGCAATAATACATATTACAATTGTACATAAATGGTCATAACATGCTACTGAGGCTCTGTGAACTGAACTGTCCGCTAGTCTAGTGTGTGACCGTATATGAAAAAGCATGAGCTTCTTTTTGTCGATTGGAATCCAATAGCTCTATCTAACACAGACCCATACACACACACATGCACATGACTCAAAAGACAGAGACTGCGCGGTCTTCACCGTTTGGTTATTGAAATGCTCCTGTTGCCAATGCACAGAATATGAGAAAAGTAATGTAATAGAACAGAATAAGTGAAACACAGACCACGCCAGGCAGGGGAAAGCAGAGAGGCAGAGGATGGTGTTTCAGCAGAGTGGGGTATCTAGGCAGGCACAAGCGTGATTTGTTGTGATTTTTATTATTGCGATTCCTATGAATGTGTGTAGGAAAGCGGTGAACAATGGAGAGAGATAGGGAGAGCGAGAGAGAGAGCGGGGAGGGGGGTTGTTTGGTTGTCCTTTAAGTGAAAGAACATTTTTTTCAATCATCTTTTGTTTCCTTTATTATTTTTTACATTTCTATACTAGTGCTAAATGGATTATTAAAACCATGATTATGGATATTATCATGATTATATTGTTGTTATTATTATTATTCCTATTGATTTGTGGAGGTCTGGAAGACGGTGACAGATGTACGGGGGTCAGGTGGGTTGGATGTTAAGTTGTGGGGTGAGGGTTGCATACTCTCCATCGAGACACCCGTGATGTTAAACTTATAGACACACAAACACCTTTGGAATAAAAAAAACAAACAAATTCAAGCTGCGAGACTATATGTCTCGTCTGTAATTGTGTGTTTGTGTGTGTTTCTTTCTGTGTGCCTGTGTGCCTGTCTGTGCACACTTTTTACAGAGTGTGTGCCTATCTGTTTGTCACCAGCTGTCAGAAAGTTTTCTGTCAAATTTATCTGTCAAATATCTAACCATTTGTGAGTGTAAAATGTGATATACTCTTGTAGAAAAATATATGTTGAAATATAAAATTCATAGTCAAAGAAATACATTTTTACTATTTATCAACAGTGTTCCCACTCTTTTCAAATAACCATTTTCTAGGACTTTTCCAGCAAATTTTAACAACTGTTCTGCAAAATGTACTGAAGAAATTATGTCCCGATATTATAGATAAAATAACACAAACCGTGAATCAGCAAGTGTAAAAACATGCAAAACATTCTGTTCTCTGGAAATAGAGGTTTGATTTGAGGGTCTAATCCCTTCCCTTTACCCCTATTAGTGCAGGAGACCCACCACTCTCCAAACAGCACACCAACAAGTGAGTAAAACCTAAAAAGGCAATATTTTATTACAAAAAATTAATTAAATACACAAAAGCTTTTACAAGGGATAGAATAGAATAACTTTTAACTTATTTTTTCCTGTAAAGGAACTTCAGTTGTAGCCACCAGCAACAACAAAAATAGACAGACAGTGGGGCAGACCCACAAACACACAAACAAACAAACAAACAAACAAACACAGACAATCAAACTAATTAAGTGTGAACATCAAAAGCAACAACAGCTCCTCATCTGCCTTTGCTGTCTTAAGCTGTCCTGTGTCACCAAGCAGTCCAACAACCACGGGGACAAAGCTGTCCCGAGTCGACCAGAGCAATGCGGATCTCCCGGATCACAGCTGCTCCAATCCAAGCCCCACCAACACACACAAACTCCGCCTCCGCGACTCTCCTCCATGCACGCAGTCTCCGTCCAGTCGAATCCACTCAGCCACCATAGTTGTCACCTCACTCCTTCCCCGTCCTCCTCTCCCTCTTTTCCCGGATGGCCTTTCGAGGACTGCCTGATAGCAGTCCCGATACCAAGCCACTCAAACTCCGGTAGAAAAAAATAAAAAAATACTTTCACCGCAGATCCATCGGACATTCCGGAGACTGGACAATTTGGTAATAATTATTAAAAAAAGCAGCAGGAGAACCCTTATCAGCTTGCTTTCCTGTCGTATAACACATACCAGCGCATGCAAAAACAAAAGACAAAATCTTGATATAACAAAACACATTCAAATGAACAAACACGAAAACGAGAGACAGCTGGAATACATATCGCCATTACAGCGCCACGTGACATCATGACATGACATAATGATGCCGGTATTTTCTCTTGTCCCCCTCCCACCAACTCCCGCCAGGCAGCACAGGACCCCCCCCCAGGTAAGCATGCCCAGTTCCCACACACTACATGACACGCTGTTCCAATCACATGCCACACTAAATCTGGTGTATAGTTATAATAAGCACTGAACACACACTTGTGAACACCCACACCACAGAATAGCTTGCTGAGGGGGCACCTAAATAGACTGATACTTTGGGCTTACAAATAAGAACAAAACTTCACACACTCGGCGCCACTGACATACAACAATAAACACAAAAGAAATGTGGTGGAGTCCCAACCATGCCGCACTGCCGAAAGGAGCTGCCACCAAATAAAAGAAAAGAAAATAACCCAACTAATAAGAACACAAGAACACACACAGAACACACAAACAAAACAGCTTGGTTGCCCTCCAAGGTGGTTGCCAACGGGGTGCCTTGCTGTCACCACTCGAGTGGACCCCGGCTTACAGTCCCTCCACTGCTCACTGCCGCTCTCGTCTCGTTCACCCCGGTCCGTTGTGTGGAACACCGACTCTTGGCAGGGGGAGAGGAACACCACTACCGCTCACTTGTACTGGGTCTGAACCCACACATACTTGTTCCAGGATGGCAAAAGCATGTTCCTTATGATCTGGGGGAGGTATGTCTCCCCCGCAGAAGCTCCACACAAATCCCTGGTCACTCTGGCGCTATCCGTGCCGACCAGCTCTGCAGTTGCCCATCGTCGCTCTTTAGCTAAACCCGGAAGTAATACCATCTCCTTGTTTTGCAGTCACCGCAGGCTCCGGAATCCCACCACAACTCGCCGTTAAACAGGAAAGTGTTTTCGCCATCACATAAATCACGCAACACTCGCACCCACACAAAAATACTTGTGGCCCGGCCCCTCTGCATTAGTATTTCAATCCCACAATCAGTACCTATTCCATCAGTCTATTATTCAATCAATTGCCGTGATTTTCTCAGCAATAGCCCCGTTCACCTACCCAGGGAACCTCTTTCTATTCCCTTCCATAATGGAGACCGCAAAATATCTGACATTTTTGTCCTTCCGGCTCTTCCCTCCATCCCCCCACTGGACAAGGCCTCAGGTGGTTCCGGTGTATATACCTCCCAGCGCCACCTCCCTCTGGCTGGATCTCATACAGTGGGAACCCTGGACGTAATTCCTGCACAATGATGTAAGGCCGGGGATGCCACCGAGGGGCCAGCTTATCAGACTCCTGGCGCCGAAACTTCCTCAGGAGGACTCTCTCTCCCATCACCAGAGGGAGGTCTCCTGCCCGCCAATCATAGCACTGTTTGTCATGGAGCTGCTGCTTAGTGGCCGCCGCCACCTGCTGGTAAGCATGGGTCAGTAGGTGATGATCCACATCCACTGGCAGCCGGACGTGCCTCCACGTCAGGATGTAGTGAGGGGTGAGACCCATGCTACTATGGACAGAGTTGTTATAAGCTAACCGCAGCTCCGGTAGTTGCTCGGGCCACCGATGTTGTTCCTCCTCCCTCAGGGACCCTAGAAGAGACAGCAGTGTTCGATTAAACCCCTCACAAGCCCCGTTGCCCTGTGGATGGTATGGCGTTGTGTGCATTTTGGTACACTAATAAAGCTTACAAAATGCCGTGACCATGGAGGATTCGAACGCTGCCCCCCGATCTGAGAGGAGCCGCTCGGGACACCCCTAGTGGTGGACCATGGCTCCCCAAAGAGCCCGCACTGTTGTCTCCGCCGGCTGGTCCTTCACTGGTACTGCCCAGCCATACCTAGAGAAGAGATCGGTCATGACAAGGAGGTAGGGGTAGAGATCCCCCGGGCACCCCAGCGATAGATGATCCACTTCCACCACCTCCAGGGGGTAAGAGGTGGAGAGGGGGATGAGGGGGGCCCTTGCCTCTGGTCTAGCCTTGGCGATGGTGCACTGCTCACATAATTGGGACCAGACCCTTATGTTTGCCCCCATCCCGAGCCAAAAGAACTGGGGTCTGAGGGCCACCTCCAGCTCCCTGGCCCCCTGGTGACCCAGTGCCCTATGGTACCGCTGCCATAGGTCCTCCCGGAGGCACCAGGACCTGCCACACCTCTTCACCCCGACCAGATCCTGAGTCCTTCGGTAAAGGACCCCCCCTCAATACGGAGCCGCTCCCACTCCCTCCACCACTTACGTTCTTCTGGTGGGACCTGTCTTTGCTCCTCCCGATGGGGGGATCCCCCAAGCGCACCCCCAAGCACACCGGTCTACCGTTCGCTGTTCCACCTGCCAGTAGCCACTAGCTATGTCCAAGGTGAAATACCACTCTGCCTGCTGTGGACAACAGTGTCCGGTTTACCAAAGTCCTCCATGTGGGCCACAAACACCCTAACCCACCTGCGGATCAGCCCACGGAACTAGTGCTGCTGGTCAGACGTCAGCCCCTGGGCGTCAGGTAAGTCTTCGGGGCTTATATTGTGGAAACAGTTTAATGTATGCAACTCAACTCTTCATCAGTACATACAAGCAATTTATAGCATCCTTGGAAGCCCCCCCCTCTCCATCCTCCCCATCCTCTCTCCTCTTTAGACATTCTCCCGACATTACGAAGTTTAGGAGCCTCCCAGCAACTTGTCGTGTACATGTTTAGCTCTACTGTCATTGGTAAATTTAATGCAAGCTTCTAGAATAATATACTTCCCCCAACCATTTCAAAACAACCGTTATGATGGAAGACAGGTGTTTCCTGAAGGCTAGATTTATAGCCCTATGTGGATGAAAGGCCTATATTGGGGAGGCAACAGTTCTTGCTAGGTAAGGGCTTTCAGTTCCTCTAATTCTTAGCTAGCAGACAAGAGTAAATCAAAATAACAGTATTTAGGGTTTTAGCGTGTGAAAGGTCAGAAAAGTATTTTAGTGTTCATGAGATAGTTAGTAGTGTCATAAATATATATTCCAGTGCCCTGAGAAGCACTTGACATACCCATTCACATGTTAATATTTAAAAGTAGGTAAAAATATATGTAGGAGAAATTTCTGCTCCCACACTTGAGTAGTCCTGACATCTACGATCACCTCTCCGGGCATGGGGGTCTGCAGCACCATGTCGCGGCCACTCTGCACCTGTAAGGGGTCAACACCAGAGATGGTCACCAGGGGGCACCGTCGGGGTAGTTCAATGGGGTAGGGGTGAACATTCAGAATTAGCAGGAGTACCTGCCCCACCCCCCCGCACCCGGACCAGTCCCCTAGCCACTTTCCACTCACCCCCATCATCCACCCCCTCCACCAGTCCACACTGACCCTCCGCCAAACCTCCACTGCTCACTTGGTCCCAGCGCAGAACTTCGGAGCGGGCCGGAACCTGGACGGGATCACGCTAGGTGAGACGGGCACTCCCCAACTGCTCCGGGACGGGGGCGCAGTTCTGGAGGCGATAACACACCGCCAAAGCTTTCTCCCATTTTCGGCGCGCCTTCCCCTGTTGACTGGCCGCACACGTTAGAGCCCCGGGTTGGGCCACCCTCATCACTTCCACACAAAAATGTTGAATGATGTTCATCCCCAAAACCCCACAATCAGACCCCAGGCAATCATCCTGCACAATTACTTGGCACGTGCACCCCCCCTACCACAAAGTCCATAGCTATGTATCCAATAAACAGGATCTTGAGCCCATTCGCTGCGCGTAGGTTGAGGCACTCCAAAACTGCAGGGTTCTGCATAGGCCGTTCCCTGAACTACTGCCAATGGTACCCCTCACTAATGACCTGTGAGCCGGTGTCCAATAAGCTCAGGAACCTCCGTCTGCCTACCTCCACCTGGGGGCACCTACCCAGCACTCCTTCCTTCTGCGGCTCTTCCTTCTTTGGACCCGTCTTCGCCCTGTCCATGTGCCCTACCGTGGCCGGGGGTTGGGGTTTAATGATTGCTTCTCCTTTCACCATAGGGGGCACCTCCGCTGCACGTGGTCAGCCTCTCCACACTCATAGCATATGGACCTCCCTCATTCATCCCAGCAATAAGGGAAGGAGTGCAGTTCTGAAAAGGGAGCATAGCAATGGTTAGACGGGGGGGCAATGGGCCCTGGAGCACACTGCTGACTCAACTCAACCAGGGTCCTCCGTAAGGCTGTCAGCTGCTCTTGGAGTTCCTGGCGCAGCTCTCGCTTCACCTCCTTCTTCCACTGCTCCAGGTCCACCTCCTGTTGGGCTGGCGGCTCTCGAGTGGAATCCCTGATCACTCCTCCCCCCCGGAGCTCCCTCTCCAATGCGCAAGCTTCCATGCTCACCTGGCGGAAGTTAAGACTGGTTTGATGATGCAACTGTCACTGCAGTTCTTGTATCAGTGGCCCATCACTCAGTCCCAGCAGGAACTGGTCCCGCAGAAGGGCGTCGTCCTCATCCTCCATGCCAGGCTCCTGCTCGCTCCACCTGGAATAAAACTCAGAGAGTTCAAGCTAGTAATCAAACAGTGACCTCCCGGGCCGTTGACGGCACTGGAAGAAGTGGTTACGGGCTATCTGCAATGGCCTCTGCCGCCGATACCGTTCCTCTAACTCCTTCCACAACAGGCCAATGTTCTGCTGCTGCCACTTCCCGTGTAACCTCATCTCCCTCCGGGCTATTCCTTCCAGGGCTCCCAGGACAAAGTCTGCCTGCTGTTCTTCTATTAACGCCTGTGCCCTGAGCATAGCCTGAACCTGCACCCGCCACTCCCTGAATTTTACGGTCCCCTTCTCTCCACTAAATTTAGGTACCCATGGAGCACACATGAACCAAGCAAATGTGAAACTGGTACTACCGGCAGGACCAGGCCCCAGGGGGGCCGCTTCACTCTGTCCCTCCATACTCTAGGTGATGCTGTAGGAGAGTATACCCGGTGGATCCTGCCGACTACGCAAAAAATGTAAGGGGGAAATCAGGAGCCGGACTGTCAGTCCAAATCCCTTCCCCTTTTCCCATATTAATTCAAGTGACCCACCACTCTCAAACAGCACACCAACAACTGAGTAAAATATAAAAAGCTAATATTTTATTACAAACCCCAATTCCAAAAAAGTTGGGACAGTATGTAAAATGAACATAAAAGCATAAAGCAGTGATTTGTAAATTCTCTTTTACATATATTTAATTAAAAACAGTACAAAGAAAAGATATTTAATGTTTCACCTTATCAACTTATCCGAATTTGATGCCTGCAAGTACACGTTCCAAAAAAGTTGGGACGGGCAAAAAAAAGACTGGGAAGTCCGAAAAAGACCTGTTTGGAACATTCCACAGGTAAACAGGTGATGTTTTTCATGCGCTGGTATGTGTTATAGGACAGGAACATTTTTCAGGGTACTCCTGCTGCTCTTTTATATCATGACTGCATATAAAAGGATATCAAAAAACTCTTGATATCCTATTTTCAGGTACTATTACAAGCGCTACTATAACCTCTCTGCATTTGAATGGATCTCTATGGGAATTGGGGGGTGGGACTAGATTAAGCTGTAAATTATACGGGAATAGTATGGAACCCATGGTTAGCTAAAAGGCTGTAAGTCATACAGGGTCTGAGGTATCAAATGAGCCTGAAACCATCACTCTGCTCCTAGATATGCAGTGGATATGGATGGATCACTTGAAGGGTTGTTTTTCCTGACTTATTTTTCCATAGAGTTCAATCGGAAAATGAGCCAGGCGAAACAACCCTTCAAGTATAATATATAAACCTTACCCCAAATGCAGATATCAATAATTGCAATATTAGGTTATCTTTGCAATATTAGGTTATCTTTGTGGCTAAGACTGAGAAAAATATGATTCAGGCATCAAGTTTGTCACTGTTTTATAAATGAGGTTTGTTGCAGTTTGGTAACATCAGTGGTTTGGCTTTCGTTCTCTTGCAATATGAAGCTGCTGTGCTTGTGCTAAGATACTCAGAACTTAAACCATGTACCAAAATTTGATCTTCTACTTTAGTCCATTGGCTGAAAATAATGTCTTCTGAGAAACTTTTTTAGGGACTCCTGAATCATATTACAAAGCAGTTTAACACCTTTATGTCATTTATTGGGATCTCTTTAAAAATAAGCAGCCATGGATAAATTAACAAGGTGCACAATTATTTTTGGGCATAATGAAATATCTTTTTCAATATTTTCTTGGGGAACATTCTATGAAAGGGTCCAGTAAATTGTCTTATTCGGGAACACAAGAACATAGGTTTAAATATAACAAGGTGCTGCAAGGCCTCTACTTGCTCAGTCATTATTGTCTGCTTGATATAGTGCACTTGGCTCCTCATTGCCACCTGCTAATATTGTGTTGGATTGGACAATTAGTGGCTTCGTAAAGTGGGTTATTTTCTGTCCATTCTAAACCTGTCTTACTGCCCCGTTATGTGCTTGACCTCCCACATGGCTCTTGAAAACAAACTTTTTTTGTTTTTGTTTTAATCCCTGTGCACCTTCCTCCAGTTCTCACCATTACCTGGGGGGTCATCTGTTTACTTATCCTTAAAGACTGGCAAAGAACCTGTTTTTGATGCATAACTCCGATGGTTAAAAATAGAGAAGTCTTAATTTTTCGTGTGCATGGTCATTTTCCAATTTTTTTTGAGGACATCAGTTGTCAGTGAGCTGTGGAAAAAGGGTTTGTTGAACTTAACAACAGTTGACTTAGCAGTCCTGTTTTGCAAGCTTCTTAGGCAGTTAATTTACTTGTATCTAAAATTAATGTGACAGGTTCAGAACTTTAGAATGTTGGCAGTATTGATGGTAAATTTATTTCCTGATCAATAAAAGGATGACAAACATATGGGGATGAAATTATGCATCTAGCAAGGGATCAGCAAAAAGGCTAGATGGTTTGATGGCTTGGGCTGAGGGTTTTATTCAATATGAGCTCGGTTTAAAATCAGACTGCAAGATCAATATTATGTCCTACAAACATGAAAAGTACATTCTCAAATGCAAAGACTTTCATTATGAGCAAACTTAACCACTTTCCTATGGTTAAACTGTGAAGATTAAGCTTTTATCCCTAGCTAGCTATTCACCTGGGGGGTATACTAAGAAGCAGGACTACTTAGTGAAACTGAGTAAAACCCGGAACCATCCCAAATCTGGAACACGGACTGAAGTAAAAAGAGCTGTTCCCAGTTTTACTCAGTGCAGTTATCCAGCTAACTAAATAATCCAGCTTCATAGTATACCCCCCCCCCCCAAAAAAACACAACCACAGACTATTTAAAAAAATATAATAATAAAACAATTTTCCGATTTTTCCGTTTTTCTCCCAATTGAACCCTGTGTAACTCAATTCCCCCATGTAGCAACCGCTGGAGAGCCGCCGCTGCAGCCCCTTTGTCCGGTAGCAGCATGGAGGGCGCCATGTCCTCTTCGACTCCTTGGGCTCCCATGGGTCCAGCTCTCCCCCACCCCGGGGGCGGCCGCCAATTGCCACTCCCTCAGGGCACCAGCCATGCTCGGATCTGGCAGGAGCGGGGATCGAGCCCCCGATCCTCGGGGCGCATCCGCGCAGACAAGGTCTGCGCCTTAGACCGCTGCGCCACCACGGTGCTGCCACAGACTATTTTGATTAACTAGCTAGTTTACTAATTTGTCAGAGAATTCAGCTGAAAGATAAGATATACTGGAAATATCACTGGCATGCTACGGACTGTTGCAACAAAGGGCTTTGCGCCTCACAGTAGGTTTTTGAGATTTGCACCCTGGAATTTAATTTGTAATATATCACCTGGGTACCCCATGCAGCACCGCATCATTTTGCTGGACTCCAGATGATTAATCCATCCTTATTCCTTGCACCAATCACAAGGGGGCATTTGCGAGGATACTAATACATGTGTTGCTTGTATTTGTCATTCCTAGCCTCCAACTAGTATAGTATGTTCATCAAATTATGAATTCCCATAACAATACATAAGTTGTTTATATCTGATCCACTCTAAAATATATATTTCAATGCCTTTCAAATTAGCATGGAACCTGGTTTTTAAATTGTGTAATTACTACTTTTGAAGGAAAAAGAAATTAACTGTTTGAAATGTTTTTGATCTAGAGGTGCTGTGTGTGTTATGTGTGTTAGGGCAACTGACGCAAAGGCGGGAAGCAGCCATTTTGTACGGTGGCTCTGAAGTGCAAAGCACGAAAACAAAGCGAAAAACGCAAAAACAAATACTTTCGGCTCTGAAGTGCAGATAACGCTGCTGAAGTGCAAAATGCAAAGCGGCTCTATCTGCACTTCAGAGCCTAAAGTATTTGTTTTTGCGTTTTTCATTTTTGCTTTTTGTGTTTTGCACTTCAGAGCCACTGTAATTTTGGCTACTTTGGAGGCAATCCACTCCCAGGTGACCCAATGCAGGAAGGTGTCATTGTTCAGCAGAGAAGATTGAATGAAGTGACTTGAAGTGTAGCCTGCACATTCTGAATATGGACCTGGATGACATATGCACGTATTCTCATAAGTGCACACACAAAAACAAAAGTAAACATGGCCGGTCTAAGATATGGGGAGAGCATTCCTGTCACTTCATCCAGTATATGCTTTGTACTGGATATGTGTAGTGTAGTATAATGGCTAAGGAACTGGCCTTGTAACCGAAAGGTTGCAGGTTCGATTCCCAGACAGGACACTGCTGTTGTACCCTTGAGCAAGGTACTTAACCTGAATCGCTTCAGTATATATCCAGCTGTATAAATGGATAATATGTAAAAAAAAATACTAAAAAGTTGTATAAGTCACTCTGGATAAGAGCGTCTGATAAATGCCTGTAATGTAATCTAGATTCCCCACAAGGAGTCAGTAAAACCTAAGTAATGGAACTCAAGACGCAACGAGATGTCCCTGGAATGGCAACTACCACACCTGTCCGAAATGATCAGCTTTAACCTTCCTTTGAAGTTAAATATGTATTTTTTTTACTTTTCATATTCTCAATAGGGCTAATTAAATACAGCAATATCTTAGTATTATAGTAGCCTATATCCAATGTATAGGATATTAAAATGCAGTTAACTATGATCACATAGGATATGCTAGACTATGTTCAGGGTCGTTGAAGCATGAATTCAGATCTTTCTTTCCACAGTTGGTTATTAGTAGACATGCACGCAAACTATAGCCTAATACGAATGCTTAGAATATGAGTTTTGGGTTTTATAACAATGAATTTCTCATAGGTTGGCATGAATGCACTGCACCCCAGCTTTCAGAATGGTAGGCTATTCGTTTATTTTGTTTTTTATTTCTATGGTGACATTCTTTGTGTTAACATTAACATAGCCTAATATCAAAATTCCCCACAAACTGTCTCTAGTGTTCAGTGGCTATATTGAGACAGGCAGAGTGTTTAAATGACAGAATATGGTTTATTCCTGGCTTAGCTTTAAAATTGGCGCTTGAAGACTTTTGCCGCAAAACTGGTTGCACATTATACGGGAATAGGCGGGTTTCAATGTGATGACACTTTCGGGGTGTGTCCCATTTAGTTTGTAATAGAAGCAGCAAGAAGCAAATTCCTCAGTGCCGCTTCTAGTTGTCTTTCTGAATGGATTTTCACAATTTGTTTCTATCGGTGCTTCTGCTGTCAGCTCTAGGTAAGACAAATCAATTCGTGCAAAACCTATAGGCTATAGTTTATGTGAAAACCATATCTGAAGTTCTGTGAGTAACGCTGTTGGGCAAATTTAAAACACTTTTTCAACTTTTGAAATCGAGCTAACACCTGCCTTCTACTTGGCAAAGGAAAATTATAAGTATGCCTGCCTAGTTTTCTCTCCGCGATTAAATTTTTTTCGAAAATAAAAACATGTTTTAAAATTTCCGAGTAATTAATAAAATAATCACAAGTAGGCTAGCATAAAATATATGTTTAAAAATATTTTCAATGAGTTTGAATATGGCTAGCCTATATATTCTACTCATTGAAACGTATAGCTCATTGGAAATAACATGTCACAGATGTTCTTTGTAGTCAGAGAATGTTAGTTTAGAAAAAAACCATTGTAATTTGCATAATACAGTGGCTATAGGCTACATCCCCAGTGATGGTCAGTTATATATTCTTTATCCACGTTGATCTTCACAAGAAATTCATATATAACGAACTTTTTACGTGACAGTTAAGCTTGTATTAATGCTTAACATATTTTTTTTTGTTTCTAACTGTTGCAAGTGATTGTTAGAGCAGTAGGCTAGTAATGGTGGGTGGAAAGACATGAGTAGCGCGTTAAATGTGACCCAACGTTATTCTTTTCCGGGATGGCATCCTTGGGAAAGTGACCCAGTCAATCATGCATTATTACTTTATAGAAACATTTTGAGCAGAGAGATAAGTATCTTCTTGGATTTTACTTTTCAGAAAATCTTGTAGACATCTTGGGTCACTCAGTAAAATAAACGCTGTGTTTCTGGACTGGTATAAGCAAGTCTAGTTGCAGGTTAGTGAATTACAACCCGACTCCTTTGATTCTGCAGCTGATACCTTTGAGGTTAGAGAGGAATTAATTAGGGATTATTGTGTTTCACAGCAGTGCATAAAATTCACCTCTTATAACATATAATTTCCCTTCCTAGGATGCTGTGCTGGCCAGGAGCAGGCCCTCAAGCCAGGCGTCATGAAAGCTTTGGTGGGAGCGAATGTGTCTTTCGTCACCACCATAGACCCCTTGACCCAGATATTTGTCGTAAAAAGCTGGACTTTCAATAGTGGTCCTGGCCCTGTCCCAATTGTCAGTGCTGCAACGGGGATAAATGTGGACCCGGAATACAAGGACAGGATCATCTTCAACATCACGTCTGGGAACCTTGTGCTCAAAGAGGTGACTACCAGTGACACCGGGGATTACTCTGTAATCATGGTCAAGGAAGATGGCAAACAGATCCCAGGAGAGGTTAAGCTTATAGTTTACGGTGAGTCCATGGAGCTTTTTGTGATTAACTTCTTACAGTCCTCCATTCCTTACACAGATTTGTCTGGACAATATGAGGGGATTCCGGAATGTTCCGATGCTCAGACTGTAAATTTCAGAATTCACATCATTGTATATTTTCTGACTTCCTTACATCCTCCTTCATATGATTTGTGTGCTTTGTTATGGGAAAGAAGATTCAGATAGGGGTGAGAGTATATTGTCCAAACCAGTTCTTTTGTAAAACCTAGTTAACATTATATGCCAGCAATATACTAATTTTCAGATACTGTTTCAAAAAGCACACTTATTTAATAATGTGGAGAGTGAGCTAGATATTTGCCAAACAATATATGAATAAATGTGTATATACAGCTATTTATATTATGATTTAGTGCAATTTTTGTTTATCATGTGTTCATAGCATGTTATTTCTTATTTTTAGGATTTAGAAATACTGGAAAAATGTAAAATTGAACGTCCACAATCATTAACTATGAGGAAAATAGTAAAGTGGGGAGGATGAAAGTTGGGCTTTTGGATTAAAACGTACTCTACTTGGAAAAGAAATGTCATAACAAAAAAGCAAAAAGAAAACAATGCACTCTTGATCAAAGATGGGAGTTAAAAGCCTCTTTTCCAGTGGTATACCAAAACATTTCAAAGTAGAGATGTGCAGATGCAGAGATCCTTACCCACGCATGCAGGATATGTCTCCTAGCTCTTTCTTGGGTGTGGCAATATATGCCATGTTTGCAAAAAGAAAAACTGCCAGAGGCCTTTATGTCAATGAGCTCTTAGTTCAAAAACATGGTTAATCCTCAATCATTTGATACTGTACATTTTTGATGCTTATAAAAGTATGCCATGCAGATTGAAAACATGTATCAAAGTAATGCTGTGCCAACAGGATATTACAGAGGTATAAAAATGGTGACTATCTGGGTGTGGCATTTCATCACGTCTGTTTGAAGACTCATATCATTGGTCTCAAATATGAAGTCAGCCCTGTTCAAAATCCACTGTTTCGTCCTGCTTGTCTTTGTTTCAAAATATAAGGTCTTTCTTTCATTATGCAAATCTGATTGTCCCCATCAGGGTGAGCGTTAGCGTGTCTCAGTAATCAAAGACTCAAAGCAAAAACAATTTTTTTCACCCTCTGCTCCAGTACGCGGTGGCCTAACAGGTTTTTTGAGTGGATTGTTAGCATGCAAATGATGAGATTGCATGTCTCCGGTGTTCACAGTGAGAGGTAGGTGTGGTAATATGTGCTGCACTGTAGATTTCGTGTGGTGAACAGACTCCTCAGTTTTCTCTCTCTTCCCCGAACCACAGAGCCAGTCTCAGACGTGGCGGTGAAAGCCAACGCGACTGAACTGGTGGAGTTCAACGACACCGTCAGCCTTACCTGCACCGCCGCGGGCACCGAACCCACTTACAAATGGTTGTCCGGCGCCACTGCCGTCGAGTCCAGTGACCGCATGCAGCTGAGTGAAGACCAGACCGTACTCACCATCTCTGGCATCCTGAGGTCCGACGAGGGGCCCTTCATCTGCTCCGTTTCCAATCCCCTGAGTGACGATGCCAGCGCTCCCCTCACCCTCAATATCAGCTGTGAGTCCTCTTCAGATCTGCCCCTCAGCATCGCCATAGCTGCAGGACATTCAGGCCTTCCTTCAAGGAGCTGCCTGGCATTAATATCACATGCAAATGACATTGTGTTTTAATTCTGTTCATTTTTATTGCATGTTAAACAGTAAACAAAAAATACAGAGGCAGGGAAATGCAAAAAGTGCATGAGATCCTTAATTTTTCCCCCCCAAATGCCTGTTATTTGCTTATATTTACCTTAACTTATTAAAACTAAATTAAGCTGGTCCTAAGCACAGATACCCCAACCAAGAACATAAGCACAATTGACTTATCTGCTTTTCTGAAAGTGTCAGAGAGAAATTGGGGAGTCTGTGCTGATGATATTGAAATCCAGAGAAGTTCTGCTGTCTCACTGCCAGGTTGAGGCTTTCCTTAAGCTTTGTGGCTTTTTAGAGGATGAACCACAAGAAAGAACCTCAGGAATCCCTTCCTCTCTGCGTTCTTAACCATTACTAATTATCATATCAGATGCTTATTATTACTTATGCATTGAAGTTAGTGTGTGTGACAAGCTACCACATTTTTTCATTGTGATGGCTTTTTATGTGTGCTTTAGTGTTGCAGTCAACCGACTGCCCATTCTTCTTTTGGTACTTTGGGTTAGTCTGTGTATAAATGGTGGTACAGCACCTTTCCCAGACAAGGGATTTCTGAAGCCCCTGGACTTTGAAACTGTTGATCAGATCCTCAGCTAATATGAATGGTGTGCTACAGATGGGCCGGAAAACACTGCGATGACCGCAAGTCTCCAGAAGTCGGTTTACCGCAGCGGGTCCAACATCACCCTGTCCTGCTCAGCCGAGTCCAGCCCTCCTGCCGAGTTTGAGTGGACCTTCAATGACGAGACCCTCAAAGAAACCGGAGCCGAGCTGCAGCTGGAGAACATTCAGCAGAGTCAGAGTGGCAATTACTCCTGCCTGGCCAGTAATACTAAGACCATGAGGTACACGGCATCTGCAGTCGCTCCGATCATCGTGTTGGGTGAGTCAAGGCAGCAAGGCTGTAAGGGGTCTTAGTTTTGAGTGCGATATGTCATACTGGAGGGGAAGGAGACGGGAAGGCAGATCAGTTGCTGTGGAGTTTATTAACACCTCATGAGAGACCAGAGCTGGGCTAGTCCTATCTACTCCTGCAGGACCACAATCCTGTAGGCCCACCAGGTCACTTGAAAAGTCTCGAATTCCACTCCACCACAGCTTGCCGTGAAGGTAACTTCACTCAAAAGTGAGTCAGTGAGGTGGTTTGCGAAGAAGGAAGTGGCCATGGCCCAGTCTCTAGGCTCTGTATCTTGCAGCTTCTTTTGCTTGCAAGTCCTCAAAGCCACATGTTCTAGGTACATATTGAGTTGACTGAGCATCAGTGGTGTCATCTCAATTCTTTGTATGTAGAAGACACAAATTATTAGAAAATGCCTTCTATTGTGAATCTGTCACACCTCCCTGTCAAAATGTGCTGATTATGTTTACACAAACAATTATTGCCAGGTTCATATGCTGTGAGTTTTTTTTATGCATGAAAAAAATGATGTTGTCGTACTATAAATTGTGTACTAAACATAAAGGACACTGGCACTGCTGGCATTGATTAATATTTTGTGATACTGGTATGCCCCATGTTTTTGTACATACATTAAAGGTATATCTATTGCATTTTATAGTTTAACCATATACATGTTTATATGTACTGTATTTCCATAAGGGTTGGCCTACAGGTATGTGACAATGATTCACAGTTTGACAAAACCATTAGTCACACCTGTAATGACTCAGTCTCCAAGGCCTGAAACTTCACAGGGCTAAAGAACAGAACTATTAATGGTTCGTCCTGATTAAATCAGTTAACCATTCTTTCAAGACATTGGAAAGACAGCCTTCTTGGGAACTGTCAGAAACCATGATTTACAGTGTGATGGCCTTCAGGGTGCTATTGAGCAAGTCTTCAAAAACAGTGCGGTGCTAGTTTTACTGACAGCAATATCAGTTATTCTGTGAATGCATGGAGGGTCACTAATCTACAGTGTCTGCAGGGTAGCGATTACATCATTACAGCTGTACAGCAGTCATACTGCTATATCATAAAGAACTGTCTGTCCAACTTTGTTGTTGGGCAGTTATTTGCTTTTGGGCAAATGGACACGGACCTAACTGTTTTTTTTTTTAAGGCTTTGCAACTTCTTTGTTTTTAAGCTTTTTTTTTTTTTGAATGAATGCTATGTAGTGTTACAAAAATGCTTTGGGGACAGAACAGGCTCAAGGACTATGACAGCAAACACAGTATGTGTACATGTATATGCACATGTGTAAAAAAAAAAAAAGTTTTTCTCCCTTCTCTTTCCAGAGGCAATATCTGGAGCTCAAATAACTGGGCCCACAACCCCCCTGATAGCAGGAAACAGCTCTGCAAACATTAGCTGCCAGGCAGCGAGTGGCACCGTCACCACCACGGAGTGGCTGAAGAACGGAAAATCACTGTCTGCTAGCGAAACAGTGACCTTCTCTGGCGACAGGAGCTCCGTGGCTATATCTCCAGTGGAAAAAACCGACAGTGGAGAGTACAAGTGCGAGCTCACCAATGAAGTGAACATTGACTCCGCCAGCTACCAAATGACTGTCAACTGTGAGTACACCGCCTGGCTAACTGTGCACTGGTTATTTCCAGACGTCCTCAGTAGAGTTTCAGGAGTGTTTTTGGACAAACCAAGCTATTTATTAAATAATATTTTGTGTCAGGATTGTGTCGGCATTTGTAAGGCCTAGTGCATCAATGCATCACACAGCATTCAAAGTGGTTGTCACTGCTAACTGCATTTGGCTTTTTCTGCATCACCATTGCTGGGGGGTCCATAACAATGTGCTACTCATTTTACAGTCCCTGCTGACTGTGGCAAGAGTCCCACAGAATGACTAATGAATGCTAGTGTCACCCAGAGATGGAGGGATTCTGTGATTCTGAGTATTCCCCACCATGGTGCACAATAGCAACTCCTCTGATTGGCCCACAAATAAGATTGGGCATTGAGAACTGGGATAAAATATTGAAATAGGTGATAATTTATTTATTTTTATTTAAAAAAAGAAAGAAACTGCCACTGCACATGCATGGTCCCAGAGAAATCTCACCGATCTGAACCATCTCCAGGATTTTTTTACTTGAGCAGGAAACCTATCATGGAACCCATTAGCTTTATCGCAGTAATTTCCTAGAGATATTTCTTGAAATGATTCCAGGTTCAGTGCAGGAATAGGGAGGGCGGATGTCAAAGTTGTCAAGTGAGCGTTTTGCTCCATAGAGGAGGTGTCAACATGAAGAATGAAAGAGAAGCACGGTAAATTCCCAACCCGGCTCTCTCTCTATCTGGCCACTTAATCATCCCCATTTTAATTGGCTTAATAATTCCCCGCCTCTCCACCTCAGCTGATTTGTGATTAGTGTTCTAGTGCAAAATGGCTGCCATGCATCACTCAGATGGGTGCAGCACAAGTAGGTGGTTGTTGAGGTGATTTTCCTCTCTTCAGTGTAAAGCGCTGTGAGGTGCGAAATGTGCTTTTGAAATGAAATTCTTTGTGATCATGTGATCCAAAAAACACAAAGGAATTTATCCTGGTCCAGAACACCGGAAACAACTTTCCTAGTTTTATGCAGTGGCAGTGAGGTGGTGTGCAGGAATGGGGGCTGGTGTGCTGTTGGGGTCATGTTGATTTATTTGGTTCAGTTCAATTCAATTGTACTCGTATAGCTCCATTTGAGTCCCTGTCAAAAAGACACTTTAGAGGAAAATTGGGAAAGACCAGGACTGAATCCCCAAAAAATCAGCAATACCCCCCAAAAAAAAAACACTTAAACACTGGTGAGAAAAAAACTTCCCGTTGGGAAGGGAGGAATCTTGGAGGAATCTCGGGAGGAATCCGGGTATAGAGGGTAGTGTTGTCACGATACCAAAATTTTGACTTCGATACCGATACCAGGTTTAGTATCATGATACTCGATACTGAAACGGTACTTGAAACTGAAACGATACTGATTCGATACTCGGTACCTCTACTGAAATGACCTTAACCCTATTTACTTTGGCCCTTCAGAGGCAATTTCCTCCTCGTTTCTACTAGTTTTATTTAAATGTCAATATCTAAAAAAATATTCCCTGCACATCCATGGTTTTAAGTTCGAACTGAAGAAGAAGCTGTATCATTCAGAAATTTGCTACAGAATACATTTATTTCAGAATAGTCACATACAGTACAGTGTTTCCCCTAGATTTTTTTTCAGGCCGGGTGGTAGGCCCCTCGAAACTACCAGTGTTGTTGCGCGTACACGGTGTCATCAAACGCGCGTGCGGGGCCGAGGTAGTATCATCGCGCCGGTCGGGGGTACGGAGAGTCGTCGCACACATGGGGAGGGTGTTGGTAACAAAGTGGTGCATTTCTCCATTCTGAGCTAAAATAACATTTGCTCACAAAGGCGTATGGTAAATAAATATTAGTTATTTATAATATTAATAAACTTAAAACAGAACTTATATACAATAAACCCCCCTTAGCTTCACAAATGATATTCAGAACTATACAACTTAAACCCAGGACAAGGAGTTTGTTTCTACCGGTTTTTAAGGACTGTTTCTGGATCAGCTATCTTTGCAGCACTGTAGAGCTGCTTTTGAGACTCCTCCATAGTGCTGATCCATAATCAGTCCTTAAAAACAGGCAGAATCAAACTCCTGCCTCTGCAGTATTAGCTTTTACTCTACACTAAAATGTAAGAGTTCTGGTCAGATAGCAAAACGGACGAAAGTGCGCCATTTTGCGTAGAGGCGGAAACTATAATTACACCCTCATAATATCAGCTGCCATTGAAAATTTAATTAGGCCTAACGGGAAACCGAAGCTGTTTTGGCAAGGGTTTTTCCAGATGCTATTTTGATCATTCCAGCATTCTGCGGTAAGGGAAATATTGCAGCTACATAAAAGAAAAAGAAAAAAAAAGATTATATTAAAAAAAAGAATAATATAAATTTTTTTTTTTAAAGCACCGAACGTCGGAAAATTCTAATACCGAACCGTTTTTTTTTTTAAGTATCGAAAAAGTACCGAAGTTTCGGTGTACCGTGCAACACTAATAGAGGGGGAGCCTGTCCTTTGATGACCAGCTCAGTGTCAGTATTCCCTAAATTTCCACAAAATGAGAGATCGATTTACGTCATAATCTGAGAATCTCTGTTCAGATTGTGTATCTTTGAACAGTAAAACGTTCAGTGTTAATTAAACAGTTTTTATGTGAGTGAAAAAGGATGAAATGAGTGTCATCTGCTCTGTAAGAGGTGGTGTAATGCCAGACGTTTTCCCTTGTGTGGTTACTTGCTGTGTTCACCTCCACCAGGCACAGTTTGCATATCAATGTCCGTGCGTCGCTTTTTTCAGTTGGGCCAGAGGACGTAGCCATAAGCGGAGCCGACGAGGTGAAGGTGAAGACTGAGGTGAAACTGATGTGCTCTGCTGTATCGGTGCCCCCTGCCACGTACACCTGGACCTTCAATGGAACCATACAAGCGGAAACCACAGCGGAGTACACTGTGAAGGAGGCTGCCTACCGCAACAGCGGGAAGTATGAGTGTGTGGCCAACAACGCAGTGACAGGAAAGAACGCCTCTGTCGTGTACACGTTGGCAGTAAAAGGTGAGAAAGACAAGACCGCATCTGTAGCGCGTCGAATGTCCTTTTTTGTACAGAGAGCTATTTTATGATTACAATTCCATAGCAGTGAGTCCCTGTGCACGAGGCATTTAATTTATCCAAGAAATCCGAACTGCATTTTTATATTTTGTGTGATTGAATTGAGTTATTTGGGTATATGCGATGGGCTAACAAACAGGGTATGAAATTAACTTTTTCACACATTGACCAGCTTGTGGATTCTAAAAAGCACCAGCAATTTTCAACATTTTACCAGCCGCATTACCTTTTGCAATATAACACAACCTGGTTACCGGCCAAAGTGGCTGCTAGAGTAATTATCTTACCAGCCACAAAATTTTTACCAGAATTTGGCTGGTGGCTGGTGTTAATTTCACATCCTGCTAACGAAAAACTGTAATAAACTGTAATTGAACACATTATACATTAGTGGTTAAATTTAATTGAGGATAACTTTCTACAGAGGAGATATATGATGGACTGAGTGGAGGAGCCATCGCCGGGATAGTGATTGGTGTCCTGGCTGGCTTGGCGATCCTCGCTGGTGTTGCACACTGCCTGACAAAGAAACAGAAGTGAGTGTGCCAGATCTGATCGCATCTCTGAGTTGCGCTGTGTGAGGCAGCTTGCTGTTCTCAGGTCCACAGGGAACTTAAAATCATAACCATGCAATGGTGTACTGGCTGCCCCACATTGGCGCTGTTATGTCTGTTTCCTCACCCTCTCAATCTCCTCCTCTTCATCGCCTTCCTCATTGTTATCATTCTTCTGCACCCCTTAACTTGTGTGCTGTGCAGCTGTAATCTGGATTGAGCATTCCTCTCTGACCAATCACTTTTCATTCACCATTTAAGTGAGTTTCTGAAGTGGCTTTTGGTGAGGCTGGCTGACTATCAAAAGCAGTACAACGAAAGCAGCTGCTTGAAGCGACCCAAAAGTAGACTGCCCCATAAAATTTGTTATTAACCTGCTCAATGCTGCAAATAGTTGTCAAAGCTATGCATGTAAACTTTACAGGACATTAGGCATTAAAGCCCCCTTCCTTTAAAAATGGAACATGGTGTTCACTGTCAGTTAAACTATCAGCTAAATGTGATTACAAACTGTCAGAAGTCTTTCACTGAACAGTTCTCACACAGTGTAGTCTTTATGTATGACTTTCAAATTTTTGTTTTACATAAACTATATTCAAATTTCTGCATTAAGCACCGGAGGCAAATTATATGGAAAATATGATTACTCAGTTCTTTCATCAACACAAAAATATTGAGCTGAATTGAATTAGAGTTCAGTGCAGGGAACACTGATAATATGTTCCCATGGTTGTGAGGTGGGCCTACTACCATTGCCTGCTGCTGTTGACCTCAGGTTAAACAGAATCACACCTCTTCTCTGGGGCCCTGCTTCTTTCTCCTCTCACACATGGGCTCTGTCTGAGGTGTGAGAGGAGAAAATAGCCCTATCTACTGCGTACTAGCATACTGTATACTGCTTACTGCATACTGTTTAGTGACATGCAGTATGCAAAAATATCCTCCATACTATTATCAGCGAAAACCCAGGAATAAGTATATCATCCGGGGATATTAAGAACAATTTTCAGAATTGTCACATACATAACAGCTTTTTAAAAAAGTATACTCAACTGGCAACTCGACTACTCAATAGTAGGCAAGTGGCTGATTCGGACACGGCCTTGGGCTATGCTTCTGTGACCTTTGACCTTCTGTGATCTTCTTTCTGCGTCTGACAAAAGTACTCCCTCATTCCCATAGACACCACATCCATTATGGCCAACTGGTGCGGTCGTGGATTTAATCTGCCTTACTCATTGGCTGAATGTATCACAGCCAGCCTTAGTCAGCCAATCAGTACGCTTGTTTCTCTCAGTGAGGCAGCTATTTGGGGTTGGGTGACTGAAGGCAGAATTCCTCCTATACTTCTATGTGTATAATTTACCTTACTTGTTTAATCTTTTCAAAAGGTGAATCTTGCAGTGAAAGAATAGCTACTAGCCCCAGGTCGTTATGTAAAGTGAAGCCTATTTCAGCAAACTTGTTGGTCAGGATGTGGTTTCATTGCTTTTTTTTCTATGGTAGGTGGCTGATTCTTTGTCATTGATAACACTAGTCACTGCTTAATTAATAAGCCCATATCGCACTGGAGATTGGCAGGCACTGGTAAGAAAGAAAAATCAACCAGTTACGATCACCATAATTGGACTTTGATAGATCCACCCGTACTCAAGACCTGAGTCTCGCAGAGAACTTTGTTTTACTGGGGCTGTATGGGTCTGTCAATTTGCTGTGATTTGCCACACGCTCCAAGATTTCCTTCCCACAGCTCAGAAAACTGAAAGACACTAGTGCATTCTTTGGACAATGCAAACTGAGCCAATTGGCCCAAGGGAAGAGAGGAGAGGATCATGGTATAGCAGAGGAAACCGGATTGACTTGTCTGCAGTTTACCCTCTAGCCTGCACATTTTGCAGCTACTGTAGTTTTGCAAGTTTATCGAGGGCCACGTCAAAGCTGCACCCTTCACCGCTCCTAAGTAAACGGCAGTGCTACGGTTCACTGACAGAAGAACTGTTTGACTGAACATTCATTCTGAAGTTCATTCTGCGTTGAGCTGCAGTACACTGCCTCTGCTAAGGCTTTCTAAAAGACACAGTTTTAGGACTTACGTGTACATCTGTGTGCGTTGGTAGTAGCGCTCGGTTTCTGAAAATAAGCATGCCCTTACCTCAGTGACAGGAGAAAAGAAAGGATAAAGGAAATGAAATTGAAAGACTACAAAGGCAAATAAGTGAGACGGCTCCCTTGACTCAGAGATGGTCGCACATGATAAACGCTCCACATTACTGTGGGCCCTTATTTTGAATTGTCAGAATGTGCCTGAGAAGGGCCGAGTGGTACGTTTCACATCTGCAGGGATTGAGCTAAACTCATCTTAAGTCAGCATAGATGCGGTTGATCCAAGTTGAGTGGTGTTGACACTGTGGAGCTGGGTCCATAGTTTGCGTTAAAAACTGAACTTGAACTTGAACTTCTGTTCCCAAGACAATACCGACTGACTGCCATTGTGTGAGCCATGCCATGCCTGTCATAGAGGCCTCCCGCCAAACACACACACACACACACACACACACACACGCGCGCACACGCACACACACACACAATCAGTGTCATTGTTTATCGGAGTGCAGCATACTCGGCGGTCAGCGACAGTTGAAGAGTAGTATAAAAGTGGGATAAGCGATATGTGTGAGACAGACAACTCCGCACGCAACCCCAAACAGATATAAACCCTAAAGGACTCTACTTAGGTTGTACAAATCACCTGCCTGCACCTTTTCTTAAGTCGTGATATATTAAGTCTCGGTTTCTGTGTTTTGAAAATATTGTCGGACCACATTCCAACACAGTTACAACAAGCTCCGGAGCAGAAGATTCCTGTGTGAGAGCCGGACACGCCCCACCCCTCCCCCCCAAACGCACACACACGCACACACACACTGAAAAGACTGAAGCCAATGTCACGGTGTGCCACTGCAGAGAATTAGGAAGAGCTGAATAGCTGCTTTAACCACAAGTGTCAATGCACAGAAATGATTTAACATAACAAAAAATTCACTTTATCGCATCTTTTAGTGGTATAACTGGAGGTGTTAAGTTACCAAAAACATTCCGCATTTTTCTCTTTATTAGAACATTTAGTTCACATTCATAGAGAATAAAGAAATTAAAACATTGTATTAGCCCCACCTATATAAAGGTGGCATCAATGAGCTTATGCACACACACCAGGGTGATCTTCAAATTCCGGCTTTGCACCACACACTCTGTTTGACGGTGCCATCTTTGTTTTATGTGAAATAAAATGTCACTGTGGCTGTATTCATTATTCATGACTACCAGTGAATAGGGTGTGTCCCTTCCATTTATTCTGCAGTCAAATATTCTTATCCCTAATGGGGACCCATTGAGAGTTACTCATAGCTAATGAACTCATGTAACATATTTGTTATAGCTCATGTGACAAATGTATATAATTTTGTGTTTTTTTTAATATAATAATACTGGTTAAGGGTTACTGGTCGGGCAGCCATTAATGGTCAATCAAATACCCAAATAATAGCTAACATCTCCAGCAATGGAGACTAAGGGTGGGCGTTTTGTTGTTTTAATGCAAACAAAAAAAAAAAGAATGAAATGAAATGAAACATTTTAAGGAGTGCGAGTTTTGCGGCAGCGTCGGGTAGGGTAGAAGGTGGAGTTTTCTCTGGGAGTATGCCTGGAATGCTGTGACCATGTCTTGACAGGCCCTCCTTCTCCCTACTACTGCTCAATTTGAAATGTGTTTTTTGGAGCCAGCCGCAGGGTGAGCCGTAAACCCCAGCCCGCAGAACACCACTATGTCCCCTTACGCTCGTAGTTTTTAGAAACCCACCTCAGACAAGCACGCACACAGGTATGATGGGCACACCTGCAAGTTTAGACTTTAGTGCAGACTTTATGATTCCTGAGCGTCATGAAATATGAACTGCCATCCCAGGAAAGCAATTTCAATCAATAATGTGACTTTTGAGGCCAAAGCGCCATTCAAAATGTAATAAATTAAAAACTACAGAAAGTATATTTTGTGATGTACAAAACACTTATAAATAATGCATTTTTTGGGCCGTTTATGTGTTGAATGCTTGGTCGCTCCAATTCAGGTTTTTTTTTTTGTTTGTAAAAAAGCTTTCCAGTTAACTTTTTTTGATTATTTTCATGATCAGTTAGCTAGAAGTACCACATTGCACGAGTTTATATGAATTAGAAAGACATTAGCATGCCATTTTCACTGGGTTTTCAGCATTAAACTCCAGAACTAAGAGGTTGTTTGTGTACATCTTCAGTGTACGTGCTTGATCCCAGTGTGCCAGCCCAGAAGCATCCTGGGAGGCCATTCTGCAGCCAATCATATATCTTACCTGTAACATTGGGGTTAAAATTAAATCCTTACATTTCAGAGTATTGTCTTCTGTCAGAATAACACCCAGGGTGCTGTGACTTCATTTTATTTAAAAGTAACAAAATTATAAACTATGCCATCGTTCATGAATTCTGACGAGGGATGATTCCTGTAAATAATGGCGGTGGCGCGTGTGTGTGTGTTTGTGTGTTTGTGGAAGACTAAGATTTTCCCAGCACCACAAGTAATTCCATTTTCTTTGTTTTCCCATTTCAGAGTCACGGAATCACCGTACTAGCATGGGAGAACCGGTAAGCCATAGCTCACTTTCACACCTGGTGACTGGTTGACAGTAGCTGCTCTCCAGCTACGGTCCTGGGATGAACAGACACTCATTGTTGTGTGTAATTGTGTAACGTGGGCGGTGCAGTACAGTCGGCTCCACTTGAGCTGTTTGCTCTGCGAGTCCCTCCCTTTCTGTTAACTTTACCATTGCACTTATCAGTACTGCTGCCTTCGCTGAAGCAAATAAGATCTTTAAGGACAGCCAAATGGACTCCCCTCAGACTGGTGGTCTGGGTGTTAGCAACGGGGAGCTAAAGGGAGTTTATGGGACAGCCAGTGGCGTACCGTGGGATGTAGAACCAGGCCTTCGGTAACCTTAGGATTTCCATGAACATTTCTTGATTATCAACCAAGCAATCAATTGACCAAATAACAAATATCAACAAATATGGCAATTTGCGAATGTGCGAGCATTTTTCTTTGTGTCGTAATATTGTGTAACATATATGTAGTGCGCTGGAAAAAGGGAGGGGTAAAGCTTTACCTTTGAACCGAACAGTACCCTCAACCTGTTTCTGTTTATTTTTCTTGATTAACAATTAAACAATGAAGTCACTGAATAATCAAGACCAATATGTAACCTATAATGATTAAGCAGTGATTATGGCAAAGGGATAACTACAACACCAGTGGCAATCTGAATAATTAATTAGCCAAAAAGGTTTTCTCTGAATTGTACACTGCCCGGCCAAAAAAAAAGTCGCACACTCTAATATTTCGTTGGACCGCCTTTAGCTTTGATTACGGCGTGCATTTGTTGTGGCATTGTTTCGACAACCTTACGCAATGTCACAACATTTATTTCCATCCAGAGTAGCATAAGTTTTTGGCTGAGATCTTGTATTGACGACGGGAGAGTCGAACCACTCCGTAAAGTGTTCTCCAGCACATCCCAAAGACTTTCAATGGGGTTAAGGTCAGGAATCTGGTGGCTAATTCATGTGTGAAAATGATTCCTCATGCTCCCTGAACCACTCTTTCACAATTTGAGCCCGATGAATCTTGGCATTGTCATCCTGGCATATGCCCATTGATGGGATAACCTGGTCATTCAATACATTCAGGTACTTCACTGACTTCATTTTATTGCTGCAATGTTGCTGAGCCTAGACCTGACCAACTGAAGCAACCCCATATCATAATACTGCCTCCAGAGGCTTGTACAGTGGGCACTATGCATGACGGGTGCAATGGCGACTTTTTTTTTGACCGGGCAGTGTATCTCATTGTAGTATTTTATTGTCATCACGTTACAGAATGTAATTCATTTTGAGGTGGCACTCGATTTAGTCAAAACGATTTAAACATTAGAAAGCATAAATTTAAAGAGGAAAACCTCTCGTTAAATGCATTGAACCACCATTCTTCAGGCTAGAAAACAAATGTATGAAAATCTGTGCTGTTTCATGAGTATTTAAAATGCAGAATCTTCACATGAAATATTGACTTTTATCATCATAAATGTGGGTATAGGAAAATGCACAATTGGTGACAATCTAGCACCTGTCAATTCAGTTATATTTTGACAGAAAGCCTACGGCACAAAACCAAACGTCATTTTTTATGAATTTATGTTTAAGTTGAACAGTCTCTGCTGGTGCAAGAGGGTTGCCTTTATTTTAAAATGTTAACAAAATAGATTCCACTTTGCGATATGAATTTTACAAATAGAAATAGACGTAATAATGCAGGCTGGCTCTGTCCAATTGGATAATAATAACCCAATTAGTAATGAAATAAAACAATTGAATGTAATTATTTTTGTCTGACATTTTAAAGCTTAAATTTGGAATTGATTTGTTTGTAGTAAATCCCCCCCTTTCTGTCGAGCACTTTTAAAATTGTTTTAAATAGTAATTTAATAATGTTAAGTGTCCATTTTGTAAACCTCTTTCTGTCAATCCCAACTGAGTGATAAATAAAAAGGAAATATGGTAATAGGACCCATGCCAGATATGAAAATTCTGCTGCAACTGCATTTTAAACACATAAGCTCAGGCACTTGGTCTGTTTCAGCAGGAAACGACTGAATAAGGCTCTCCACTTTCCCTCTTTTTTTTCCCAGGAGTTGAAATACACAGACAGCAGCCAATTTCTAGAACTCTTAAAAGGTAAAAGGTCTGGGCGGGGAATCAAGATCCGACAAACTGCTTGGCCACCTGGTGCGGCCCCGCCCCATACCCAAATCTGAATGCAAAACCCATAGTGGAGGTGAGAGGACACACCCCACGGGCCCTCGCCACGGTACCCACCCAACGGTCAATGATCCTCAGGGCACTGGGAGGGTGGAGCGCTCAGGCGCACCCACACAATCTGGTCCTTTCATCGGTGAGGTACTGGCGGGCCACGGTCACCCCCTGTTAAACAGAGGAATGTCATTGCTTACATCCCAATTCCTTTACTGATTTTTGACAAGACAGCGATGCTTTTATTTCAATCCCCTCTCCCCTACACAAACATAAATACACTAGCAAATATATTGATAACCAGTCTGCCTTCTGGGAATGAGTATAGAAACCATAGCCGGTTCCTGTATTCTGTATTCCTTCTTGATATGGTGGGAAATTGACTCAGTTTTCAGCCAGTTTCTGGAATAAGAACAGTGATTAGCGTGCTAAAGCTAAATCCTCTCAGTACAACCCCCCATTACACTACTCTCCTATTTGTGTGATACGCCACATTGTTATGATTATTATGTCTACAAGAGAGTCGACAGACACACTCCTAATTTCTGTGTGCCAACAAAAGATAGTTTAGGCCAGTGAAACTCATTTAATAAGTATTTTTTAAATAGTTTGCTTATTTATGATGTTTTCAGAAAGATTTCCAAGACCGTGATGACAGACACAAATATATGGTATTCATGTAAATAAACTGGAACGATTTGGGCAATGACATTCCTCTCCTGCGGATGTGTTCTTGGGTGTAATTAACTGTTTCTGTAATCCCAGTTTTAGACCGTCCTCATAAAATGTTGATTAATTTAGATATTTGTCTCTTAAGCAAAGACAAACCATTGAAGTTTAAAGCACTAATTGGTGTGTGCAGCATAATAGGTGGCATGTATGTCAGTGTATCTTAAGACCTTTCTCTGTATTCCTTATTTGAAGAGCAGTCGTTCCAACTTTGCTTAAGAATCTAAATAGAATCTGAATGCAACCCTTTGATAAAAGAGAAATTAGCCTTTTAACTCTTACAAGATTTTAGGAAGGACGTATGATCTTGGTACAAAAATGAACTTGTTTACAAATGTAAGTCTTGGCATTTTTCATTTTTGCTTATCAGAAATCAGCCATGTACTTGCGTAAAGGAGCTTGATTGCAAATTGTGCTTTGACACTTTTCCTTTAGAATTTCTTAAAATTATGGCTATGCAAGTTGCTCCACAACATATGGCATTCAAATGGAGTATCACAACCAAATGCACACTGAAAGTGGCACACAAAGTTTTTAGATGGCATGTCAATGTTTGTTCACTTTTTGTACATTCTTTCCCTGAAAATTAAAAAGATGCTAGTTCAAATCTGAAACCTTCAACCACAATTCTGTAAATGCTGGGAATCTTTAGAAGCTACCTTTCTTTTTGGAAAAGTGACTTATTTATTGAAAGTACATAGATCTTATTGATAGGTAGAACACTGTCCTCTGTCTACACTGTAATTTTGTTTTGGTGAATTGGCACTTGTAAAACATGGGGTGCGTCCCAAAACTCTTCACTCCCCACCTCCTTTCCTCCAATCCCCCACTACCACTCCTCTCATACCCGGAAGTATGTAAAACTGCCTGAACGTTTCATATTTTCCTGTACAGTATACGTTTAAGTTTGCGTTGAGACATTAGTTAATATGTAAGCATTAATACGTAATTTAGATGTAAGCAACATTAGATTAAAACGCAAAGATCTGTTTCCAGGGCACAGAGGAGAGGAGGTGGTAGTGGAGGAAAGGAGGGTGCATTTTTCGAGTATTGGGACGCACCCATGATCAAAACAAGCCTAACTGGAATATTATTAAGCGTAATGGAAAAATATAACGCCTACGCATGGAATGAACGCCTACGCATAAGGGCAAATCATATCCAAACTTTGACCCATCTGATTTAAAATGACAAATTCATCTTCAGGGGCAGTGGCATTCAGTCTAACAAATTAAAAATACATTTGCTAAAGATATTAGCAAAATTAGTATTATTATTAACAACTGGGTTGTTAATAATAACAGGTCAGAGTTGTGATACAATTGTAGTCATGTATATTTTATTTTGCAAAACGTGTGAATTCCAGAAAAGAAACGTCAGCTTTTTTTTTTTTTTTGGAGGGGGTGGGGGGTTGGGGTTTGAGGTCTATGTCTTTTTCACGATTTTCTTATATTTAACCATAAATGTTCAGTAGTTAGGGGCAGTTTCCAAAGGGGGTTAAAACTTAAATAGAATACCAACAACAGCTTTTTGTTCTTTAACTCTGCTGGATTTTTTTTGTATTTTTGTATTTATTTTTTTTTGAATATCTACAATAAGTGATATTGTTCTAAAATTGACCTTTGCTCATCAGTCCCTCATTTGGAGTACATGTGTATTTTGTTGTACTGTAGTAGCCAGTATTCAGTGTAATATTGTGTCTGTTCTTCTCTCTCTGTGCCGCTGTTACCTTAAGCAACTAAAATGAATGTGCTTTAAATGATGGGATATAAACATGTCAAACAGTGGCTTTGGGATCCTGTGTGTCATTATCTCTGGATGACATAGATGTGGAGCAGTTGATTGTGCTCGACTGTCTGTTCTCCGACCACACCCTTTTGCCTGTGACTTAAAAAAAAAAAGCAACCGTGCATCTCGGGGGGAAAAAAAGTCGTAAAATCTGCTATGAATATATATGGAAGAGCCGGGGGTGGAAAGGGAGTGGTCCATTGCGTAATACCACACTGAGAAGTCTTGTGTGGCATGCGCGTCCCTTGCTGAAGTACCTGTTCCTTCTAAATCAGATTGGATTTCGGTCTCCGTCCCACGTGGTCACTGGTCCGATGCGTTTCGCTTTGGCCACGTTACTCTCATGTGGTTTTCCCTTATGCGGATGTACCCACCTGCCCAGGCCGGACGGTCCCATGGTACTCTTACTGGCCATGCCCCATGGCAAGTCCCTTCCATTCCAGGGCCAGGATAAAAACCTCCCATACATCTCCCCATGATAAACTTCCCAATATCTTCCCATGATAAACTTCCCAATATCTTCCCATGATGTTCTTGTGGCAAACAAAAAAACAAAATGCCCCTCTTGAGGCAGCTGCGCAAAGCTAATTCCTGTCAACTCACTTTGCAATAATCTTATCCGACTACTGGAAATCCTAGAATAAGATCCAATTTCCAACTGTTCAAAAAGACCATGCCAGGCAAAATGTGTGAAATCTCAATTTTAATTTCCCCTCTCACTGTGGTGCCCAGGCTCATTCTGTAATTGCATTATGTACCCTTATGGCTTAAAGAAGCATGAAAGAGTGAACTTTTCATTAACAAGAAACCACTGGAGAGATGGTATATAGCAACAAAATCAACATATCCTTGTTTTGGTTTAGTGTGGAAAACGGTTGCAAAGTTATTGGCATGTTTTTGTCAACACAATCTGTTGCAGGGGGTGAAGTGTTGTGGGAATTCAGGTGACTGCAATGTTGTACTCTCTGTTTGAATGTAAAAAAAAAAAGAATAAATATCGATGTAAAAAAAGAGAAGACGGAAAACAACTTTTTGTGTTTGATGATTAACAGGCCCGCCCATCTCTCTCACTCCGGTTTGTATGCAGCAAAAAAAATTAATAAATAAAAAATTCAAAAAAAAATATAGAGGGAGAGAGATGGGTGGGGTTTGAAAATTAGTATACTTTGTCTGCTGTGCTGAACCGTTTTTCACGTTTTGCATTGCCACTGCATCACTCCCCTGGGGCCTGCCTTGCTCTATTTGGCTTTTTTGTTAGTTTATTTTCCAATATGGAAAATAAACATGTGAATGTCTGTTGTATGTAAAGTACCTATTTTTGTATGTCAATAAAATTACCAATAACAACTGAAAAAGTGTAAATCTCTGTGTGTAAAGAGTAGTACAAGGCTGCGATCGTGTGTTTTGTGAGGACAAGCCCCACCACTCCCCATGGCACTGAGAAACATGTACCGCGTGAACTTTCACTGCAAAAGCCGTTTGACAGACAGCCTGTAGTCATACATGAAGAATTTCAGGTTTTTTCGCATACTATCATTTATCAGCGTGTGATTCATTAAAATAGTGGGGACCCATTGGCTGGTGAAAACTTGGAGTCGTTCTCTTCTAAAGTAGACTCAATTCCACCCTTTCAATACCACAGGGCTGTAATGAATACAACCCGTAATTAGAGGACGGCTCTGAGAGAATGCGTCTGAGGTTGTTTTCACGGAGCACGTGTTTAAAAAGACAAAACTGCTGATGAGCCCGGAAAATGTTTACAGTACTCTTAGTGGATATGCTAACTAAGGACTCCTTTGGTAAACCTGTACTTGTTTTCATTCGTTTGCTCGATCTATAAGGAAAGGGCGACTCGAGTTATTGAAAGCAAAAATGTGTGCTTTTCCAACTAACTGGAACTTGTCATTTGAATATGTAAAACCCAATAACCATTTTGAAAATGAAAAGGGAGATGTTTTGTTGGATGTATTGAGTGCATATCCTGTCACTGCCCAGGCTGAAGTCTGCCCTGTGAGCAATCATTTAAATGAAAGGGCGAAAATAAAATAAATAATTTATGCAAACAAACAAAGAAATTAATAATTGACGATCATTTTTTAAAATGGGTTTTGCAGAAGCAGGTTGCCTGGCACCGAAAGAGAACCGTACACGCCTACGTGCAGTGACGATTCTTGATAAACCAGATTAACATCTTCTGCTGCTTTCTTCAGTTGCATTTGAGTGACAGCGTATGCGCAAGTATTTTTAAGTAGCTGAAAAAGCTGCTTTTTTTTTTTTTTTTTTAAATCCCATGAGTAATGAAATGGTAATTGCATTGTTTTTAATGGAACTGCAGGAGCATTCTCACTTCAATTTTGGATCATGTTAGAAAAACAAAATGATGAGGCTTATGTGGAGAGATCATGGTAGCTCCACCCTGTTACAGGTTTTATAAAACCTCACACTGCTTTTGCTACAAAATGGCGCTAGCACCCACTAACAAAGTCCATAAAACTGAATAGTCCTGAACATTTTATTGTAACAAAGAGAATCAACAAAATGAACGAAATAGCTGCTAACAAGTTATCCTCATTTAAACTGACAATTCTTAATTAAGTAAAATTATTGAATGGCTGTTCAGTACAGTTAGCAGTTTGAAGTAGTTTGAAATCCCAAGTTTGCACCAATTGAAAGGAACACACCTAGCAGGAAGTATTTTCAATACCACTGCACCTCTGGTACTACAGAATTTTAACTGTGGACGTGTGGAATGCATTGGCTTTGCAAACTCACTTAAAAGGGGCATTTCTAATGCTGTGCCTTAAGACATTCTGAAGCCAAGTTACACACCTGGATTTTTTCCCACAGAAGCAATCAAAGTGCCTTGCGCAAGAATACAATAGCAGTGTCCCATTTGAGACTTGAGCCCATGATCCTGATGTATAAATCAAGTTACATAAGCCCTATATAAACAGGTTACACCTTACTTGCATATTATTGGATATAAAATCGAGAATCAAGTGTTCTCGTGGTTACTGTATCCTTCTGGGTGAAATCACAAGAGTTTTCAATGAAGTAATCCCATTTTATCTAGCCTGGAACACAGTCAAACTGAACTGGTGGCGTCCTTGTACTCACTTACAGGACTTTCACATACAACATCAGGACTTGAACCTGCCTCCATTGGGGCTCAGAATGTGGGTACTGGTGCTCATGTGAACGTAGTAAATCATATGCATGCAAATTCAGACCGTTCAAAGGAATTTGCATACTTGCATGTTGGGAACTACAGTTCAATATGGAAACCACATTTTGTATCTCTTCGGCAGCAAATGGATAGCATTTTAACATTTGGATTATTGTGCAACCAAGGGAAATCTTCTATATTTCTTTTATACTGCAAAGTGCAACAAATGACCTATTAATTATAAGAATGCAGTTGATGTAAAGGCTTTTACAAAAAAAGCAAGAAAACCTAAGAATGAGTAAAAAGACGTTTTTCTTTCTTTTACAGACGTTTCTAGCCTTGGAGTGCAGACATGTCTTGTGTGTGATGATATCTAAACCAACCTCTTAGCAATTTTCCCATGGGGTCCTTGACAATGTTTATGGTATCTGACTTTGAATGTGAAACATTCAAAGCTGTAAAATAACTTTCATTCTCCACAGAGTGCCAGAACATTCTTAGTTTATTTTGGTATGCATTTTTTTTAGCTCAACACCATTAGCTAACCAAGTCCCATTTGAAGATAATCCTAAAGAGTTGTTATCAATTTAGCGACATCAACATTATGTTTTTGAAAGCACACAATGCACCCTTGATAAACTGGGTGCATTGAGAGGGCGAGGTTCTAGAAAAACAAGAGCCTTGTTGACTGTTCTGAAGTCTGTTATAAGGTCCTTGAAATGCATTCAAGTTTGTGTTAGAAATAGAATACCCTAGTTTAGTGATGATACCTGTCAGTGGGTGCTACTGCTTAAATATCATTGCATTTGGCTTCTGTGTTCGGTTTCTTATCCATTCACCTCAGCGCAAATAAAAAGGTTAATCACCCAAGATATGTGAGGAAAACAAAGGCAAAAAGGAAGCATCACCTTGGCACTGACGTAAGGAAAACAGTCACTAGTTTACAAGTCCTTACAAGCGTTATACACCAAAGGTGTAGCCAAGGTAATGGTTGAAGAGATGGGGGGGGGGGGGGGGGGCATTCACAGCACTGCACCCTTCTGGACCAGGGTGCATGCCTAACAGCACCCAGCAGAGTAAGCACACGGCTACTCTCTTTCAGTAAGCTACCAGAGCAGGTTTGTTTTTAATCTTAAAGACAAAGCAACTTGCTAACCAATGGCGGCGTAACAGGCAGGTACAGTGCTGTCTAATTGTGGTTTTCTCAGAACATCAAACAATCTACTGCTATAGCGTAGAATAACACAAAGACAAACACATTCGGTGCCGCTGTAGTAATCAGATGACACATCGCTGTGTTTTTACACAAAATGTCATGAGTTCCCATAGAACTAAATAACATTGTCCCTGAATAGTGAAGGATTGATTATTGGCTAAGAAACTGCAATATCATTTAATGGAGGAAGCCAATAGAGACACTCGAATTTGACACGTGACTAAGCACGACTGTGCATTGGCAGCAGTGTAGGGTATTGTGAAACTGCAAGGTTAAGCTTGCTCAGGGCAAGGGCATCTCCAAAGAAACCAAATGCAGTTACACATTATTACTGGCAGCCCAGCATCTCATTCTACAGTGTTAGTGTCCCACCACAGCACCAGGTTACAGCTTCAAGCAAGAATCCCCTGGAGCTGTTGTTTGAGGATAAATATGGCTGAGTAAACCAATACTCTGCAACAACAGTCTAGAGTATTACCATGCTCAGTTGATAGTAGTGCTCAGTGTACCTTTTAGTACTGTAAGTGCTTACTTCCTCAGAAAAGTCTGGAGTTACTTCCCAGCTTCTGCGTGTCAGACACTCATCTCCTCTTGACATGGGTTATTAAAAATAAATTATTTATCTCCTCCTGTTGGTGCGTGATTGATTTTACTCATGATAATTGCAGAATCAGAAATGCCGGTTCCTGTTTTTTAGGTTCAGAATTCATCCCTCCTGTAGCTATGATACTTCTGGACCATAAGCACTGTGAACTGCTGTCAACTGCATTGTCTGATGAGTCCTTGGCTTGCTTGTCTCTAAAAAAATAGAGACAGTCTCAAAGACTAAACTGTGAGGCATAAGAGTTTCCATGTTTTTAAAGTTCAGTTCCCGAGGGCAGTTTTTGCTGTAATGCTGTTGTGAGCATAATGCCAGAGTACACATCACAACATGGCAGGGTATCAGATAAGAAATTATCAACAGATAATTCACAGCATATTATTCATTCCTGTACCTCAGGTGTATAAGAATGACATCACCACTCTGTGTTCTACAGTTACTAGACGCTGCGGCCATTTTGTGGAAATGAGCGAAGCCAATGAAGCCTGTAATAGGGTGGAGCTACGGTGCAGTGTCAATCACTTGACTCCTACAAACCAATCAAATGGCTTTGGTCTCTTTAGAGGGAAACAATAAACTTCAACAGTTGAAATTCACTGTGAGTCACAGATACCACACGATAGCTCCACCTATTTTTAGCTACACAAAGGCTCACGCCCTCTTCCCTACCAGTTTGGTTGGGCGGGAGGGCGACACTGAACATGCTCACTTTCCAAGTACGCTAACTATTCCTCAGATGGCAGAGCTGGTCTTAGAACAGCACAGGACATGACATGCCGTGAGCAATTAGAGAAAAATGCAGCCTGTGAACCGCTCCTCTGTTATCACGTCCCTGTGTGAATCAACCACCTGGGCAGGGAGCGATACCAGCCAATGATGTAGCTGCATGTGAGCTTTGGCTCCCAAGCAGAGGTGGGTGGGGTTTATGGATATGGAGTAGGAGTATCACATTTGATTCTTAGATGTTTACTCAGATGGACTGCTGTGCGTGTCTGTGTGTGTGTATGTTTTGTTAATCTATGAGAGAGAATGAGAGATGTTCTTTTTTCTCCTGCTATTTATTTCTGGTCACTTACAACCCTAGCTGAAGTCTCATTCATTGTCTCTCTGCAGGGCTATCGTCTGATGACTTCATTCACAATGGTATTCTGACCTCTGTCACAGATATACAGCCGTAGCTGAGCTCTACATGAAACCTCTTATTCAACAGACAATTACTCAGTTATACTGTAGTATTGGATTTATGTAAAATCACATAAGTCATTCTCAAATTCGAGTGTTTTATGTGTTTTAACTTTTATCTATGGCTGATTTTAAAAAGCCCCATGTAAAACATTGTAAACATGTAAATACTTTTGTAAATAAGCTATTGTACCCAAATTTATTTTGTGAGTTAAAAAAAAAACATGTTTTATATGTTCTATGTATTGTAAGGTTTCATATTGACACAGTGTTGGCTGCTATCTTGGCCAGGTCTCTCTTGAAAAAGAGATTTTGAATCTTCCTGGTTAAATAATGGTGAATAAATAAAAACGGGAAATTCTGACATGATTACTGTATCTTATGGGTGAAAGCACAATGAGTCAATGGTCTGATCAAATTTTATATGGCTTGGCGCAGTCTGACAATGGCAGTGTCCATCCATTTGCTTGCTGGTTGCTCTGTGCAATACAATACACTCACTCTAAAGCAATCTCAACAAATATCTCCTGTGTGAACACATGAGACCTCTTAGGGGAACTGATCGGAACCACTCGCAGACACCAAAAGTAATAGGTAAAAGTAAAAGGGTCAATGTCCAGCAAACAGATCAAAACAGGTAAGGCAGGCTCATGGTCAGTTCCAGGCAGGGGTCAGTGTCCAGCGAACAGGGCAATGCAGGATGAGCAAAAGCAAAGTCCAGGAACAGACAGGGGTCAGAACTGGGAAATCCGTCAGAGCAGGGGATCAGGAGGGCGAAGGGCAGGAGCAGGGCTAGGATGGGGAAGGACAGGAGGGCTGGAGCAGGGTTGGACAGGAACAGGCAGGACAGGAGCAGGCTGGAGAGGCAGCAGAACAGGAACTGGATGGGTACACAGGAACAAGCAGGGAACAGGCAGGGCACAAGACGATCTGGCACAGAGCACAGAAACAGAGGAGACTAAATACCAAACTAACGAAGAAACAACGAGGAACGGGTGAGACGAAGCGAGAAAACACAATTCAGGTGCGGGGAAGCAGAGACACAAAATGGAGGGAGAAAGGGAAAACACGGAATGGACTACCAGATAGAAAATACAAATAAACGGAAAAACCAGAACAAGACTAGGACGTGGAGGCACGAGACTTGACAGAGACCTCCTTAAAAGGCTTTGCATCATAAGACACCCTGCCATCCATCTATTGTCTTTTGCATAAATAATACATGGGTAAAATTGATCCTTTGATTGAAAAATTATATATGAATACATCTGAGAAGAATATGATTATATGTTTTAGATTCATGAAGTTTAGACTGAGGTTTTATAAATACAAGCTGTTTAATTGTGTGACATGATAAAAATCGTCATCCAGACACTTGTGATTTTTAGTATTAAAAACCTTTATTTAGACAGGCAATCCACCTGTCTTAATGCATTTAAGATGAATACACAGCTCTTTATTTGATTTAATGTCATTCTCCGACTCCAAGAGCACCAGCTATCTCAAGCTGTGTAACTACCTTACTTGATTGAAAACAGAATAAATGTCATAATACCAGTTTACCATATTCTAAACCTCTAGCAAACAGAGTTTAACTAACTCCTCACAGGAGCAGGAATAAATTGTGGAACTTTCTATATTTTTCCGGTGATGCACCCATTGTATATTCCTCATTATACACTTCATTATACATAATTAGACATTAGAGAAACTGATGAAGTCTGCAGGCACTATAAACGAGACGGCAACTTATGGCACACGACACGTCTTTGCATATCATACTTGTACTTTTTTCCGTGTTTCCTATCAGTCAAGCTAATGCACACCGATCAATTTGTAGTCTCTCCACTGCATTTATTGTTTCTTTCTGAACTACTCCCTCGAGCTGCTTCTATGTAAAATGGATCGATGGCTCCTGTAACCTGCTGTCTGAATGTACATTACTCATCATGATCACTGAAAAAAAACAACTCATTTTCAAGTGGAATCTCCCGACCCAAATGGCTCAGTCATTTTTGGGAAGACAGAGTACAGTGCTGGAAAAAAAAAAAAAAAAAACTGTCCACAGCTGAAAGCCTTTGTGGCTTCCTGGGAGTAGTGTGACATCACCGTTGCCTTATTGCACAGCACTTATTCTAAGTGCATCCCATAGGGTTCCACTGTTAGATTGTTTGTTCACTACACTTCATTTTTGGACACACAGTACTGGGACTGTAAGATAGAATATTATAACCTCATTGAAACAAATCATTAAAAATACTTGTATCTGTATCATCAGCACACCCTTGGGAAACACAGATTTTCCATATATGGAGATCCAATATATTGAAATTCTTGTTTTACCATTTTTCATGACAATGGTAGGCTAATATTTGTAGCATTCAACAACACATACTGATGATATCAATGTATAATGCTGAAATATTTGTAAAATAACAACATGTACCTCAAGTCTCTGATGTGTAAGAGACTTTTCATTCATAGTGAAACAGAGTAGGCTAAATTAATATATAACACGTCACCATTAACATTCACATAATCATGATGAGATATACCAATCAGTACCACTTCAGTCTCAATGGGATATACGTATCTATATAGGGCTATATATGTATAGCCATCAGAATTATTATTAAGAAAAAAACAACAGTTGTATTGGCATCTATTAGAAACTGCTGCATGTTTGGAGTGTCTCAATATATTCAAATGTATTGTTCAATGTGTTACCATATATGTTTATATCTATGGCAATATATTTTTGTAAGGTTTTAGAATGCATCTGCCTCATTGATAGCTGTGGAAGAAGGAAGCAGTGTGGTCAGGGGGTTCTTGTTTTGAAATGCAGCCAGGTTGGGTAGGGCACACAATGGTTCACAACGGGCACATGCTGATACAAAAGCGGAAAACTGTACACAAAGGAAAATAAACAAACAAAGCAAAAAATATAAAAACTGTGGTGGCCAGCCTCCTGTGGTAACAGCTGAACAAAACAAATAAAAAACAGTGTCATACTCAGCCGGCAGTGTATATTTAATTCACCGTTGACATTCAAATAGTCTTAAGTCTGGGCTGAATGCAATCTAAACAGTTCCACACAAAGACACAGCATGCTCATTCAGTGTGCAGTTTCAGTATCAGATGTATAGCTTTGCTACACATTGTGGCCTTTTCAATTTCAGGTGCCCAGTGGAGCCGATCACTCAAGTTTAACATACTAAAAGATGTCAGGCTGTCACACAGAACAGGATATTCAATATGAAATATTTTTTTAAAATATTAACATGATCTCAATTTACTACAGATACACCCAGACTGTGGAGGATTTCAGTAGCATAGAAGCATTTTAGGCCCATGCTTGTCTGGGGTTCCCTGAACCTGTCACATGCAATTCTACCATTTGGAGTACAACAAAGCACTTCTGAATTAAGGTAAATAATAATAATAATAACAACCAGAAAGTATAAGCATATTAAACATCTAATCAATTCTACCTGGTATGGAGTACAACAAAGCACTTAAGGTAAATAATAATAATTATTATAATAATCATATTCATAATCATAATAAACATTTTAATAATTGAACTGCAATTTCATGATCTCACGGGAATTCACAGAGAAGGGCGAGAAGCTCGCCACAGCCAAAGTGTAGCACTCACCTGTGTAAGGGTTAACAAAGGGTCACGCCTCTGCATTGCACACAGCTTAAGCCCTCCCACCGAAAGCTAACCTTAGTTAGCTTACTGTAAATCTTTATCCAGATATGATTGCTCTGCTCTGGGGGGCTGTTGAACTGGGGTTTCCCGAAATGAATAATCACACTGGGTGTTGGCTCAGGTAGAGTATGTGAACACAGGATGTAAGGCAACTGACAGGGAGTGCACTGCCTGAGGCATGAAACTGCTAGCGGGGATTGGGCCAGGATAGGAAGTTGTGTATTCAAGAGCAAGACTCATTAACCTGTGACCGTAGATTTATTTTAGAAGGGTTGCTTTATCTGACAAAGGGCGTCACTGCCAGAGGGGACAGTGACCTCACTGATGAGGTGAAGCTTGTGCCTTTTTATGTCACGTGACCAGGCTTCAGCTGAAGTTTCATTGTCTTTGTTTATAATGGAGTAAGACACCGTGCACGCAAACCCATACTCACAATGCCTACATACGTCTGGGATCGTGTGCACGCATATTTACAGGCATGCACACATACACACATGCACGTACACACACACACACACACACACACACATATGCATGCACGCACGCACGCACGCACACACACATATGCCACCTTCTAGTGCATTTTTCATTGACTGATATCTCACTAATGTGATGATACAGCCTTATCATTCTCACAGTTATCTGGATAACTTTATAATCCTGTTTTGTGGAATACCCGCCCAGGACTGTTCCTCAGAACAGAGACTGATGCACAGAACCAACTCAAGCTGTGTGACTACCAAACATTCTTAGAGAAAAACAGATCCATTTATTGTTATATAAATAATGCATGCATATCGCTCTGCATAATATGTTTATGTTATGTTTGATAAACAATGAGAAAAACCTACATGTATTATTATTATTATTATTATTAAAAATAAAAAAACAAAACATCATCTTAGCTTTGGGACTGTGTATAGAGCCTAAAATAGTTAACCGTATTTGCCAGAACACCAGCATCAGACACACACACACACACATATGCACGCACGCACACACACACACACACACACACACACACACACAAACTTTAACCCTTTAATACCTAGTGACCAGGACGCTGGCACCAAGATTTTTGCTGAACTGAGACATTCTTTGCTCCTGCAGCCAAACTATTAATGGAAACCTCAAACTCCGTGTTTTATCTTTATTAGTACACGATTCGTGACAACTCTGCAGAATATGGAGTTTTGTGTCACTATTTTCCCGTAGAAAGTCCATTTAACAAGCAACCCCCCTCCCAGTCTATACCTACCCATGCAAAATAAACATGTGAAATGATTGTGTCATACTATAAATATCTGCAACTAAATATGAAAGAATTATACAATCCTCCCATTGGTTTTAAGCATAGAGATGTCCCTTTCAAAATTCAGTGGACATTTTTTGTCTTGGGCAATCTGTTTGAGAAATACACACTGGTTTAGCTCGTCATTACCCAACATCGAACGTCCGTGCGCAATATATACTGCGCACGGACTGTATACTGTACCTGCAGCTCTGAAGTATTTCACGTGATTCCAGTTTTATTCACAACTATCAGATAGAGAACAGTATATCCTTTCCAACGGTGTTTTTTCTTGGATGCTTTGACCAATAATTAGCAGGCCAGCGTAAGGGGCAAATGCATATGCTTTATAATGGACAAAATTAATTTGACATGTATTGAATAGGGTTTTGGACCAATAGATATCTACCCCCCTATACTGATGTGAAGATAGTAATTCCCACTTGAAAATGATGCAAAAGTGAGGTTTTTTTAACATTTGAACCCTAAGCCATATCTCTCTGTTCTGCAGCCTCAAGCCATGTTTAGATGCAGAGAGAAGACCCATCTCTTCAGCCTGCTTCTTTCTTCCCTACCCGACCCATCTTCCCACCTTTTGTACTAATTCCAGTCAGGTTTTTTTTGTGGTTTTAGATAGATTATCTCTGTTCAATGGTTCAGGATAAAGCCCTCTGTGCATTTGACTAAATGACAACAGTGATTGGATAAGAGTTGAAATAGAAATGAATTTACTATCCAGCTGTAGGTAGGCCTACTCATATACTTAGTTAAAAATGAAACTTCTTTATTCCACAGTTTATTTTCATTGAATTCAATCATCCATGAAATTCCTGAATGCAGGCCATCTGATTTACAGTTCAATCAAATATGTGAGGAGTGTTCTTTGAATGATTAATGGATGTTGCTTAGTTAGATGTAAAAGACAATAAATAAGTGTTTCTTTTTTATATTTAACAATTTTTACTCCTTCGTCTTTTGCACTCGTACCTCTGTGCCAAGCGCCATCATATGTGGAAACTGTAGCTGAAGCTGATGCAACTCCTCTGATGCACTCACCTGTGAAACAGGCTTATTCACAATCACACGATAATGCAGGAGAGGAAGCACCGATTACAGGAGATATGCATCGCTCAGTGATGAAAGCTGGTGCTGGTAGCCTGTGGGTGCCTGGCATATTATCAGGAGGAACTAACCGTGTTCCTCCCGTCCTGCATGGGCAGGAAGAGAACAATTGAGTCCCACCTCATGGGTCACTGTCAGCTAATGACATAGGTAAGGCTCCTACCTGCTACTACAGGGCCCAGAGTTATAATCTCATTGAAGAGCGCCTTTACCAACAGAATGACCTGGGAGTCCAGAATAAATGTATGTCTATTCCACTGGAAAAAAATGCGAAGCATTATCGGATTGTCAGATATCTTTTGTTTTGACGACTTCATGTTTCAGCCGTCGCATTTCTTGCAAGGAGGGAAGAAGCTCTTAAAAATGGGGTACAGTTTGAAGGATGAAACCAAACAGCGAGATGCTGTGAAAACACATTGGGCGGTGTGACATAAGAAATGAAACCGAGGGGGCGCACTGTTACAGAGGCCTCTAGAGTGGACGCAGACTCCCTTCGACTCTGGCCTGAAAAGGGCAGGAGAGGTTTAGCGATCTGAGGAAGGCGATTAACCCAATGCCAAAGATAAAGCCACCATCGGACAGGGAGATTCTACGTGAGAGAGGCTTTTGGTGGCTAAAGCCAGCTCTCTCCACCCACATGAATGTTAGTGCCTACAGGTCTAGCATTTCATTTATCTGCCGGACAAAATGTACCAAGTCCAACATGGAGCCTCAGCATGCGTCACTGAGATGAAGTAGATGCCTGCTGAAGGCCATCTGGCTGAACCATGAGCGAGTCGCACGCATATGACATGCTGGATAAGGCTGTTTCAAAAATATCAAATTAATAATAATAGATTACGTAATCTAAATAGAGCAGGCACAACTCATGGCTTAATATCCTTATCTTCGTTATGAGCCATTGTTGGAAGATTACTGAGGGTGGTGTAGGAGAACCAGAAATCATGTGTTCATCAGAAACAATGTACTCTGTGACAACTACCTAGACAGCAAACATACAGCGCCCAGTAGCGGCCTGCTTGCAGCCGGCTGTCGGCCCAGCTGTTAGTCCGCTAGTTTTTTGTAAATCATCAGTCGAGCAGTCCGCTAGTGGACAGTTGAGGAATAGTAACCAAACAGTGACCTTCCTAGGACTTTAATAACCTCCTAGTAATGTTTTTAGGACATCCCTAGGGAACGTCACATCATAACTATACGTCCCTTGGACGTCCACTGTTTGCTGGGAGTTTGTCTTAAACACCAGTGAAAAAGGTTATTGCACGATTTGTAAAGAATATTGAAGACAAATGTGTTTTTTGAGACAATAACTCACTTATTTTATGAATGTGGTTATACCAAACTTTTTTGGAATGATTTGGAACAATTTCTATTCAGGAAAACAAACTTAAGGGAAAAACTAAATTAAATAAACATTCTACTGTATTATGACAATAATATAGATGTATACAGAGATGGAACATTTCTGACCAATTTATTAATAATATATGGGACATTTTACATTCATAAAAAAAAATGGTACAAGGAAAAACCATATTTGAATTTATTCTTATTGGAAATAGAAAGTTACCTACATACTTTAGATAATATTACGAATAAAAAGGCTAAACGCACCCTAAATGTTTGTAGATACTTTTCTTTATTTTTATGAAGTATACTGTATATATACCCCTGACTTTGTATATAGTTTTGCTACTATGTTAATTTATATTATTTTATACTTTTTATTTGATTTATTGAAATTATATTGAAATAATAGTACTATTATTGATGACATTAATGAATATGAATTCTGTTAAAAATTGTGAATGATGTGATAATGTTTTATTTCTATCAATAAAAAATAAAAAATAAAAAATAAAAAAATGAGTTTGTCTTAAATAGCCAGCTTGTTCAGTGTAGCAGTAATCTAAAATAACAGGATATATTTCACTTGCAACATTGATGCCAGTCTTTTCTCCGTTTTCTTACAGTGTAACCACTCCAAACACGCAAAATCTCTCGTTTAAATATGGCTGTTTGCGGCTGGAGTAATTTACATAATGACTCCTAGTTGATCACCTGCAAAGTGTGAAATGTTGCACTTGCAAATACTTTGGCTGCGCCCGCAAAATAACACCCCTTATTTGGGATCTTAGTACATGGATCCCAGGATGTATGCGTTTACAGCATTTGATGTAGAGGAATTATACTGTATTGTGCGATTTAAAAAAAAGAGAAAGACAAACAGTGAAACTGTGGATGGAAAACTGAAACGCACTTCCTCCACTTTGTGTACCAGGTAAAACGATGATGTCATAGCATTACAATGTCGTGTGTCATGTCAGAGGTGTCGTAAGAATAACACAGTATCATATCCTTTCAACCAGTCCTCGTACTCAAGACACTGAATCATAGGAGTTGTTGTTTGCAGAACAACTATGCAGTATACGTCAGCGTTAAGAAACTACAGTATTAGCTATTAAAACACATTGTAGTGCAATTTTGAAATACGTTAAAAACACTTATCCTTGATTTTATTTTTTACAATACTGGTTGAGTGGGACAAGTCAGTTCAAATGGACACAGTAAATTAATTTTGGAATAAAGCTAGTTTAAATAGATATCTCAATTTCACATTCAAAATGGGGATGTGCATGTTTATGTACAGTATCCATATATTTAAAAATAAATACTGAATAAGATTTATTTTTACATTTTTTACAACATTTTTTAATTGCTGAACAAAAATGGTAATATTAATATAATTTAATTACTGTTTTAGCAATTAAGGAAAGATGTTGCATTTAGTGTAATTTTAGTGTAATCCTGCCTAGTTTTTTTAATGAATTAAAAAATTTCAGTATTGGCAAATGACTTCTCTGCCATTCGTGGCCCAAGAATAGTGACTGAAGTCTCTGTTCATTTCTTTCCCCTTAGCTGGAAGTGCTCTCCGGCACAGCCACGCATTACACATGTGTGAGAGATAACAATGCATCACAAATACCAGAAAGAAGTCTCAGTTAGTGAGACACACAATTGATGAATCTGAGTCATTAATTGGCCAAAGGTATCATCAAAATAATGTTCAACTTCCACTTTCTGTATTATTTTTAATAGTTTTGTTTGAGTCTATTTTAGTCTAGGGCTGTGATGATTTCACAAACTTCACGTTGGCGTTCTCCTCCACGATTGCATGCCCCATTATAGGAGGATACTGATATCTGTAGAACAGCCAACACCACTCACTGATTCTTGAGACTTCGGCGAAAACATGTTCCACTAAGAAAAGTGTTAATTGCGTTGAAAATGAATAACATTTTCTTATTTAAAATAATCAGGGTTGATCATCTGAGGGTCTTTTGCACAAATGTAATATTTTTTCATATGTTTGTTTTTAATTTTATAAATTATATGATTATATGATAGCCCAGTACCCACAAAATCAGAGATTATCATTTCAATTTGATAAAGAAAACTGAAAAAATATTTCAAATGTATAATATATATGCCAGATGAAAGAGTAGAGTGAAAAACCTCTTTAAAACTAAAAGCGGTGAATTTTCAACAATATTTACTGTTATTTTGTGGTTGCTCAAAATGTGTCCCAAGTTTTTGTCAACACTGTCAAATATTTATAAAAAAGCAATAAAATCAGGCAACCACATGGTCAACTATATTCCTGAGGACCCCTTTTCCACTCTCCACATCTGCTAAATGCAACAAGGTCAAACAAGCTCCTGTAAGTTAGCTATTTTTTCATAGATTTTTACATATTTATTGATGTTGCCACTGTCACAACCATGATGTGTCAACAATGTCTCTTTTGTATAGAAATAATTCTTTTAAATTATGACATAAATTTATGCATTTTATGTAGAGGCCAGAGGCAGCTAGCAACAGAGGAAAACAAGATGGCTCCTGTATACAACTCATGCATGTCATGTAAAAAAGTGTGTTTTTGTCACCACCGTCAGACGTCAACACTTTCTGATGGCGGTGACGCCTAGTTTGACAGTGTTGACAAAAACATACAAATCATCCTCAATGGAGGCTTGAATATAATTTATGATCAGAATAAATAGTAATATGGCTTGTAATGTTTCATTAACCTCTTTATTTATAATATACATAATTTCCCCTTTATTTCTTCCACACGCAGGCCTACAATATTTCCTTACTATATGTATCCCCAATGACTAAAACCATAAATTAATTTAGTTGCACCAATTCATAGTCATTTTATAAAAATTCACCAAATTAAACATAATTAAATTCATAGTAATTTTGCACAATTTCATAGTAATTCCATTAAATTCTAACTTTCCTTTTATGTATTTTACAAAGTTATGGCTAGACAGCAGCGATTAGATACATATCTGCTGGTGTCTTTAAAAGTGGAGATTGGCTTGCAGTCATTTATGACCAAAATTGGTGGTTAGCAAAGGCTGTCACTGTGGATGCTCATCGTCAAGATGTTCAAGTGGAGTTTTTCCACCCTTTTTTTGCACCGATATATTGCTTGATTGCTGAGACCTTGTTCTATAAACATATAAGTTTAGATTTCTTAACATTTACTTTTTTTAAAAATCCAAATTCTCAAGAATCAGTGCACTAATAAATGGATCACTTGGACCACAGCAGAGACAATATACACCAGTCCAGCTTACAGCAGCCTCATACTCAGACTCCTCTAGCCTATTCAGCGAAGATAAGTATCTGCGTGCAGGCAGACGGACATTTGTTATCCTCAGTATCACAGTCTGATTCATATCTTTCCTGATTGGGGGCCTTAGCCCCACCCCTGACGGTATGTGATTGATTGAGGGACTCAGTGATCTATAGCTCTCAACAGGGCTGTGTGCCATTAGGCTCTGCAAATCACCATGGTGCCCATGGAACCCAGCCTGGAACACTGGGCGCGTTAAGTCACTGAGCGCTCACGGTGAGAATGCTCAGTGTGAGCACTGAGCGGATTTTGAATCACTTAACGTTCTGCTCTACGTCAACAACCGTCTGAGTACTAACAGCTCCGTCAGCAGAGCGCGCTCATATACACACAGGCCTACGCACACTGAAGCAGTATTTTTCAATGGAAATTATTCAAAGTAGCACCAAAATGATTGTGTGACAGTCAAATTTACTTTATTTAACACGTTGATTTTAACATTAAATCGTTATTTTATATTACAATGTGTATAATCGTCCGTGTACTTGGGTCCATGGCTAACGATGTACTTCCGCATTGCTCCTCTCTGATCCACATCCAAAAGTGCTCAGCTACGCTCTGAGCAGCTCATAGTGAGCGAAACTGAGCAACCCGTTAAGTGTGTTCTTTGCTCTGAGCGAAGCTGAGCCGCTCAGTTACTTAACGCGCCCACTGACACGCAGAAAGCTCAGTTTTGAGAAGCCACATGAAGGAGGGTGCATTTCCTATTTTCTGACTTTACAAAAGCAGTTTACGATTTGTGTCCTCTTTTTTAGTCTTGGGAAAGACTGTGTGTCTCTAATGTGGATTTAGTGGTATTGACAGGAACTAATGTACTTCAAGATGTTCAGTAGTACGTAGATGCCATGTACCCACATTTGTAGAAGAGTGTAGCCTGCATAAAAAGTACCATAGATCTTCAGAAACTCATTCCGACAGGAAATCCAGGGCAGATACATGACAATATTAAAGGGGAAATTGTTATTATAGCCAGTGTAACCATAAGTGCGGACATGACAGTACACCCATATTGCCACCTTTGTAAAATATCAAATTCACTTAGGTTTACTGACAGTTGTCATTGTATCTGATCTCAGAAACAATCCAGTGTTCAAAAGTCAACCTCTCAATAGCCAAAAACAACACTATATCCAGGTTCTTTTGAGTACATGCCATTTAAGACATAATTCAAATTTTAAAGTAACGTGGCCCTTAGAAATTTGTTTCAGTCTGGCTAGTTCAGATTAGGTGATGAACTGCAACAATACCTTAATGCAGATTTCCTGACTAAATGAAAAAAATAACTATTAACTGTGTAAATGAGTGCCTTCAGATACTGATGCAATCACTGCAGCTTGTGACTAAGTAGCCCTGTGCATTCGTACCTGGTCTGTAAGCCATAATTTGTTCCAGCTTGAACCTGGAATGATAAAAATATCAATTATTAAACAAATTTTCCACCCTCCCTCTTTTTTTTGCAATATGACTCACTGTCATGTGATATTACAAAATGTAAAGCCCTATCATTGCTCATTGCTGCACTGTTTATTAATGGGAGGAGTGTGTCAGTGTTTGAATGAAAACATTCCTCTCTTCAAAACCCCACAATGTGCACATCTAGCTTCTGTGCTGCCACCTTTTGGCCTGGCTGGGAACTGTTTGGAGCATGAGAGAACTGTCTGAGAGCCAGGGAGGGGTTGGGTGAGTAGGCTATAAAGTGAAAGAGGGCCCCCCCCCCCAAGCCCCCACAACTTCAGTTGGTTCAGGAAATGAACTGAAATATGTATGTAATGGTCTATGATGATGTTTCAATCAATGACATTTCAAATAATTTTCCAAACTCACTGAAATGAATTGGATTTGACACCCGGCCCTGGTATATAATGTTTTATTTTAAAGGGGAATCTGTCTCCTTGTCTATTTTTCACTTTATTCAGACAGGTGGAAAGGAGAGAGGGTTACAGGTAGTGATGGGATCACAGTAAAGAAAGTGTCATGGTGAGGATTAGATCCCCTGGGGTATTCGTATATGGGTGGAGAGTCAGCTACCCTATAGACTCCGCCACATGGTCTCCCGTATGAACGTTTATTGATTCAAAACTGAATCAAGACTCCGCGGCCAAAAGGCTATAGCTGGTCCTCCATAGAAGTTGCTGGAGCCAGGCCTAGCTGTGAGATACCTGAACAAGCCTGGGTTAAGGTCCTGGGGGGTTATACGAAAAAACAAACACTATCCTAAACTATGTTGAGATATAGCTGAGTCTGGTTTAGTGTACAGTTTAGAGAGCTTTACACTTATATTTAAGGGAAGATGAAATGTCAGAGACATACAGTGCTGGTGGATTTAGCATAGACTGCTCTTCACTGCCATCTACCGATGCAACCAAGATGGGACACTTTCATACCCCACCCTTAGATAAATTCAACAGCACAAAGATTACAATAAAAAATAAAGATTACATTCAGTATTTACTTACCATTTTATGTGCCATTTTACTCTATAAACTTTGCCCCTAGTGGTTGAGACGTATCCGTCTCAATTACAGTATTCATGTTTGTCTGAAATTATAAACTACATTTTTAAGAAAATCCCGTAAATTTTGACGCAGTATTTTTTAAAAGGGTAGCCGCTTGTGAAAACCTCAGCTTCTCCAGTTAGGCTACACTGCAGTGCCATAAAATAGGAGGGTGCTATTAATTGCCCAAATCACTTACGACCCTCCTCTCGCCACAGCCACAGACTGTAAAATGCATAAACATGCACCATTTATACACGCTAAGAAAATCATGTTCACGTATAGAAGCAATAATATTTTTTTAAAACATTGGACAAATGAGCATTCGCCATTTCCCCTTGCTTACTGTACTATATACAGTACCTGATGCACTTTCGGTTTAGAAGACACCTAATTTTTTTCTCCAAAATTTCTCGTATAAATATGTCTAGGAAACCAAGTACTTACCAGTATATTTAGCTACAGCTGTTTTCTTACTAACCCTGAAGAGTTTATCTTGTACATTTCGCCAAAGTCCCGTACAGTCGACATTTCCACAGCGACCACCCGTTGCACTTAAGCCGCCTTTCCACTGAATACGACATACGTATAAGAACGTACCGGAACCGGAAGTCATTCATTTTCTATGGCCAGTCATGTATCGGATGCGAGGAGCTCCGGTGGACAGCGCTGCGGGGATTTTCTGTCCGACTGAGGCTAAGGATACGTTGAAAATTTTCAACTTTTCCGACAGAATTCACTCCAACACCAGACAGGAAATGACGAAACGATGCTAGCTAACATATATGTCAATGGTGAATGTAGCCCATTTACAGTGAAATAAATCAGTAAGCAAAATAAGCATGATAATTATTGATTGATTGATGGTTTTTGATGAGCATTTGGGTTAATGAATAAGGATATTTTAATTGATTTTGCGTGTATGTGTTTTTTTAAATGAAAACGTGAGGTGTTATAAGCACCGAACGTTATAAGTAGCCTAGCTATCAGGCTGGCGCTTGCTAGCTACAGTGAATCAATTCAGTAGCTACAGACAATGCATATGAGCTTTGCTCAACTGTTTGCTGCCACTGAATATTGAATATTGCATATCTTTGCATTGTATAGTATAACGTTAGTATACTTGAGCCAACATTAAATGGAACTAAGGTGAGTTAGCTAGGCTATGTGTCTAACTCTGTTGTTTTTGTAGCCTAAAAGTTTTTATGTTGACGTGTTCCCTCCTACGGTCATTTGCCCACTGTAAACTCTTCTGTCATCCATTCGTGCACCACAAGCTAATGTCAGCTAGGTTGTTCACATACTTCTGACTAAATGCTCTTTAGAATAGTTTAAATTATTCTCCCTGAACTTTTTCAAGCTCCATTTTTTGGTTTATGTCCCTGTACCCCTCCAGGGCAACGATATTTAGTACCGGGTGCTCTCTCATATTGCGACAGAATGACTGACTCATTACGACCTATTCAATAGTGTGGAAGACTGATACTAGGGGGCGCAATCCAACTGTCTGCTTGCGTAGTCGTATTCAGTGGAAAGGCGCCTTTAGGGCTGAAATACGTTGCTGTTGTGTGCTTTTGTACGTTTTTTTTAAACGTATTGTGGCAAACTCCGAGCTGGTTGGAGCTTTCACGCAACTGAAAACAATAATCTCAATGTCCACACCGCGACAGTTCAGTTTAAATTGCAAATTTATTGCTGTTTTTCGGGGAAGAGAGGTAGAGGTTAGTGGGAGCGTCAGCCAATCCGTAATCCGTGAGAATAGTCGAGGTACGTTGCCAGGGTTCGGTACACGTCGTCGGGTTCTCTTACGGTCCAGGGCTGAGGAAGGAGGAGGGTTGTCAGACAGGCGAGGGTCGGTAACGGGGCGGGTTCTCATACAATCCGGGAATCGGGCACACAGCAGACTTCTCCTGACAAACCAAGTCAAACAAAGCACTTTGTTACTTTTCTCTCTTCAACAACTCCAAACTCCAAACTCCAAACTCCTCCTTCTCACACTCTCTACTCCACCTGGTTTCGCCTAAGCTACTCCGTCTTCTGGTTGCTTGCCAGCCCTTTTTCTAGGGCACTGCTTAGCCCGGTGATTCGCTACAGCTGACTTGCCCGGCGTTTTCTTCAGGTGTCGTGTATTTCCTGGTTGAGGTGGTGACGTCACCGGAATTCCTAATATGGGCATGCCATCTCTCCACATCAGCCTGACATATCTTCCGTCTATCACCTCTCCGTGGTTCTGTCCCTTCCGGTTGCCACACACCCCCCCCCCTCAGCTCCGACCGGGAGGGCGGGGCGGCTCAGGAACCCAGGGCGTCTCTCCGCGACAGTGCGTCTGCGTTCCCATGGGCAGCTCCGGACCTGTGGACGACGTCAAAGGCATAAGGTTGTAATGAGCGGAACCAGCGGGTGACCCTTGCATTGTTATCTTTGTTCCTGGACATCCACACTAGGGGCGCATGGTCCGTTACCAGGGTGAAGTGCCGTCCCAATAATTAATACTTCAGGCCCTCTAGGGCCCACTTGATAGCCAAGCATTCCTTCTCTACCGTGGTGTATTTCTTTTCTCTGGGTAATAACTTGTGGCTTATGTAGGTGATCGGATGTTCTTCACCTTCGTGTAGCTGGGATAGGACGGCACCCACCCCGGTTTCCGATGCATCTGTCTGTACCACTAGAGGTTGGGAGAAGTCGGGGGTCACCAATACTGGTTTTGAACACAGGGCTTCTTTGATGGCTCTGAAGGCTGTCTCTGCCTCGGTCGTCCACAGGACCCGGTCTGGCAGCCGGCTTTGGGTCAGGTCCGTGAGAGGTGCTGCTAGGGAGGAGAAATGGGGGACAAAACGTCTGTAAAAGCTGGCGAGCCCAATGAACACTCGTACCTGCTTCTTGGTGCGGGGCGGGGCCATTCCCGGATTGCCTCGACCTTTCCCATCTGGGGATTGACGCAGCCGCGCCCGATCATATACCCCAGGTAGTCTGCATCTCGAAGGCCGAGGTGACACTTCTTTGGGTTGGCTGTTAGTCCCGCCCCCCATAGGGCGTGAAGCACAGCGTCGATTTGTCGTAGGTGTGTCCCCCATTCCTCCCCGTGTATTACGATGTCATCCAGATAGGCCGCGGCGTATACACGGTGGGGTCGTAGGACCCGGTCCATTAGTCTCTGGAAGGTGGGCGGGGCCCCGTGGAGCCCGAATGGCAGCATCTTATATTGGAAAAGACCGTCCTGCGTAACGAACGCAGTCTTCTCCCTGGCCTCGGGTACCAGAGGTACATGCCAGTACCCCTTTGTCAGGTCCAGCGTGGTGATAAACCGGGCTCTTCCCAGGCGTTCGATTTTTCATGATTGCCGACGGCATCTTGTGTACATAACTCTCAGGACACAATGAATTACGTACATGAGCCTGATTAATTTTGCTCTCCCATATGAATACGAGCGACAACTTTCACTAAGCAAAGTGGGGTTTAGAAAGGCATATCAAACGTCTTCAAAAATATTTGGTTGAACGAAATGTAGGCCATTAGGATAGGTGCCCCAATGTCATATTTTCGTGTCCTATTAATGGGTAAAAATCGAAAACAAAGTTTAAATTTACAACAGTTCAAGAAAGTTTGGCCCATGAGTTTATGTTATGTATTACATGGCTATATGAAGTACCACATACAAGTAAAACTTTCCCATAAAGTAAACACAAGACACTTTGGTAAACAAATGAAAATCACTTTAAAAAATCTCTCCAGTATCATATTTTTACACACGCACACGCACACGCACACACACACACACACACACACACACACACACACATATATACTGTATGTAATGTGACTATTCTGAAATAAATGTTTTCTGTTGCAAATTTCTGAATGATACAGCTTCTTCTTCAATTCGAACTTTAAACCATGGATGTGCAGGGAATATTTTTTGAGATATTGACATTTAAATAAAACTAGTAGAAACCAGGTGAAAATTGCCTCTGGAGGGCCAAAGTAAATGGAGTTAAAGGAGCTATAAGTAACAAATTTACTGTACTAAATCATTAAATGACCATGATATGTCATCAAAGATTAAGGAAACATGCTAAGTCAAAATACTGGCTTCTCCGACAACAATGCTACCGCCAGTATGTTCTCCTTTGAAATTTCCATTCCGGGTCGGAACGTCTGTATTTGTTTTGGCCTGTGTGATTCACTATTCTCCGAGTAGACTCCGCCCACTGCCCATGACGAACAACCGGATGTACTCCGGCACTCCGACAGCCGATTTAGCTAAGTTCAACATCGTTTTCATTTAGCTAGCTAGATAAAGATTTAAATATATATATAAGTTACTAGCTAAACATACCATTAATCTTAACTTATATCTGTGTGACCATAAACATAGCCAGCCATACATCTAGCTAACATTGACAGTGTAGGACTCGTCGTCGCTTGTCATTGTCAAAATAGAATAAGTCTTGTGCTCATGTTCGTTCAGTGTCCTCAACCTTGAGCTTCGAGTCTGGGGAGGAGGGGGCGGGTGGAGACAACACTCTCCAAAATTGTGAATTTGGACTGCAGTACCCATTTTAAACGCTCAATGTCAATGTGAATGCATGTAATGTAGAGTATCACAGTACATTTCCTAATCAGTATATGATCGGAAATAGGAGACCATGTTATTCAGGGAGCAGCAATGTTATGGGGTCACTGTTGTTAAAAGTTAAAAGGAAAAAAAAATTGTGTTCAAATCTCACCTGGTCCGGCTTCTGTTCATTAGGTCTCCCCAGAATTTAAAATTGTACTGCTTTACTACCTGGCCACAGTAATTGCCAAAAAAAATAATCCCAAGATGGTTGTTAGTGTGGTCCTTGGCAGACAACATATGACAAATTTTCCTGATTTCTGGCCAACATAGGCTGCCAACTGATAGTCATATGCTATCTCATTGCATATATCCAACTGTGTGCCAATGCTGGCCAATTTGCCACAGGCTAACCACAGTTAACCCTGGATACAAAACCATGTGTTAGGGGAAATGTATTAAAACCTTTAAAAACCAAGCATTGCTTGCTAACTGATGACATGCCATTGGGGACATCAGCCAACAATTGGACCAACCAGGTCACACTTACAGTGTAATTGTTCTGCTGGTTTCTACAATAATATGTATGGATGTGAAGGGGAGGGGGCAGGGAGGACACATTGGGGGGAGGATTTTATGATAACTGGCAATTATTCCCAAGCCATATAATGCAATCAACAAGTCAGATGCTGTCTCATATGTTCTTTCCACTTATTTGGAACATGTGAGACTTTATCTATACTTTTATTGAACATTTAACTAACATAATCCAAGAAACACAAAACTAAAAATCAACCAATACACCAGGCCATTTATGTCCATATTGTATGCTTATCATAATGAAAACTCATATTCTTGTCTAGCTCCTCTACTTGTGTCTGGAGTGTAGCTCTTTTAGCTTTTTTTCTGCTTGGGGCTTGTGTCGCTGTTGTGCCTTTCTTCTTCTATGGTCCTCCTGGTGCTTCTCGCATTGGTTCTACAGGAAATAGCTGCTTTTTTTTTGGCACATTACATTAGCAACTTTCTTCCACTGGTTGAGGAAAGCCCCTAACGGCACAATAAAGCTGAGACTGAGAACAATTCACAAGAGCAAATATAGCCACTTCTCAACAGTCATGACTAGAGAGGGGAGAGCTACTGGACAGGAACTGATTGAGCTTTCAGGTATATCGGATAGCACCTGGAATTAGTGTGTTCACAGACCCTGGCCATGTGTAAAACGAGCTACTATATATAGTTTCCTGTTAATTGAAAACCTGCAGTCCACCTGATATACTATTTAAAGTGTATTAATAAAATATACCTTGTGGGGGAACAAAGGATAGGTTAGACACCAGTATAGCTACAATAATGAACTGTAACTCAGTTGAAACAAAGCATGCTTGTAAACTGTGATGCTCTAATAAATATATTGTCACTAATAAATAAAATAATTAAATATTAATGATTAAATTATGTATTATTCAAAGTCCATATTATACAAAGTCTTTCAAAATTAATTCCAAAGAGCACCTGTAATAAAAGAAGTGGCTGAATATCAATTAATCTCTGTGCCATTAGAAAGAGGCAAGACTGGGCTGATAGTACTACCGTTTGAAAGGTGGGGCTTCACACTACGTCAGAAGATGACTACGCCAGTGACTTTGATGTTCTGACTGCAGTTGACAACTAACATGAGATAAAGGAACAAACAGATAATACTGAAGATTCCTGTTGGTGCAAACACATGATAATTATTTATTATTCATGAATTTGGCAGACACATTTATCCAGAGTGTCTCACAAGGCCAAAATTGCAAGAGACCTTGAACACGTATCATGGGAACAAGATGAACAAAGTTAACAAAGGTGACATCACAGTGATAATGAGCAGTTCTCATGTCTTGCTGTCATTGTTGATAAATTCTATAGATATTATATTTATGTATATGCTTATTTTTACAAAGTCATGTACATTCAGAAGTCAATAGATTGAATGACTTTTATTTTTACAAATTATTGAAAAAGCTGACGTGCAGCGCATTTATTAATCGTAACAGAGGGCTTCAAAACGAATAACACATGCCTGCAAGAACTTATTGAGAGGCATCTGAAAAACACATTATTTCATCTGACCTATAAATATTTCCCCCCCCCATATCGGGAAACATCACTTATATTATGCCATATTTTTATTCTTATGTTCCTCCAGAGCTTCATGATGTTGATGATTCTGGAGGGACATATGATAAGTATGGGCAACAGTGCCACCTGTTGGTGTAATGTGTAACACACGTATCTTATACCCCAGTATTACTCTGCATGCGAAACTGTCACTGACCTGTTAATTCAGTCATTTTATGGCAGAAAGGAAAAGCACAGTGTTCTGCTGGGGTAGGGAACATTTACAATTTTCTTGCCTTAAAAGTACTTCTGAAATATGTCAATTCTGCTCTCATACTGTCCAGCTGGAACACAAGCAGATATTTTCTCTGTGAATATAAGAGGACATATTAAAGGTGGATGGTGTTTACACTCTGGCAACCATAGCCCTAAGAAATTATGTTCAACTTCAAGCAATTCATCTTTTCCAATTGCCTTCAACAAAAAATAACATGGAGTAAGTACCTTAAGGTAACTCGAAGAGTGCTGCGTTAATTGTGTCCATCATATCTGGAGTCTGTTATTGCACCCAAACCAGGCCTGATACTAATGTTGCCAAAGACATGGAAAGATTGAAGCCCTTCTCTTAACCCCCATATTATGTCGACATTGTATGACGCCTTTTATGCTTGGGGTCAAATTGACCCAAAAAGTTTAAATGGACACGAAACAGTTTCTGTGTCGCCTTTAGCGTGTCTCCCAATTGACTAGCCTTTTATCCCTAAATATTAAAAATATGTGATGAAACTCAATTTTAGAAATGAAAATCTCATTTTAGAGTGAAAGTTTGTGAAGTTTAAAACTTGGAAGGGAAAGTACCACCAGAATCACCCACAAAAAATCAGATATTAACGCTACAAAAGGTTGTATATTTTCTTACATTTTATACAGCTACCCCAAAATGACCCTATACAACACCTTTGTATACAAAGTTGGTATAAAAAACGTTTGAAAACATAGTATTATGTTTATTGCATGTTTTCTATTTAATCCCAACAAATGAGGAAAAATCTGAACTTTGCCCCATGAGCTGGGGTTGGTCAGGTGGCCCGTCAATCTAAAGCAGTGATACGCCTCACACTCCAGAATCGAATCCTGACTGCGCAACTGCCCTTTCTGGACTAGGTCATAACATCGCCCATGGAGGATGGGTACTCCCTGCCTCACCATGCACTAGCAATTCCTCTGGTGGAATGGGCTACTGCAGTCCTCTGCTGCACTGACTGCACAGCTCAGCAAGACACTCCTGCTGGTCTGTGTTCTCCAACTTGTTGGAGTATTGGGACAGCAGTAGACCATTTTGCAAACTGACTGGCGTACAAACAGGATTTGGAATACACATTGGGGGAAAATGAAAACATTCATGACGTGTTTTCCCTGTATTATCGTTTTATAATTTCTTACAGTTACATTTTAGCAGAGTAAACTCTGCAAGTCTCGTTTATATTAGGAGCTGTTTGACGGTGGGGCTCACGCACCATGTCCCTTACAGTAGAAGTATCGCCTCACAAGGACGCATTCCCCTCAATGGCACGGCTCAAAGGGGTACTTGGTGACCCCGCCGTGCAGCTCGACCACAGACTCAGTCCAGGAGATGATGTCTCCAGTCATGTGACTTCCGCAGGTGCCCAGGTTGTAGATCTCCTGGGACGTTAGCACGTGCGACCACAGCTGGAGGTCTGAAATCTCCCCCATGAAGGCCTGCGTCACATCAAAACGGCCGCCCAGAGTGTCCTGTGCAGGAAGGGAAGCTCACGGTCAGTCTTATATAAACAAAGAAGGCAGGAAGGGAGAGGGGGTTATTGGATTGCTGCAGAAAGGGCATGAGTCAGACAGCACTGCACTGAGTGTGCTGGGCTGTAGAGCATGCTCCATTTAGTCATAATCCCTCACTGTCCTATTTCATCATTTTACTAGTGTTTGAAAATGTATCAAAGAGACTTCCAGGAGGAAGGGCTTGCGTGGCAAAATGCATTTATAAAAAATGTGCTTAATCTCATTCCAGCTTATATAAGCCTTTCCTTTTGGAAGTCTCTTTGAAGTCATACTGTGACTCTTTTAGCTTTAATTGATCATTCCATCCATTTTTGTGTGAAAAATTATGTATGTAATTAACAAGTTGGGGCACTGTATTTTTATAGAACTGTATTTTTATAGTTGCACAGCAAAAATGGTGGTGTACATTTAGCACCATAGTGTGTTAAATGTACACCAGCAGTGTCAGATTTACACCAACATTTTTGCTGTGTGCCTATTCACCAAACACCAAATATCTAGCAAATGGTTAATTTAGTCATTTATCAAAGGCTTAATGTTATATAACTTAAAGGTATGAACTTTAAGGAACAGGTAACTGATTGGGTCATATTTGTGGGTGTTGGGTTACCTATGGCCGTAAAAAAGTTACCTGACGTATTGTATGCTGTAGGAATCTGCCTATGCATATGGTATTATTTCAAACAGCTTCTGAATTGTAGGATATCTAATATTCCCCCCCTTCTCTCTATCTCTGTCGCTCTCTGTCTCTCTCTCACTCTCACCCCCCCAACATCAAAGATAAGCCAGTCTTTGTCATAAATGACCCCTCTCCCCCCCTCCCCCACACCTTAACCCAATCAGGGCTTGGATCCCCTCCCTGTCAAGGTATTTTATAGTTGCACCGCAGAAAAAGAATTTAGTCAATTGTGGAGTTTGTTTGGAGAAGTCATCCTTTTTGGTTCCTTGTGCATTTCCTTTCGTTCCTGTTCAGCTGGAGGGTAAATAATATTGGAAATTTTTGGCTTATCTCTCTTTTACTGGTATATCCAAATTAATGTCTGGTTTAATGTCTTCCATTTTGTAAATTATAAGTAGTCAGCCTACATTCCTTAGTGAATGTATGATTTCTATTAATTATTCCAATTGACTGTTTTCGCTTAATAAAATTCTTTAATCTCAAGACCTGATTTAGACCTTGTTTTGGCTTGTTGGTTGATCCACCAGGTTACTGTTCGACTTACCTATCAAAGAATTCGGTGATTTAATTGATGATTGTCATTTTTAATAATAATAATAAAATTAAAATAACGTAAAACTTATTTTGAATGTAGGTTAAGTGAGGGGTTCTAGCACGCAATATCGCTTGTGTTCAGTATTCAGAGTGCTGAATGTTTTAACAAGGGCATTGACTGTTGGAACCACTGGATTCAGAAAATACACATTTTACCTAGTCCTCACTTACCCGACAGAATATTTGCTAGGACTTGTGCACCCCTTGGTTTCAGTATAAATCATCACATAATCCCTCTAAATGTTTTCTATTATTTTGAATTTTTTATGCTGAACTATGCCACATTCAGCGCAACTACATTACCCTTGTATCCCTTGCTGAAACGGCATTACCCCCTTGTAGTCTCAGCTCAGGGATACTGGTCTAAAGATCTAATACAGTCTAAAATAATTATGAAGAATATGCCCTCAGTTTACCTGCTCCTGTCCCAGGATGATGACCCCACCAGGCTTGATGTGGTGCCAGGTGGAGAGGTTCTCCCCAGAACCCCTCTTCACCCCATCCTGGTATGCCTCCCACAGCCCGTCTCGCGTCGACCACGTCACGCACAGGTGGTGCCATTTCCCATCGCTCAGGGACAGGGGCAGTGACACGGCCTAGAGAGAGGGTGGGGTTGTGGAGGGGCCAAGGACAGGACCTATTTAAGTAGCCATCATAGCTGTGTGTCAAGGGGAGATGACGAGGGTGGACAGCACTGTAGAGGATATCTGTTCATGCGCAGGGAAGGACCGCAGCAGGAGCTCAGGTATTTTGACAGGAGACTACCTGAGTTCACATGACCTGGACTAACATACTGGTGTAAGCAGCTTGCCTCTGCCCTCCTGGCCTTATGATATTAAGAGGGATGATGGGGGAGCAAGAGCAACCCCCATTCAGGGTGAAACCAGGTCAGCCTGCAGCCAGTGCTCAGTCAGCCAGAAGTTCAGGTTGAGATATAAGTGTTCCCAATCCTTAGTGGATAAGAACGCCGAGGTAAGGCTGGCTGTCAAATGCTGAGAGACTGAAGGGCACCTGTGACCCATAGCTCACTTCCACAACACAATGTAGTGTAGTATAATGGTTAAGGAACTGGGCTTGTAACCAAAAGGTTGCAGGTTCAATTCCCAGGTAGGACACTGCCGTTGTACCCTTGAGCAAGGTACTTAACCTGAATCGATTCAGTATATATCCAGCTGTATAAATGGATTTGTAAAAAAATGCAAAAAAAGTTGTGTAAGTCGCTCTGGATAAGAGCGTCTGCTAAATGCCTGTAATGTAATGTGTGGGAGTTTCTGTGTGCACCTGTATGTGTGTGGGGAATTTTTGTATGTACCTGTATGTGTGAGCAGAGTTTCTGTGTGTACCTGTATGTGTGAGTGGAATTTCTGTGTGTACCTGTGAGGGGAAGTGTTTCCGTGAGTACCTGTATGTGCGAGCGAGGTACCTGTATGCACTTGTATGTATGAGCGGGGTTTGTGTGTGTTACTGTATGCACAACGGGAGTTTCTATGTGTTCCAGTATATGTGAGGGGAGTTTCTGCATGTACCTGTATGTGAAAAACATTCATGGAAGAAAGTCAACACCTTTTTTAGGAATGTTATGAATCATAAATAAATTTAAAAAATAAAATCCCCTATCTTTTTGGAGTGACTGTAAAACATTTAAGCTGCATGAGCATACTTCTACTTAACAAAAACTTCCTGCAAATAAAATTATTATTTCATAGAACTACAGAATTATTATGGGAAGTACATGCTAAGAGGAATTATTTTTCACTGTAATAACTTATTAATGGTTGTGATGCATCTTATTGACTTAGAAACTACTGGAAAAAACAGCCCATGGCTGTGATGTCATGGACAGAACTAAATTAAAAGCTCAGTCCCATCAGTCTCCCTTCTGGGTAACATTTGCTGAGGCTAATTTCACCCATGTGTTGGAAAAGTGAAATAAAACTATAAAACACGCAAGCGCGCGCACGCACAAACGCACGCACACGCACGCATGCACGCACGCACGCACGCACGCACGCACACACGCACACACACACATTTTAAAGCCATCTACGTACTTGGTCATTGACAAGCAGCTCCATTGGGTTGTTACCCCACTCTATCAACACCAGTTCATTGGCCTGTCCTGGGACAGAGTAAGAGAATGGGGTTCCCAACCCAGGCCCTGAACCCCCTTTAATCCACAAGCAGAGCGTTAGGGCAAAGATTTCATTGAGGAGGGTCCTCTTTACACGCGCGTAAATGTAGTTAGTACGCATTGGGAACCCTAGCTGAAATGAATCTACACCTTTGGGTTTCTTCCAGGAACCTGTGTGTTAAAGAGACAAAACACAGTTCAAGTCAGTGTTGCTGTGCAGCACAGCAATGTAAAATGCTCAGTTAAATAAATAAACTCTGATATAGTACATTTTACACTGAAAATACCTTTTATCCTCATAAACGTTGTTGGAGTTGAATTACTGTAACACTGAAGACTTTACCGTTTATATTGCCTGTATGTAAAATCGCTGGCCTGTCTGACGTGAATGCATTTGTGCTGATACATTGCAGTACATCATAGGGTGAAATATATCTAATCATATTGAGCCAGGTGCAGCTGGTTTGAGTCTAAATTAAATCAGCAGATTTAGTTCAGACACACTTCTAAACCACTGCATATTACCAGAGTCTGCACTCCTGTGGTGCAGCTGACTGAGCACTAAATCCAGCTTGCTGGTGTGCGGCCCGTGGCTTGTGGTCCGGTATCCGAGTCCGTGATAGGCCTTCCGAGGGCTTTGGCCGTGCCCATCTGCTTCGTTGTCATGGTGATCGTCTCCGTGGTGATCGTCGTAGTGGTGGTCCAGGTAGTGGTTTTCGCGGCGACTGTACTCGCGGTGACGGCCGCGATGATCCCGATCATGATCGTGACCGTGATGGCCATCGCGGTCGTGGTCGTGGTCGTGGTCTTCGTCATCATGGTGATCGTCGTGGTGGTCCCCGTTGTCACGGAGAGCAGGGTGATGGCGCAGCTGCTGCTCCAGAGCGTTTATCTTTCTGCGCAGGAGGTCTCTCAGTGAATTAGAGTAGGAGCTGGAGCTATTCCTGGACTGCAGAGAGAATCAGTCAGATAGTCTGTCAGGGGGAGGATGAAAATGTGAACTGCATAGTAAAAGGTCACTTGTAATTAAACTTAAATTGCATACATATGTTGTCTATTAGCATCATTATTTTATGCATGCTTTATGTATTACGCCTTGACAATGCAAATATTGTTTTTGTCATGCCAATAAAGCAGTAGAGAGAAAGACAGCGAGAGCCATCAGTGCAATTTCATCAGAGTCTTTGTATCCATGTGCTTTGAGTTTTAGATGCTCATTATGGCACTTGCCTCTGTATTAAATAAAATGAGGTCAGTAATCTGGTTACTGAAGAAGGGCACAGGAGTAATGCGATGCTAAATTACCAGTAGAACACAACATCATCCGTGCTACATCTAACTAAATAAACATTAGAACACTATACAACATTAATTATATTGAGTATTTTTTTCTAGAAACCTTAAACCAAAAAGTATCAAGAAATAAAGTAAAACAAAGATGCGGAGGAAATAATAACATCAGATAATGTAATAGTTGTAAAGAAACAGTTTGTCCTCCACACCTTCCCCCTTTTCATAAAACCCAGAAAGGGCTGGAGTGAGTGTCAGCAAAAAAATAATAAAAAATCTAATGCTTTTGAAATTCATTAAAGAAATTTCAGTTACGGTGGAATTCAAACAAAAAATGAGCAATAGTATGGCTCGTCATGTTTATAGACATATTGGGTACAATAGAGCAACAATAAATATAATAATACGTTTTCTGGAGAAAAAGAACCATTTCTACATGCACTTCCTCCTTTGTACCACGTAAAGGTACATAAAGCGTATACTTATCATGGGCATATTGACGTAAATGGTTTGTTTCATGAGTATATGAAGAAAATACATTTGTTCAAATTGTCATTTTGATTTATGATGTAATTGGCAGGTAATTTCCTTACCAGCCAAAAATAAACCAAAGAGATATGGCCATTTTCTCATTATTTGAGCTTCAGACGCCAAATATCACAAAAAGCTATCAAAAGAGATATTCTATAACCTGCTGTGACAATCCACAATGCACAGATATACACACTTAAGGACTATTCATTTATTAGGCTAACTAGGCTTGCATGTGGTAGGCTTGTATAGGCTTCAAATTAGATTGTTGTATTTTCAGGCCTTAAGGAGGATATGGATCTTTCTCATGATATATTGCTCCCGCTTCTGCTTTACCTCAATAGTAGTGGAATAGTATTTTGTAACATCAAACAATGCCTTTAAGATCAAACAAGAAGCACAGCACACAAGCATTTGCAAGAAAAACACAACTGAGTAAAAAGAAATACTTCACATCAAATGCATGAGAAATATTTCCAATCCATCAAACAGACTTTTCTTTTAAGAAGAATGAAAGAAAGTGTTAAACTAAATATTTTTCAGGAGAGAAAATATGTCAGCAACTGGCTGTTTCAATACCGAACCCGCTGTGCAAGTAGGTGAATTTAATTTAGAAAGTGTACAGAGACCGCAACACTGCGTGTATGGAGGAAAGTCGCAGAGGCGCAGTTTGTGTGTTGGACTGCTGGACATCTCGGGACAGCGGGGGCTATTTTTAATCATGGCAGCATGGCTGTATTCCACTTTAATTCACTTGATTAATGAAATGATTCTATGAATGTCTTTATTTGATATGTTTGTTTGTGTGCTGTGGGTCTGCCCCACTGTCTCTGTCTTTTTGTTGTTGCTGGGGCTACAACTGTTTCCAAACGGGAAAATAAAAGTTATTCTATTCTATTCTATTCTATTATTACCCTGCAAAGACATATGTAGTGCTAAAACCTAAATATTTATCTTATAGAGATGTAATTTGTGCAAGGTATATATGTAATCTCTGAGGGCAAGCATTTAAAGGAATGGCAAGATATTTGTGGTTATGTAATATAATAGTCAGGTGCAATTTACAGTAATATATGAGTGTGCATTAACATACATAAAGTAATATTAGAATAATAATTTATATTACACTAATATTCATGATGAATATGCTAATATGTGAATTGGTAAACTGAAAATGGTAGAGGCTTGCTCTTATTTTGCTAGTCAATGAACCGCCTTGGTTTGTCTGGATTGCCAGTCAATCACTTACAAAATACATAGGAATTTGCTACCCTTTGAGTTGAAGCTTACTTAATATGTGTTATTTTTATTTTTAGCTTGTGCATATGCACACATCAGATTATGCCATTGCACTTTTGAAAAGTGTGTGTGTGTGTGTGTGTGTGTGTGTGTGTGTGTGTGTGTTTTTTTGGGGGGGGGGGGGTGGGGGGTGGGGGGCACTGGTGTCTTTTTTTTATATAGATTTGGCATCAATGTCAAATTCGCAAACTACACTACATGGCCAAAAGTATATGGACACCTGCTCATCCAACATCTCATTCCAGAATCATGGGCATTAATATGGAGTTGGTTCCCCTTTGCTGCTATAACAGCCTCCACTCTCCTGGAAGGCTTTCCACTCGATGCTGGAACATTGCTGTGTGGATCAACTTCCAATCAGCCAGAAAAGCATTAGTAAGGTCGGGCACTGATAGCGGGTGATTAGGCCTGGCTCACAGTCGGCTTTCCAATCGATCACAAAGGTGTTCGATGGGGCTGAGGTCAGGGCTCTGTGTAGGCCAGTGGTTCCCGAACTCGGTCCTTGGGGACCACTGTGTATGCTGGTTTTCGTTCCAACCACAATTGCAATCCCGGAATTTTAACTAGATGTCAATTGTTCTTAATTAGGTCATATTTAGAGGGATTATTTACCCTCTTAAGCCACATTATGTTAGCAATAGCTATGCATGTCATGAATAATAAAAGTACAATATTCTCATTGTGCTATATTGCAAATAATTACAAAAGGGGCAAAAAAAAAAACATTTTTTAACTGACCAAATTAATTTTATTTTATTAAATACAATTAAAGACTGAGGTGAATCAATAGGCTCCTAATTGGTGAAATTGTGGATATATGGCCACTAAAACTAACCATTTGATAAATATGAAAAAAGACAAAGAAAATGATAACGAGCCAAACTTTCAGTGTTAATACATTTAAGAAAAACTTGATGAGGGAACTTAAAAACTCACATTTCAACTACCTAATTAGGAGCCAATTGATTCACCCCAGTCTTTAATTTGATCAGTTTAAAAAGAATGTTACCTATTTGCAAAACAGCCCAATAAGCACAATAGGAACATGGGAATTTTTATTCTTCATGGCATGGGCATGCATAGCTATTTCTGACATGATGTGGCTTAAGAGGGTAAATAATCCCTCTAAACATGAAAAGCACCTAATTAAGAAAAATGAACAGCTTGTTAGGATTTTGGGATTGCAATTGTGGTTGGAACGAAAACCAGCATACACAGTGGTCCCAGAGGACCGAGTTTGGGAACCACTGGTGTAGGCCATTCAAGTTCTTCGACACTGATCTCAGCAAATCATTTCTGCATGGACCTCACTTTGTGTATGGGTGCATTGTCATTCTGAAACAGGAAAGGGCCTTCCCAAAACTGTTGCCACAAAGTCGGAAACACAGAATCGTCGAGAATGTCATTGTATACTGTACCATTAACACTTGCCTTCACTAGAACTAAGGGGCCTAGCCTGAACCATGAAAAACAGCCCCAGACCAAGGGGTGTCCAGATACTTTTGGCCATATACTGTATGTATAAGCGAGCTCATATACAGTATGCTCACAGTTGTCGGCTCGGGAGAGTGAAGACGGTTTTCCAAAGCAAGCAGTGTCAGCCAGCTGCTTCTTTTCACACTGCAGCCACAAGCAGCACATGTGCAATGCGGTGGTGGAGGAAACCAAATCATATGTACAGAGAGCAAGCCACGGGTGCCCGAATGGCCAGCAGGGGTCATTCAAGAAATGAACACTAGTGTCCCCTCCAATTGAATCCATCCCTTATATCCCGTGGACGTGCTGCACCTGCGGGGCTGCCAGTCACAGTCTGGCATGGCTTGGATTCGATCCGAGATCTCTGTGCTCATGCGCCGCAAGCGACATTTTTACAAATAAGATTATCGGTCACACTTTAAATGAAGTCTCCATATGAAGGCTTTATATAGCATATATAAAGCCTCCATAAACATATCATGCTTCATAAAGGGTGACATAACACCTTCTTATGCAACGTGTTATGCCAGATGTGCAACAGTTAACCTAGCCTACTACATAAGCATGTTTTATGTCACCCAGTATAATGTCTAGCCATTAGCCAGGTGACATTGTTGGTTATGTCACATTTGGCATAACATGTTGCATAATAAGGTGTTATGTCACCCTTTATGAAGCATGACATTTTCTTATGTATGATTTGTGAAGCCATTATGTCTTGTTTATGAAGGCTTTATATATGCAAGCCTTCATATGGAGACCTCAGGACCCTTTGCTTCCTGTCCTACAAAATTAAAACATGTCGGGAAGTTCAGAATTAGATTCTCAATTATCTCCCAAGAATATGATGAAGCCTATCTTTTGGTTAACAATTTAACTTTGTTTAAAAAAGTAAACATATTCTATCAATTCTCTTCTGGAAAATTCTGTCATTCAGTCGGAAAACACTATTGACTGTGCATTCACTCATGATGTTACAATCTTTTAAGTACATGAACAATAGGAGTTCATGTACTTAATACAGAACTGCATTTATAAAAAATAATAAAAGCCTACCCTTAGGTGTAGGAACATGTTTTAAGCCTGTTTCTACCTTTCCACCCCTCTCCTGTTTCTCTGCAAATCCGGCTTTACGTGGCCCAGATGTATACCCTGAATAATGGTCCGTCAGCAGAGATCACACTAATTAACAGTGATCTTGACTAGTGCTGTAGACTGTTTTGACAGACTGTACTGACAGCTTGCATAGGCATCCTTTATTATTTCAACAGCATGAGTCCGATATTTCATGCTGTTAAAATAATGACTTTACCGTCATTGAAGTCTTGTTTGTTTCTGCTGTTCTTACCTAATATCACTAGTATTTTTACTGTATCTCACATACAACAAAGGTCAGATAAAGTCAGGTTGCACAAATGCACACACACTCAGAAACATACGTAAATATCCAAACACCCTTTGTTACTTACAGAATTTAAGATTTCTTTTACAAATGAGAAGCCCAACAAATTGCCACACCTTCCCCTTTTGCAACAAAATATATTACCATATATTGAAAAATATACTGTAATATTCGAACAATATGGAGGTTCTCCAACAAATTTTTTGAATGCATGCAGATATCATTTTTGAGTAAATGAATTCTGTTTTCTATATTCATGTATCCAATTGAGACCAAAACAGTAATAGCTACGTATATTTTGCTATATAGTTGTACACATTATTAAATACATTTCTCCATGCAAATGACAAGATATTATATTATGCAGAAATTACCTGAAAGCTGTCAGAAATAAAGACAAATAAAAAATGCCAATATATTGAATCTCCATATATGGAAATAAAAAAAAACATTTTGTTTCATAAGGGTCAACCATGAAAAGATTTTGATTTCTGAATCAAGTAGTAGAGTTAAGTTAACGTCCTGTCACAGGGAGCCATTTTAAGACACTGTTGAACTGTCAGTGCGACGATACGCGTGCAAAGAAATGTGACACAGGCAATAATTAATCAGATAAATAATGTCACACTAGTCTCGCAATCAGAGGATTTGCCACAGAGCAGATGTCTAGAATTCGTTTTTCAATGATCAATGGCGCATTGACAGAACCAATGAGAGGGTGTAAATAAATGTAAAAGCAGGTAGCCCTGTTCATCTGGAGAGAGGCACAAGTTCCTGGCGTGAGCGTCCCGTATGGGACAGTTACAGCCGGAGAAGAAATGAGACAGAACACTGTGTGATGCATGTCAGGCTGCCACATGAATAACACCGCTCCCAGAGGAGAGCTTCCATCACAGTGGATGCATTTTGCATACGCGCATACACCGCATGCGGCCCAAATATTTTCACAGTAATTTCCCTCAAAATTGGAAATGCCCAATTGTATTTGTAGGCCCATCTTATTGCTGTAACACCTTACTTCAACTGGGGAGAGTGCAGACAAGCTCACATTTCCTCCAAAGCACATTGTGCCAGCCTTTGCTTCTTCAGAGACTGCAGTCCTCCGGCTGAGCTGCACAGCCACTATCGCGGCTGGAGCAGGCACACCGCAGGCTCCGAATGAACCAGGGGAGTCGCTCTTACACCATGAGGCGAGGGGTACCCCACCCACTGAATCCTTCTGTCCCTGGGCAAAAACTGTGGCCAATACACCCTTGTAGGATTCAATTCAAGATTGGATTGGAATACATCACTGCACTGAGAACACCTGCTCCTGCTGGAAGTGTCACGTGACAGCCTAAAACACAAACACTCCTGGCCTCATTCTCCCTCCCGCAGCTGCTTCCTGTTTCCTGTCTCCACACCCCCTGCACTCACCTGCAGGTTCTCCAGCCGCTCCTTCAGGGCCTGCAGCATCCGCCCCACCTGCTCGGGGGAGGCGGGTCCGCTGTGGTTGTCCCCGCCTCCCAGTGTCCCCTTCCCTCTGTGGTGCAGGCCAGAGCGAAGGCCCACCAGGGGGTAGTGGGGGTCTGCGTGGCGGCCGGGATCGGGATGGGGGTGGTGCAGAGGAGGAGGGTGGTGGGCGTGGTGCTGGCCGCGGCGGTCGCCGTGCCCGCCCGCGCTCCTCCCGAAGCCCTCGCAGAGGGTCAGCCTGGCGGTGAGCTCCCTGATAGTCTCTCGCTGGTCCAGGATGGTCTCCTTCTGCTGGACCAGGCTTTCGCGGAGGTGCAAAACGGTGGTTTTGGCCTCGTCCGTCAGCCCCCGCCAGCCATGACCCGCGGGGCTCCCGCCACCGCTAGGCCTGTGATGTCCGCGATCGTCACTCTCGTGTCCGGAGAAGCAGTCTGGGTCCGCGCTGGCTGGGATGGGGGTGCAGACCATTCTGGGGTGCTGTCCATAGTCATATTCCATCCCTGGTAGACTAGAGGCAGCCCCTAAAGATATGAGACTAGAAAATAGGAGAGGGGGGAGAAGCTGATATAGGGAAACTCCTTGGGGGGTCCGATTCCTCCTGTCTTTCATGAGCGCTGAGGATGAAAGTGTTTCTGGGGAAATAGATTGCGCTGAGGATGAAAGTGTTTCTGGGGAAATAGATTGCGCTGAGGCTTTGGCAGCTATTGATCTCGGGTAATGAGAAAACGGCTCCTCTCTCATTTGTGCCATGAGTGAAAGTCACAGATAAAATGTTGGACGGATGAAATAAATGCACTCCTTTCCTAACATATGTTCTGACGTTCCTTTTGGCATTCCTTACTTCCGAAGGGGCTCTTTCGCGAGACAGACGCGTGGTTGTCGAGGAAGCAGCATTGCTGCCAAATCAAGCGCATGTCCCTTCTCTCCACTGCATCGCAGTTACTTATTTTCCCCTCTCTGGCTGCTGTTCTCAAAGACTGGGGGCTCCTGACGGGCGGCCATTGCGGGCCTGGTTTTTAGCAGCCAGTGTATTCACAGTGTATTAGGTCTGGGTGGAGCTCTCTGGGGAAGAAAAAAAAAAAACAAGAGCAAAAGAACAATAAAGTTCCATTCATAAAAAGACATCAAAACCAAAAGTTAAGTGAAAAATAATGAACAATACTCACAAACAGTGCTCAGAGTGGCAGGCTCTTAAAACCTGAAACGATTTTCCTGAATGAACATGCTGAAAGGAGTGATGTAATGGGAAGACACACTGCGCACTGATGATAGAGGAGCTGAGAACGAGGAGCGCAGTGGTAGCTAACGGAATTAGACGAAGCTCTGTCCAGTCAGCGAAACAGCCAACGCTTTCACAAGGTAAGTGCCATTGAGTGAGCTGCTCCCTGAAGCCAGTGGTGCCCACTGAAACAGCTGAAAGCCTCTAGGGGACGTTAATGAGATTAGAGTCCTGAGTGAAATGAGCCATAGCTGCTTGTGCTGCTCACAATGTGCCTCAAAATCAATACCCCCCCCCCCCCCCACACACACACCTCCAATACCATTATTGAGGATATGCATCATCATGTGAAGAGGGCATCCATAACATGCCGTAAACCCGGAAACCACATGATTAATGACCGCAGAGGAGAGATGGAATGGTTTAAAATACCATGAGCACTAGCCGGTGCGTATGGGGGGCGATTAAGGACGTTCAAAAGCTGACCGTGCGTCACCTGACCCTAAGAGAGCTGAACATGAGCTTAAGTGAGAAATATGAGTGTGATCGGAGCTTCCACAGTAAACTTGTCACATCACGTTTTATCTGCAGGCAGACGGTGGATGTTATTTGAAGCAAACAAATGCAAATTCAAATATTCAAATCCAAAGATTTACACCCAAAATCAAATTGAACATGTTGACCTATTTCGTAACCCTTGTAGGTTATCCTTTAAAAGGAGTAGCACAAAGACGTCACTGACTAACAGAACAAGACAACAGCTCTCTTGGCCAACATCCAGCACTTTGGAATCAGGTGTTGGACTTTGGCCAGCTATGGTCACAGCCAGAGTCACTGTATAGCTCAAGACAAGGTCACAGAGGACAGTAAACTCCTTACCATTCATTCCATTAACCATTTGGCAGATTCAGGGACAATCACACTGGCAATTACTATGACACGTAAAATAGATACAGCTGTTACATTATCTGTAGGTTTATGGTGTCAAGTCCATAGTATCAATGTACTTGAATACTATGTGCATTCTGTCTTTTCCGTGTGTTCATGTGTGTAATTACTGTGTGAGTACTGATAAATAAAGTGCTAAAGTTGGGTGATTAGGACATTCAATCTGTTGATTGTTTCTGAACTCATGTCCATTCAATATACAGTTTCTGGGTTGCAAGCTGGTTTCCATTTATATCGATTTACCTTGAGATCTTATGCACCCACACATTACAAGCTGTTTTGGAAGGCAGAGAATAACATCTATTTAAACTATACAGTAGCATAATTGTTAGATTTTTTGCAAGCTTTTCTCACCAGATTTAGGTTAAATTTACTAAACGTACAAATGTGGTTAAAATAAATGTCTGCTTTTTAGTGGATTTAATTTATAAATATAAGCATATTTACAAAATATTTAAATCTCTCTTTGAAAATAAATTTTTAAATAAATACATTTCAAAATTTTAATTATATATAAATTATTGACTGAATGTTTAGTGAGAAAATAAATATTCATATTCATATATTCTGTGCAGAATAAATATTTAAGAATAAATTTAATTAAAATCTACAATCTGTTTTACCGAAAATATATATTTAGTTAATTGACAAATATTTAAATTTAGTCTTCGATCTGGTTTACTAAAATTAAATACAGTATATAGAAATGGCCATGAATATGCAGGGCTTCTGAGATTGTTTGCTTTAAGGGAAACAATTTCTCCATGTCACGTAAGGTTTTTTGTTTATAATGGACTCTGACAACAGCAACAAATATTTTGCAGCATCGTTGTAAATGTCTCTTCAATCTACAGTGGGATTACAGCCCACTTTTGGCTTAAACAGGATTTGAAAGGTACATGGCAAGGCAGAGAAAGGACCATTGTTTCAGCTCAGTGGATTTGTAAGTTAAAGTTGAAAACATGGGAGAGTCTTTCCTTTAGGATTAATTAGTTGGTGAGTTGACTTGGCACAGAAAAGCATTTCAGGCATTTGTCACACATGCCAAGACTGTAACAAGTGATCAGTGTCTCGGGAGAAAAATCCATTTGAGAGCAAAACATTCCCTTCATTTTGTTTAGCCTTAAAACCTAACTGCTAGGACAATAATGAGTGATTGGAAGTGCTGAAAAACTATGAAGTTTAAGAACAGTTGGGAGAAATACGTAATTGCCAACATTTAAATAATAGCTATGTACTGACTGTAACTGTCTATTAGAAATAATTCTCTAAAACAACCAAATGTGCACATCTCTATGGCATCTTAACTACACCTTTGGAATTTATCTCATGTACAAGCTTTTCCATGAACCCAACTTAGATTGCTCTGTCCTCAAAATGAGGCACTGTGAAATAAATGAAGTGACCACTTTTATCTTTTATTTTACTGTACTGCCTCACCATCTAGCTCTTGTTTCTTAAGAGTGGGTAGATGTTGGCAAAACACTACATTTTCAATCACTGATCCTGTAGTCCTGAAACATATACTACATAACAATTTTACGTAACCTGAGAAAAGTAAATAGTGCGTTGTGCAACTCGCCTGAACCTTTACACATTTACATACGTATGGTATTTTATTGTTAAAATAAATTATAATTATTCATTATTATTATATTTGCCTTTGCAATGCTGTTCTTTGCATTTTAGTAGAACTGACTGACTGCTTCAAATGAAGAGATATGGTATTTATGTAATCGTGGCATTTTCTCTCCACTGAAAAATCCTACAGATATTATTCCCAGGACAAAGAGAAAATTAGTATATTATAAAGAGAAAATTTCTAAAACCTCTCGCCAAATATGGAACCCTACACATGCAATCAACAAAATAGCACATTTATTATTCAAGTAAAATATTTTTTACATTTTTTGTTTCATTAGATTCAAGTAAAAATTTGTATACGTATTGGTACAAGCTTCCCATGTTCAACAAATCTGGCATTTAACCCAACACCAGTGGTCTTCCGACAAGTAGAAACAAGTATATAGGATGAATATTGTGGTGTACCCGCTGTCTCTGTATCGTGTACTTTAGACTGCGTACTGTGTCGGTCACCTTGCCAATGCTTGCATGTTTTATCATGGATGTCGTCTGATGGTTGCATGCAGCAAGGTGCAGCCCTGTTGTTTGAACCGCCCCAAACCACAACTTGCTAGCTGTGTTGCAGTATTCATTCAGATAACTCATACCTTCCCCCACACAATTCAAGGATGCCTCTGTGTCCCAACAAAGTCACAAAGCCACAATGAGACTTATACAGCCTAAAAATTAATTTGAAACTTTTTTTATTTAATAATTAGCAATGTGCAAAGTAACATATTTCATCTCGAAAGCTTCGCATGTTCAACAAATCTGGCATTTAACCCAACACCAGCGGTCTCATGTTATATCTTTGTAGAGAGACATTGAAGATGTTTATTCAGTTTTCTAAAAAACAATAACACCCTTGTCCTGCATCATAGTGTTGCTATGAACACATGGACATTGGGGTAAAGGTAATCTCTTCCACAACCTGTATTTCAACTAATGGCATTGTTACGGCCTACTGTGTTCTCTGTACTGCATGATACCACAGTGGCGTATGGTCTGTTTTCTGAGTCAATACATTTCTTTTATTTGTTTTAACATTTAAAGGTAAATAATATAATTGCAGTATCGATTAAATAGCTACTATAAAAAAAAGTATTTTAACAGAATTGTGCATTTGTGGTGTGCAGATCAACAAGGAGATTGATCATTGAGCCAATTACTGTTTTAGAAAACCATCTTAAAGCTGATTTGTTTTTTAAATACATATCCAATCATGTCTAAATACATGTCATATCTAAGATTAAACTGATTAAATGTTATAACACTTGCTCTAAACATAGATGTTGAAATATTTTGATAGGTTAACCCAAGGAGGTTTGAACTGTGAAAAAAATGTGCTCGCATTCTGTAAAGTATCAAAGAAAAAAACTTTAGAATCTTAATTTATGAGCACTAAGACAAAAAGGTAATGATTGACTATATAATGTACAGCTTGTATCATTAAAATATTATATACCTATCCATTATGAATGGATATATACCTATCCATTAAAATGATTTGCTGTAAAACATTGACCTGATGACAGAAAGAGTTAGCAGTAAAAGCATTCTCTCCAGGCAAAACATATGCTGTTGGCCCAGCACCTAATCCTAATCATAATGTGCTTCGTTTTTCTTTTCTGCTTCCTATGCAGAATTTCTGATGCACAATAAGAGCAGGAAGTTTATGAACTGCACAACAGGAAGTGTATGAACTTCAGAATGTGACACAAGCTGTAACACTGAGACTGGACTGCGCAGAGACCTGAATCTAATGCTCATCAAATGATGACTGTCATAAGAGCACAGAAAAAAACCATGGCAACTCTGTCTGTCCCACAAGATCAACGCAAGTAGGTCCAATAAAATGTCCCTCACAAGGAATGTTAGACAATTTATGTGTAAAATAATACAAAACGAGTTAACATGGGGGAGGGGGTTGTGTGGTATTGCCATTGTGTTTCTTTGTTCGGAGAATCAGGAGTAAACAGGAGTCCCTCCGAACAGCCATACTAGCAGGCACATGATATCATCACCTCAGAGAAACCTTTTCATCTGAGCTTCTCACTTTTAAAGGCCCGTTTATAGGTCTGGACTCAATTAACTCCATTCTTAACTCCACTTGACATGCAATTAAATACAAGAGGTTGTTTTTTGATACTTTTTTTCCACCACAAACATACAGTAGTTTGCTGACATCATCACCAATCACCCATATGAGTGAAAAGGATTGTGTTTGTGTTGAAAAAGTAATGTTAAGTGAATAATTCTATAACCCACACACACACACGCACGCACGCACGCACGCACGCATGCAGGAAAACTCTAAATTAGTTAAGGACACATTTGGAAGGTATGATGATTGATGCCGAATAAATATTTGGAATTCTTAATCTGTTTCAACTCAAGAAAAATAAAACATAATTCATTATATGATATTCAGTTCCACTTATTGTTCTAGAGATCTTTGTAGCAGCAACACAACATTATTTTTGGAAAAGTCCTCTTCATTAAAACAAAATTGAATGTTGTGGTGGTCTTATATTACAACAATGCATTTCCTTGTGAAGGCTCTCAGATTTCTGTGTAACTTATCCACTGCAATGCCCCATGTGATTGCATAGTATCAACCAGTTCACCTCCCCCATAGACTCAACCACATGTACAGACAATGCCGTAAGATACTATTTGTTGAAGATGCCAAGTTACAATATAAGATATGTGACAATCATGAAAAGCATTTAAAACACAAGTAAAATTTAAAAGCGGAAAAGCACAACCCAGGGAAGAGGTTAAACAAAGTAGATTGCAGTAGCACAACTACTACTGTATAGCCTACAGGTAACACAAAAATGCAAAACTTGCTTAAATGAACTTGGCTTGATTGCAGTGGTGAGATCTTAATGTTTATAATAAACTCAGCAGAAGAAAACTTACAAAACGTATTTTATTTTATTCAATTATTTCATTTCTCAGAAACGTTAGTATCCCTACCTGTGTGGAAGCTGCAGAAGTCAGGCTTGTTAGACCATCCCACTGATCAGATTGTCGGAGATTTACTTCGAGGAGATAATTTTAACTGACAAGCTTATTATCTCTCTCTCTCTCTCTCTCTCTCTCTCTCTCTCTCTCTCTCTCTCTCTCTCTCTCTCTCACTCCAAAGCAAAAGCTGTATTACTACATTCAAAAATAGTACACGTACAACACTAACATAACTTTTATTTGAAATTTTTAAACCATGTCTTTTCCATGGACAATCCCAATGTCCACATGAACTCCCATGCACTAGGCAGAACTACTGACCCATTTCTGAACTTTACTCTTTGTCCTTAACCCTGGCACTTGCATATAAGTTAGCATTACAGCTTTTGATCCTTACAAATTAATTAGCAATAATTTAATGAATGGGCATTGGGCACACTCATCTTATGATGTTGCCAAAGTACACTATTGAAACAGGTTATTCAATGTTAAGGGCAAAGAACAATATGACTAGACTGAATTGTGCTCATAATTAGATAATTGGCCTAATTATTTCCCTGTCCCTTGCATTGAGCACACGCAGCCAATCCACACTGCAGATCAGGAAGCCTACTCTGTAGCCTACCGAGGAGAGGGTATAGATAAACAGAAGGGGGGAAATAAGTACGCCCAGGTGTTACTGAGGCTGTGCGTGGGCTTTGCACATTGAAATGACACAGGAGAGGGATTTAAACAGATCTTTCTGCTGGTCATCTGTCATTTTCTCTGACAGACTGCTATTCTCTTCAACACTGAAAAAAATAATTTACTTAAAAAAGTAGTGCATCATTTTTGCCTAAGTATATTATTTTAATTGTACATATTATTTTTCAGTAAACTTTACTCAAAAGTCCCTTACTGGCAATGCTCAAATTTATGAGTTTCACTGAACTGTTTTTACTTAAAAGTTGTTGAAATTAAGTTGATGTGATTTTTGAAGTAAAGACAGTTCAGTGAAACTCATAAACTTGAGCATTGCCAGCAAGGGATTTTTAAGTAAAGTTTAACATGGTTTTTTTTCAGTGAAGACGGAAGCAGGGAATATGCTAGATTCAAGTAGATTCACTCTTTTTCTCTGTACAGTACACCCACGCAGTAAAATGTTCAGTGTAAATCAACTACAGGGGATCAAAATGTACTCTGTCAGTGTAAAATATAGAGACTTAGAATAGATTTAACTCTAAGCATGTTATATTATATTGTATTATAAAATGGACAGTACAGTCCACTACGTAAAGGGATAGTTCGGAATTTTGGACATAATGTCTCAATTACGACTTACCCATGATGTAGTTGATTGATGGAAATCATTTTCAGCTAATTCCGTGCTGTCCCTTCTTTTGGACATACACAAGTTGCTAATGCTAGCGCAACTCTATGGTAACCGGTAGCATCCACTACCAAATGCACTTAAACACTCCACAGTGCACCCAAAGCAAATAAAATACGACGACAGTCTATTGAAGTTATTTTTAGTGTTTATACCATCATTTTTGAAGTCAAACTATGGACTACAACAACAAAGAAGAGCAACAAGTTGCAATGGCCATGTTCGCTCCGCCACCGTACTTCCACAGAGAATATAGGTCAGCACAAAGTAAAGGATTCAACTATAGTTTGACTTCAAAAATTATGGTATAAACACTCAAAATAACCCGATAGATTGTCGTCGTATTTTATTTGCTTTGGGTGCACTGTGGAGTGTTTAAGTGCGTTTGGTAGTGGATGCTATCGGAATGGAATTAGCTGAAAATGGTTTCCATCAATCAACGACATCATGGGTAAGTCGTAATTGAGACATTATGTCCAAAATTCCGAGCTATCCCTTTAAGCTCGCACAGACATTGAGCCAGATTAGATCATTCTCATGTGCAGACTGTGTGTGCCTACTTGACTAGAGGAAGTCATCGTTGTACGATGAGACACACTCCCATGCAATGCTAATTATTTGCCACCCTGCAGGACTGCTGGCCAGTGACCACACACAGTGTGGATTAAATACCTAACCACTCACTAGAACAATGCCTGAACGGGATGAGCCACCCAGAAGCCCACAAGCATTTTTTCCTCATAACTGAGATGCATATAATTGCACAGTTTACCAAACAATATTCATACCACTAATGGTCCACTAATGAACTCCTGTAAAGGATGCGGGATGTCCATAATTTGATTTCATCTGCCAGCAGAGCACACAAATGCTGTGTAAATAGACATTAATAACCACAGACATATAGTAATCGCACTCAATCATATCATGTTGTCAGATTATGAGATGGAAGTGCCACTAAAGGGAGAGAGAGAGAGAGAGAGAGAGAGAGAGAGAGAGAGAGAGAGAGAGAGAGAGAGAGAGAGAGAGAGAGAGAGAGAGAGAGAGAGAGAGAGAGAGAGAGAGAGAGAGAGAGAGAGAGAGAGAGAGAGAGAGAGAGAGAGAGAGAGAGAGAGAGAGAGAGAGAGAGAAAGCACACAATGCAATGTAGTAGAGCAGTCAACAATATAAACACAGCATCAAATAACAGTTCCGGCATTCTGATCAGTAAGTGCTTTGTTTTTTTAAAATCTAGTTAAATTTCTAACTTTTGGCTGCTGCATCTACACAGAAAATATCTACCAAGCTAGCTAGTTAGCTCTGTAAGATAATTTGCTAGATTGCTACAAATTTAATTTTGTGCATCATTACATTACATTACAGTCATTTAGCAGATGCTTTTATCCAAAGCGACATACAATAAGTGCATACAGAAAGGTCATCGAAGTAACTACAGAACAGATAAGACAAAGCACATCCTTCACATAACGTAGCAGCTATCTCTAGTAATGAACATTGAATGTAGTTCACAGTAAGCTGTGGTTAAATCAGCTATACTATAATTCTATTCTAAATACTGTTATAAACTATAACGAACAGACAAGAAACACACAGGGAATAAGTACCATGAGAAAAGGTCCTAGATTAGTATAGCAGTCAAGGTAGAATCTGAATAGGTGTGTCTTCAGGCCACGACGGAACACAGGCAGTGTTGGAGTAGAACGTAGGGGAATGGGGAGTTCGTTCCACCACTGAGGAGCTAGGGTGGAAAAGCTCCGCAGTCGGGACGAGCGAGAGTCGTTGACACGGAGGGGGGGAAGGTGAAGATAGAATCCACAAAGTAGAGAAGGAAGCACATAACCCATTAAAATACATACACATCTTGTGGAAAACTTGCTTCCCTCAGTCTTTTAGAATTTCTCCTAAGAAAGAGATAATTTACTACACAGAAATCCATAGCCAATTATGTGGTCGGATATTGATGTGTTTACAGTAAGAAAATGTATTTGTTTAGTTAAACCATTTTTGGACTGGGACTTATTTAGAGTCTGTAGGCTGTGTACAGCTGTGTGTTAGTGAACCAAATTTAAGTGAACACTGTCACTCAGCACATATGCAAACTCAAACGTCACACCTGCCCAGGGGCTGCTTAGGGAAAATGCAGCTGATGCCACCCTGCTAGAGGACCAGCTCCAGTCCACACTAGCCCATTTTTCTACTAGCATTTGTAAGGATTTGTTTTAAGATAGTGAAGGGGTAAAGGTCAGCCAAAGCAGTTTGCCAAATTAGGAACAAATCCCAAGCTTGGCTGAATATTTTGGCAGACATGTGAATGAGGTGAAGGAGCTAAAGGGCAGTGGTCAGAAGTCTGTCCAATCAGGGCCGCACCAAGCACCTGCGCAGGGCAGGGGTATTATGCAGGGGTATTATGCATGCTCTGAATATCCACCCAGAGGAGATGGGGGTGAAGTATAGAGGTAATAAATGGCTGAATAAGAAATTAGTTTATCCTGATAATTGCCATCCACGGCAATAACAAGTGTCCCTCTCATCCCCAGAACAAGGAAAAATGAACACAGTGATCATGAATAAGAACTACACTCCACTGCTAACAGCTATGTAATACCAAACTATTTACACATACGATTTCATTTAGAGAGGATAAAAATGACACAAAGAAAATGATTAACAGAATTATATTGTAATCATGTGAGGAGAAGTGGATTTCCCTCTTTTCCCCTATTGGTAATCAAAGCTAAACATATACAGCAGGGTATATAGTGGTATATATACTATATATATGATATATAGTATATCTCTTAAGGATTGCTACCTGTGTATTATGACCTGAGTTAACACCTTCCCCCCGCCACCCGACAATGGTACTTCCCGGAGAGATAGCTGTACAGACAGAACAGTGCCAAGCCGAGTTCAGGAGAACAAACGTGCGCATTACAGAGGAGACCAGCGCCCTGAAGCGTAAGCATTGTAGAGTGATGGATTCCCCCCAGGTTGTGAGTACGATAGTACCCGCTAGGAAGGAGAGTCCAGAACAGCGAGGACAGAGGGCCAAAGAGGGCACACGCCTCAGTGACAGGGTGGGAAGAGAGGTACTGGGAGCTTGGGGCCAAAGCAGGGAAATTGAAGATAGAGCTGTAACAATGCAATCTGTACAGCCCAGAACATGGGCTAGTACACAATGCTGCACATGGTGGTACACGCACATCCAAACAGGTAGGTGCAGGCTGATGAAATAACCAATGAAAAAAACTGAAAACCCAGAAACAAAATGGGACTTCATCTGAATAACCATAATGAAGAAATATGGGTGTCTTTCTGGTGAAATAAGACTCATTTTGGGTCAAAACGTTGTCAATCCATACATTATGGGTCTGATTTACTAAGAGCTTTAGCATGTGCAAAACATTTTAGCGCATTTAAAAACCAATAAAATCACCAATGATTGGCCATGGTATTTGTTTTGCACTAATCATTGGTTCTGTTATTAGTTTTTCATGCGCTAAAAGGTTTTGCACATGCTAAAGCTCTTAGTAAATCAGGCCCTAAACGTATAATATTGGTTGTATAATAATCGGGTAGTTTATTATTATTATTATTGCCAGTAAATGATGCAGTCAGTAGAACAGAGCCATTCTAGATGGATTTTCATGGTGGAGGCTCAAACAAACTAACCTCACATGGATCAAATGATAAATCAACTTACCATCAACTTGAGCTAGAAAATCACATGATCGGCACAGCCTAGAAACAGGTCACCACATAAAGAAGGCTCATTGTGTGCCTGTGTGCGCAAGCTTTGCTGATATTAGCATTTAATAATGCCTGTAGTTTTAGCAATTACTTGTAATAATGTAACCAGAAAGTGAAAGACCCAGTGGAATACGAATGTTGGGTTTAGTGGCACACAGCTGTGTGCCGCAACTGCAAAGGAGTACCTTGCTAACTTCAGCATCAGTGTAGCAGGTCAGTGATGTCAAGTCTGCTTATAAAGTGAATTTTTATAAAGTGAATTTTTGGCAAATTTGGGAGGTTTTTAAGGGAAATGTCCACAGAGCTGGCTAGTTAAAAAAGCTCCTCACGTGTCAATAGAATTTTCTCAGCAATCCGGCTTTACTCCATCAGGTCAACCTCATCCTCCAAGGCACTCTTTCTCGTGGTAGTGTTGCCATTATCTCAGCACATTTTTTAAGGTGAGGCTATTGGCAGAACTGGCTCAAATCGAACATGGAGTTTTTGCGAGGTTATGCTGAGCTGAGGGGATTTAAATGAAACCGTTTAATATGATGACCCTGGCAGTGCAAATCAGTGGGATTTTAGGCACCTTTTTGCAGGCCACAGCAGAATTGACCCATAACAGACTGAAACACGCCCATTTTGGAACCCTTTCCTTGATGTACACGTGGGCTGATTTCAAGTAATCTTTTTTAACTCACAAACTTGACAAAGCCATTCTGTGAGTGTAAGGGGAAATGGCTTTATTTATAAGGTTGGCAGGAATGTGGATATTTCTCCAGGGTATTAGCATCCCACCCAGGATTCCAAGTTTTCACTCTGATCACAAGTTAAATACTCATAACTGTTGCACACCACTGTAATCAGCTCCACCCGTTCACGCAAAAGTATAAGATATCAGAGAGGCGGTAATGTGCATACATTATCCCGGATAGAGCTGCAGTATCATTTTGCAGGACCGTTTTGAAAATAGTGCCTTTAATTAGCTGATTTGCTATAGCTGTTTCGTGAAGGTCTTGAAAGCAAAACTCTCACTCCTGTGAACTTTCTGAGCTGCAGGGGATTCACAGTCTGCTGATACTCCAGTATAATATTTGCAGTTGTTTACAAGGGAAGCAGCATGTCTCGCTCAGACGAGGTCAACAAGATGACTGAAAACATCTACAAGGTAAATTTGTGAGACTAATTTGATGGAGCATTTCTGTAATTGCAACAGATGATGATAATGATTATTATTAATATTATTATTATTATTATTATAAGTGGTAGTAGCATAGTACTTTATTATTAGCTCATATTTTCAGATAGTAGGATACTAGAACAATTATACCCCTGTTAGTCATAACAAAAATAAAGGCAATAAAAAAAAATAGTAGTATTAACATGCTTATACAGAGCTGAGTAGGAGAACTTAACCTATGAATTTCTCTATCTATAATTGCACATTTCTTCAGGGGATCCTGGACCAGTTCAACCCCAGTTTGAAGAATTTTATCACATCAGGGAAGTTGTATGAAAAAGCACTGACGGGTGAGGCCAAACGTGCTTGACAAAATCAGTAACAAATGTGCGGTCTCACTTACCCTTCTGTCTGCATGCCTAACCGTTCCATCTCCCTCCCATCCCATCCCCAGGAGTTATGGTGGCGGCCAAGGGGTACTTTGATGCTATGGTGAAGCTGGGAGAGCTGGCCAGTGACAGCCAGGGCTCCAAAGAGTTAGGTGAGTACACAGTGATAAAGAATATTATTATATAAGAGTGAATGTTCCCAGAAGGAATTCTGAACCATTCTTCCTTAGAGGATTGTTTTTTTACTCTTGCGCTCTTACACACAGAGCATATGTAAGGTCCTTTCCACACGTCTCAGTTTCTCCCAGGCAATGTGACTGAACGATCAACACTTACGGGAAACATTTATTTAAACTAAAGTCGTTGCTGTTAAAGGATGTTTTTTACCAGTTACTGAAGCTAGCCGGCATTTACAGTACGTCTTCTTACAGGGATATGACATGTCGGATGTTTTTTTTATTGAGTAGATAATGGAAAAGTTGTACATTTTTGTGTTATGTGATGTGATGTAGCACATAACAGTATAAATGTGCAACTTTTCCAATCTAGGCTAGGACATGATCAAATATACTTTGATTCAAAATGTCCCAAAAAAATGTGGGGGGGGGGGCGCAGAACACTGTATACAGTATATAGAGAGAGCAAGAGGGTGAGAGAGGGGCCATTGTTGTGAGATTAACAAACACATGACTTTATAGTGTGGGTGAAACAGTTAGGGAAGGAGAATTCCAAAGGGCAAGTACTGTATCATGCACTTGAAGAATCCAATTGTATCCCTCAGCAAGCTTACAGTAAGCAGTTCACCATGGAGAGCAGCCCGATCTAATACAATTAATGCTAACAAATTTACAGTTTTCGTAATAACACATATTGGTCTAATTGCCCTTTCTGTTTACATCATCCAGGGAACAGTATGTTTCACACTGCAGTATACTGCTATACACATTACAATGCACTACAACATTTAGCAACACAATTTTAGAGTGGGGTTTTTATTGCATACTGAGCAACTGCACTAATGTGCTGCTACTGTTCCAGAGAAATGCTGAAACCACTGGGAATGGATTACCTCAGGCCAAATAAAAATTCATTATGGAGCTTCTGGGTGACTAAAGGCACTGCTGTAGTATATGAGTGGGCCCCATGGTCTAGTGTTGACTCTGTGGCTAAGGCACTGTTGTAGTATATGAGTGGGCCCCATGGTCTAGCGTTGACTCTGTGGCTAAGGCACTGCTGTAGTATATGAGTGGGCCCCATGGTCTAGCATTGACTCTGTTGCTAAGGCACTGCTGTAGTATATGAGTGGGCCCCATGGTCTAGTGTTGACTCTGTGGCTAAGGCACTGTTGTAGTATATGAGTGGGCCCCATGGTCTAGCGTTGACTCTGTGGCTAAGGCACTGCTGTAGTATATGAGTGGGCCCCATGGTCTAGCATTGACTCTGTTGCTAAGGCACTGCTGTAGTATATGAGTGGGCCCCATGGTCTAGCGTTGACTCTGTGGCTAAGGCACTGCTGTAGTATATGAGTGGGCCCCATGGTCTAGTATTGACTCTGTTGCTAAGGCACTGCTGTAGTATATGAGTGGGCCCCATGGTCTAGCGTTGACTCTGTTGCTAAGGCACTGCTGTAGTATATGAGTGGGCCCCATGGTCTAGTATTGACTCTGTTGCTAAGGCACTGCTGTAGTATATGAGTGGGCCCCATGGTCTAGCGTTGACTCTGTTGCTAAGGCACTGCTGTAGTATATGAGTGGGCCCCATGGTCTAGCGTTGACTCTGTTGCTAAGGCACTGCTGTAGTATATGAGTGGGCCCCATGGTCTAGTGTTGACTCTGTTGCTAAGGCACTGCTGTAGTATATGAGTGGGCCCCATGGTCTAGTGTTGACTCTGTTGCTAAGGCACTGCTGTAGTATATGAGTGGGCCCCATGGTCTAGCGTTGACTCTGTTGCTAAGGCACTGCTGTAGTATATGAGTGGGCCCCATGGTCTAGCGTTGACTCTGTTGCTAAGGCACTGCTGTAGTATATGAGTGGGCCCCATGGTCTAGCATTGACTCTGTTGCTAAGGCACTGCTGTAGTATATGAGTGGGCCCCATGGTCTAGTATTGACTCTGTTGCTAAGGCACTGCTGTATGAGTGGGCCCCATGGTCTAGTGTTGACTCTGTTGCTAAGGCACTGCTGTAGTATATGAGTGGGCCCCATGGTCTAGTATTGACTCTGTTGCTAAGGCACTGCTGTAGTATATGAGTGGGCCCCATGGTCTAGCGTTGACTCTGTTGCTAAGGCACTGTTGTAGTATATGAGTGGGCCCCATGGTCTAGCATTGACTCTGTGGCTAAGGTACTGCTGTAGTATATGAGTGGGCCCCATGGTCTAGTGTTGACTCTGTTGCTAAGGCACTGCTGTATGAGTGGGTCCCATGGTCTAGTGTTGACTCTGTTGCTAAGGCACTGCTGTAGTATATGAGTGGGCCCCATGGTCTAGCGTTGACTCTGGACTGTGCCTCTGGCAGTGCCCACTGTGGCCGTCAGCCATTCAAGGCACTGCATAATAATGTAACGTGTAATGGGAGCCACAGGGAAGGGGCCTCCCTAGGCAGGATTTCCTTGGTTTTGCACCAACAACCAACTGTAGTCAACCGAGCACCCTCGGTCTCCTGCCCAAGCAACATGCGTGTTTTCACAAGTATCTCTACCTTTGCAGATTGCAGGGTAGAAATGAAGCAGTAGCTTAGCATATGATTTGGAGGAGAGTGCACGAACATTGGTTGCTCAGCAATGAGAAAAACACACAGAAACTAGATGAACAATTCCTAAATAAATTGCAGGTGTGGTTGCTTTGCAGTGGTATCAATTGCCGGAAATGGTATAGAAAGATGGTAATAGGCTATGGTATAGTGTGAGGTGGTAAATAAAAGGTGGAAATGGTATGAAGTGGTAATGCGGTATAAAGGGATCTAAAGAAGGTGAAAGTGTTAAAATATGGTGATGTATTTTGCGGGAAGTAGTCTAAAGAACCTGGAAATGATACAAGGAAATATGAATTGTGATGAAAGCACAAAAAGGTAATGTCAAATCATCTGGGATAGTATTGTTAGGTCATAACAGTGTAAATCCCGCGCAGCTAGACCAATGAGGGAATAGCTCGGAGCGAAGGTTTAAGCGTGATGTTTTCCGCTGTTGCTGTGGGAAAAGTTCTGTTGAAATATTATCGTTCTTGCAACCGGATGAGACTGCTTTTTAGATTCACGGTATCAGCTAATAATTGACCATGTGTCAAAGGCAATAGTACCACTTTGCCCTCCGCTTTAAGTCTAGTCTGGGCTGACCCCAGCTTATCCAAAAGGCAGCCTGTGTGCATTACATTAACTGTCAGCCACCAACGCTGATTCTATGCTCATGTATCTGACTCCAATTTAATTATTAATATCTAATTGCTAAGTAAAATTTACATTTGATTTGCTAAAGGACTCCCGTACTCTTGAGCCTGTTCTCTGAACTGGATGCACTGGTTCCACCGGGTGTTACATACGGCCGTTTATGTACACCTCTCACGGCTGACTAGATATCTGCGTTTATCTCAGAGGTTGCGGAAGAGGCCACTTTGTGAGGTATAGCCTATCCAATAAGGCTCAGGGACCCAAGAAGGTAATATTAGCAACCCCCATTCTCAACATGTATAAACGCCATGCGGAGATGATCTAACTTAAGACATAGTTCTACGGGTGCAATACTCCGTGATACATTAAGCTTAAATAGACAACCTCCCTAGATCAGCAGAGGGGGTAACCCAGACTGAAGAAATTAATCATCTCATTACCTGTTAACAGAGATAGTATGTCTATTTCAGAGAAACCACACAAATCAAGTTTAATGATTTGGTTTACCAGGTAGGTTCTTTACTTAAAATATTCAATCACAGTTACAGATTAAAACATAACATATTCAAAATAGAGTACAGAGTAAAATACTTGGTCATACCTGGAAATCGCTACACACAAGACACGAGGTGAGATGTGCGGGAGAGTCTGACTACAGCTTCCCCTAGGTCTTTGTTTCCTCTGCTTATATGCCCAAATTCTGCGTTTGATCCATAGACTGTATAAAAATAGGTTTGATCTGGCTGCAGACGGTCATAAAACCATAAACTGGCCAGAAAGTTAAATTGCACTTTTAGTCCGGTTTGTTTCCTGAGATACAATTCCACAAAGGCAGTTTACTCCAGAGTTATGAAATATATATTTCCTCCATGTTGATCATTTAGGAAATGTATGCCATTGCACCACCCACACCGCGACCATCAAAACTATATCAAACATTAGTAGGTCTATGTTCGTGTCATCATGAGAATCCCATCTCTGCATAGTTTTCAGATGTGATTAATATTAATGCCACAAACAGTCCCAGAATTCCTGTTGAGAATATTACATTATACCCTAGTTTCCCCTGTTCAATCAGGTACATTAACAGTGTGTATTTGCTAATGTAACACTCAATATATGATTATTCCTCTGGAAAAAGAGTGTATAATGTATGTTCCAGTGTCCAGACTATTTCCTGTATACTGTACAATGTAGCAAAAATATTCATCGCATTTGAAGGTTTTAGGCTTTTTTGAAGACAAAAGCAGTCTGTACTGTCATATTATGCTGTGTGGGCATTAATTGAAGGAGGGGGATGTGGCCTGCCTTGGTGACGTCAGGTGGGGGCACTCTGGTATTGTCCATGTGCGTGGTTTTAAGGCAGTCCAAGTGTTTCTCCCAGAATCATAAAATCCAAGGACATTCTTGGACGTCATAAAGCTCAGGCCAGATGGTCCCAGTAGACATCCCAGCACCGGATGCTTGGCTTTACGGCTCCCCAAAACCACAGGGTGCCACTTCCCGGTACTGTGTTCTCTTAGGTGCCCTGGGATGTCAAATACTGTCTTACAACAGTGTTGTAAAGGAAGGCATTGTGATGTGTAATATGTTGCAGCATCCACATTCTATTGCATCGGTTTTCAAAATGTACCCATTGACTCCCATTCATTCTTTTGGCGATAAAAGGTCAATTATCTGAAAAAGTGTATCTGGTATAAAGGTAAAAAGTAATAGCAACCTGGAGGGTGTATAGAGGTATAATATGAGGTATGAATGATGTTGATGGTGGTAATGGTGTAAGAGAAGATAGGTTCTCAAAAAGTGACGGAATAATGATAAGTATGGTAAATAACAATAGGTGTGGTTTCACAGCCACACCTAATTAGGCATTCCAAAATGGAAGAAAATATGAGTAATGTTTAATACAAAAAAAAAAGAGCCAAATGGATTTTCTGTTTGTGTTTCTGATGTTGTAGTCTGAAGTGAATCTGAATAAACCAGATAATTCAACAATGCAACAGTACCAATTGAATAATCTTTGTTCAGACAGCTATTAAACATTCATGATTTGACAGTGTCTCTTTGTAAGGTGGTTTTCATATATACTGGGGTGTCAGACTGATTTACAAAAGACTTTGTTGAGGAATGTGTGCTTACTACATCTACAGTACCAGTCAAAAGTTTGGACACACCTACTCGTAGAAATTTTTTTTCCGTTATTTTTACTGTTTTCCACATTTTAGAATAGTAAGGACATTAACACTATCAGATAACACAAATGGAATTATGCAAAGACCCAAAATATTTATAAATGTCTTATATTTTAGATTCTTCAAAGTAGCCACCCTTTGCCTTGATAACAGCTTTGCACATTCTACCTGGAAATAAGGTATCAAGAGTCTTTCGACATCCTTTTATACAGAGTCATGATAGCATCACCTGTTTACCTGTGGAATACCTGTTTACCACAGAAGTTGGTTGGCAAGAATGTGCAAAGCCGTTATCAAGGCAAAGGGTGGCTACTTTGAAGAATCTAAAATATAACACTTTTTTTTATTTGTTTGCATAATTTAATGTGTTATCTCATTGTTTTGATGACTTTACTATTCTAAAATGTGGAAAACAGTAAAAAAAAACTGTGTCCAAACTTTTGACTAGTACTGTACATATATAAATATATCAGCTACACTTAAATATTTACAAATGATTTCCTCATTTCAGGCGACACATTGTTTCAAATGGCTGAAATACACAGGCAGATTCAAGTGGAATTGGAGGACTTGGTAGGTGTCGGCACTATGTTTCACTGTATCTGTTTATGCTTGCACTCTGTCTGTATACATTGGTACCACTTTGTCACCACTGAAGTGTATTGTTTATAGTAAAACTACTAAAACTAAACTAAAATACTAATACTTGATTTGCTATATTTAAGAAAGTGAATGCACGTTGCCTTGCCATTTTTATCACTAGCACAACAGAATATTTTGTGGTGCAGCAGGCTCACCTGGAGAACGGGAATAAGAAAGAAAATGGAAAATAATTTTTACTTCCCTTGTTTGGCAAGCAAAGGCTGCTGTTGACTTAGACCAGACCTTATCTTTGCTCCACAGAACGAGATTAGTTTGGCCACTGCCGCCAGCTTCACTTATTTTCTTGGCTGCCTCTTTCCCACAAATAGCAGCAAACAAATGTTCCTCATTTCACATATAACCAATGAACAATAATAGCTGCTTTCCTAATATGAAAAGAACCTGCCAACATGTGGGTATACAACATGGACGTGCGACAGTTCTGCGATCCAGAAACAACACGGGACTAGGGGTGCTCTAACACGGCCCTGCAGCTAATAGACCTGCTGGTTTCCATTCGGTTCCTCTAAACAGAGACTGATTTAGACCTGGGTCAGCGCATGAATGCACTCTGGTCAATCAGTGGCACTGATCAATAAATTAACTATGAGCCAAATTTGAGTATTCCTCAGCTACAATAATGCACCCTCTGCCAAATCAGCCATCTGTATTTTAGAAAAAAATCAGTGGCTCTTATCCCCAGCCCCATGTTCCCGAAATAGTGTTGTGTTCTGTGCGATCGATTCTATTACCCCCCCCCCCCCCCCCCCCCCGCAGTTGAAGGGGTTTCACTCTGAGCTCGATTCTATTATCTTTTTCTCCACACAGCTGAAGCGGTTTCATTCTGAGCTCCTCTCTCAGCTGGAGCACAAACTGGAGTTGGACAATAAGTACCTGACCGTGAGTGCGGTGCAGCCTTTTCAAGCAATCATGCAATCAAACGGACAAAACAGACAAAATAAATGTCATATAAAAAATGAACCATATAAATACATTTTGAGTTTGACACATCACACACAGCAGGAGATGAAAACATGGGAAATGAAATTTCCCTTGATGGAATTCTTCACCTCCTCTTCCTCCTCTATCTATCTCGCCTTCTTCCTAAATTGCATGCTTGAAATGGTGATAAACCTGCCTTTCCGCGGCTTATCTCTGCCTTAGTCCGCTCTGAAGAAGTACCAGAGTGAACGCAAGACCAGGACGGACTCCATCGAGCGCTGTCAGTCACAGCTTAAGAAACTGCGACGGAAGAGCCAGGCCAGCCGCCACCCCAATAAGTATAGTGACCGGGAGATGCAGGTAATGCAGATCAGCAAATATCTGGGGGGGTGGGGGTATTGCAAATCCAATTTCCTGCGAGCTATCTCAGAATGACTCGGAAACACGCCTCTGACTACTGATCAACGTTTTCTCAAAATCCTTTTGATTTGATTGCTCTTCCACACCGTAAATATCCACTTAGTCTGTTTAAATATTAAGACTGTATTATCCTATTAATGATTGATTGGTGATAAATCTTTTTTTCATAGAACTGTTAAACTGTGAGCTGTGAATATGGTTGATGTTAATATTTTTTGTTGTTGTACTGTTTATTATTCAGAGGGCTTAGTCTCTTTTGTCATAAACTAAACCTGTTTTAGGATACACATTTGAAACGGAACATAATATTTAATTTTAAAAAATCATCTTTTTTGAATTTTTAATTTTTAACTCAATTAGTCGGGAGCAGAAAATGGGTTGTGGGAAGGGTGTATTCAGGGTATGATGGTTGATAAAGAGACAGCAGGTTGTTTTGTGATTTTTCTCTCTTAGCAGTACTGCTCTTGAATTTGCTTCCTAGTCTAATCTCTCACACAATAAACTGTATCAGAAAGGTTTTCCCAGCAGGTAGCGCAGTACAGCGCCAATGTGTATGTATATGTGTGTGTGTTTATATGTGTGTGTGTGTGTGTGTGTGTGTGTGTGTGTGTGTGTGTGTATGTGTGTGTGTGCACATGTATTTGTAGGGGGAAAAGTGGCCCTGCAATCTCTCTTTCTAGCCAACATTAACACAAAGAGCAGCGTTAACACGTGATAGAACTCATACACTCAGAGTGTCATCCACAACTCACTTTCAGTATGCAATGGTCACGTAAACTCCCCAGATCCACTCATTTCTGTATGATAACTCTCTCATTCTCGCCCATGAAAATGCAAGGAGCCCTGTTGACAACTTAACAGATTAATTTCTACTCCAACCCTGCCTGCGTTCCGTCATGGCCTGAAGACACACCTCTGTTTGTTATAGTTTATAATAGTATTTAGAACAGAATTGTAGTATAGCTGATTTACCCACAGCTTACTGTGAATTACATTCAATGTTCATTACTAGGGATAGCTGCTACTATGGGAAGGATGTGCTTTGTCTTATCTGTTCTGTAGTTACTTTGATGATGTTTCTGTAAGCACTTATTGTACACTGCCCGGCCAAAAAAAAAGTTGCACACTCTAATATTTCGTTGGACCGCCTTTAGCTTTGATTACGGCGCGCATTTGTTCTGGCATTGTTTCGACAACCTTAGGCAATGTCACAACATTTATTTCCATCCAGAGTAGCATAAGTTTTTGGCTGAGATCTTGTATTGACGACGGGAAAGTCGAACCACTCCGTAAAGTGTTCTCCAGCACATACCAAAGACTTTCAATGGGGTTAAGGTCAGGAATCTGGTGGCTAATTCATGTGTGAAAATGATTCCTCATGCTCCCTGAACCACTCTTTCACAATTTGAGCCCGATGAATCTTGGCATTGTCATCCTGGCATATGCCCATTGATGGGATAACCTGGTCATTCAGTACATTCAGGTACTTCGCTGACTTTATTTTATTGCTGCATAATGTTGCTGAGCCTAGACCTGACCAACTGAAGCAACCCCAGATCATAACACTGCCTCCAGAGGCTTGTACAGTGGGCACTATGCATGACGGGTGCAATGGCGACTTTTTTTTTGGCCGGGCAGTGTATGTCGCTTTGGATTAAAGCGTCTGCTAAATGACTGTAATGTAATGTAATGTAATCACCATGCACAGCAGATTTGAGCATGTAGTGGATGATCCTTGTGAAGCACAGCTTGTAATACATATTATTCAATTTCCATATTATCAGCTAATTTAATGATCATTTTATGGAATGACGGTTGGAGGACATACTCCGAAAAGAACAATTTTGAGCGCTTAAAATTGCATATTCAATTGATTTCTATAGTACCACCCTAGTGGCCAATCGGTGCCATTTTATTATAGGTTCTCTGGGACATCAGCCTTAATAGTCCTACCAGTTTTCACCAGTCCAAACAGACCTTATAAGCCTTTAAGCTGAAACCTGCGAGAAAATAATAATAATAATAATAATAATAATAATAATAATAATAATAATAGTAATAATAATAATAAAAATTTGAAAATAGCTAAAAATCTGCACTTTAATGGTCCAAGATAATTTTTTATTAGTTGTGAGGAGAGGAATCTAGAGACGACAATTCCCATCTTTCTAGAACAATTGGTTCAAAAGATATAAAACAGCGTTAGCCTCACACTGAAAATATAGTATTTTTAAGGACCTGAAATTTTTTATGAAGATATGAGGAGAGAATTTCTCTATCCACATGGCTGGTGAGGCTTAGTGGTTGGTATGGTGATTTTATTCAACATGTTTTATCTTTGACAATGCAGCGTTTTAGGGCACATTTTACATCAATTGTATGAACTCTTGTATGTTGATACATACCTTCTTTGCCAGGTCAGTGTTGTAAATGACAATTTTGTTCTCAATCACTCTTACATGGTTAAATAAAAATAAATAAGTATTGTATGCATTTGATAACACTTGGTCCTCCTGGTTGCAGTTTGTGGAGCTTATGAGCCGACACCAGGGGGAGCTGGATGCTCTGGTGGCGGTGGGATTCCGCTCGGCTCTCACCGAGGAGAGGAGGAGGTACTGCTTCCTGGTGGACCGACACTGCACATCCACCAAGATCTTCATCAACTACCACGGCAAGGTGGGGCCTAGGCTACTGCTGTATGCGCGAGGCATTGCTTCCGTATGAAAGAGAGTGTGTGCCTCTGTGTCTGTGTGTCTGTGTGCAATCTCACAAAGCAGTCATGAGTTATATTTGGATTGTTAACTGCAGTAAATTCAGAAATCACACTAAGAAGCTCTGAGTTGTTATTATAGGTGCACTCTTGCAAGAATTGTATACTGGATACAGTGAGTGCAAGGACACAAACACTCCCCTGTGTTACAGAGAGATCAGCAGGGTATTTATGGCTTTGTGCAGACATAAACATTTGTATGAGCTTGACATTACATTACATTTATTTAGCAGACGCTTTTATCCAAAGCGACGTACAGTAAGTGCGTACAGAGACATCATCAAGATCACTACAGAACAGACAAAGCACATCCTTCCCATAATGTAGCAGCTAAACCCTAGCAATGAACGTCGACTGTAGTTCACAGTAAGCTGTGGGCAAATCAGCAACACCACACTTCCATTCCAAATACTATTATAAACAATGAATATAAATCTGTGGTCATGAGATTCCCTACTGGACAAAATTCAAATTACGTATTTCATACCATTGGTCTTTTTTAAACCTTGATTACAAATGACATCTTCATGATGTTTGCATAAGCTTTGAATTGTACATACTCTAAATGCATGCCTCTCGTGTCTGACTTGCATAATGTCTTTAAACTTATATTTGCCACATATGAAAATATGCATGTTGTGTTCCTTTTTGTATTCTTGCATGTTAAAGTGAATGTCATGGTAAAACTGGCTAAATAAAGGTTCATGAATATCATAAATGCCGTACAGTAAAATAAAAGTTGGATTCACTCCAAAACTGCATTCTCCTTTACACCCAGGTGAGGGAGCTGTTGTCCCAGAAATTGTCCTCATGGCAGCAGTCATGCTCACAGCCCACACGACTCCCACACCGAGCTCTCCACCTCTTCCGGCACACGGCCCCTCAGGCCGCTGGGGCTGCTGGGATAGCAGAGCTCCTCAGACAGGCCAAGCTGGGTACAGCACAGCCATTGGAGCAGGTGAGGGTGGTGGGTGGAGCTTGGTTACGGCGCCTGTTCCATTATGGTATATGTCACTTAATGTTTCTGGCAAAGTGCAAGTTGTCACTCATGTCTTTAGTGCCTTTTTAACTGGAGTGCTGTCATTAAGCAAGCTTGAGGCATTCAAAGGGACAATGGAGAAGGGTGAAGCTGTGCTTAACATTACGTTTGCTGTTCCCTCTGTCCCCCACCCTCCACAACCTCTGACAGCTCAAATTAACTTGTAATAGAGGTTGCAGAAAATCTGTATTTAAATTGCTAATTTCTATCATTTCTTTTTGTTTTGTTTGAGTAGCAATCAAGCAACTAATTGGCCAATTGCAATTATCTGTACCAGCAGGCAGCTAATTCCCTTTATTTTAATTGTTCCTTAATTGTTCCTTATTTCCCCTTATTTCACACTTTTGTGCAACAATTACATTGTACATATCAATTTTAGTAACTTGGCCATGTGGTTGGCCTTATTCTATAATCTTGATACCTATAGCCAGAGCATGTGGAGAGCATAAAGATAATCTGCCCAGTTCATGTACATCATGGAAATACACCTTGTTTGATTACAAGTACAGCAGCACAATTTGCCACTGTAAGTGATATCTTTGTAATTATACAATTAATTAAAAATTTTCTTTAATTGAACTGTCTAATTTAAATACTGTAATGTGATGCAAAGACAAACAATGGAGTCACATGTGATACAGTTAAGAGAAAATTGCCTGCTAGTGGGCAGTTCTATTTTAATTATTTAGCTAAATGGCAGCCTTCTTAAGGAAGCTGGAACAAATGAAATCAGTTTGAGAGCATTGATCAGCTTAAAGGTCACTGCCTCTATTTCAAGCTTCAACTCAGGAACGTCTCCTGCTTTAAACATATGAACTATTCTGTTTTTCAGAGGCTGTCAGTCCAGGAAGTCCAACCTCTGCTTAATGGCGACCAAAACCCTCGTACGCAACGTGCTCCGCCGTCCTCCCAGAGTGAAGCTTCTCCTGCCCACGACAACGCAGGCCCCCAAACCTCCCGCTCTCTTACCAATGAGTCCAATCACACGCCACAACACACACCAAGCCACACCTGCACCAGCACAAGCAGCAGCAGCAACCAGGTCAACACCTCCACCGCATCGAGCCACCCGCTTCCCATGGCCTCTGCCGCCTCTGGCATTTCCCATAATGCACCTGTGTCTACCGCCGTGTCCATTAGTCAGTGTTCCACAGGTTCGTCCCATTCTCCTCAAGGCTCATCTGTGTCCCAGAATAACCCTCACGGCCCTCGTCTATCTCAAGGTGAGCCTCTCCCTAGGGCTCAGATACCAGCGCCCCGCCAGCAAGGTTTCAGCAGCGCTCCACCTTCCCACAATTCCCTGCTTATGAAAGCGGCCGAGCTCTATGCCACCTCCACTCTGCCACTGTCCCGGAGGCCCATCAGTGAGGCACGGCTGGGGCTTCTGGGTAAGCCAGTCTTTGCGATTTCCCTGTCACTTCCTGTCCTGTGATTTCTGCCCTCCCGTCTTCACCTGCTTCCACAAGCAATCTTTGGGTGCACTCGTTTTGCAAGCGGGAGGCCTCTCGACCATGAACGAGTGGGCGTGTTCTGCACTCGTTTTGCCCGCTAGAAACTATAGTCAGTGAAGAACTTGTCAATGACGCCAAACTCCAGTGAGTGGTTCCAAATGAGCCACGCCGGGTTTTTTGGATCTTTTGATTTACTTATGATGCACGCTGCCCGTTTATACTCGATTCCTGCAGCGAGCTCCTCCCTCCCCCTCCATGTGATGCGGGATAGCCCGAGATGGTCAAAACAAGTCCACCCTTTGCTTTCTGTATCGGGAAGCACGTCGTTGCTTGTCTGATGTCATCATTTGATGAGCTGATTCCCATCTCCTCTCTGTCCCAGGAGGAACCCTGCCCAGAGTGCTGCCCGTCCCCTCTCCCACCCGGGTGGAGGCCCTCTTTCCACACGTCCCTGGAGGGGGGGAAATGGGTGGGGGTGGGCTTGGGGGTACCTGCCTCCTCCACTGCCTTCCTGGGGACATCCTTACGCTCCTCGTCTCTGAGCCCCGAGACGGGTGGCACTACGGGCTGAATGAGAGAACTGGGAGGTATGCCTGAGTGCCATGTGGCTGAGAGTCAATGAGGAGTATAAGCTTTCACATTCTAATGTCTCTCTTTCACTCTGACAGGAAAGGCTGGTTCCCTTTCTCCTACACTCAGCCCTACCCAGCGTCTGCGGACAAACATGAAATCAGGTCTGTCTGCCGACTGAACACTAATAAGGATCGAATCACAACACTTCAGTAAACACAGACACTACAAAAACATACGCAACTGTGCCTGGAATTGCTTCTTCTGCGACTGTGATTGTAACGCCCGTTCGCCTCTGTTCCCTCTCTTTTTCTGTCCTCATTTATCAGCAGCCCCTTACTCTCCAAGATGAACAGTGCCAGCACTGGGTACCTGGACAAGCTTGGGTCTCCAGGAACGCTCCACCTCAGTACAGAGACGGGGGAGAACCGTTCCACCCCTCCACTACGTCTGAGCCATTTCCGCCCCCGCCCCTACAGTGTGGCTACCCCTGAGAGTGTCCGGGTAAGACAATGGAGGGGTACAAACAGAAAAAGGGGCTCTCAAAAGAGAGGGTCAATCAACAGGAGATGCCAAAGCCATACATAGTATTGTTTATTATAATAAAGCAGAAAACAAGTGCCAAGTTCCTACCATTTAACACAGGGTAAAGAAATGTCCCTTTTTAGAGGGATTTGACAGAATATATAATTAGACAATTGCACTGTAGTTTTTATCCAAAACTGCAGGAGCTTTATGTATTTAGATTTGGAATGGAATATTAGTTTTGCCTTCTTAGTATTCTGGAAAATGGAAAACATATTGGCATAAACTGACAGCTGAATTGCAGATACAGGAACTATCTTGAGATATTGGTCCGTGTACAATTATTCAAATGATTATGTACAGTGTCTATGCCTGAACTGCTAATGTGTGGGTAGACAGATGGATAATGAAGGCAATATGTTATCAAGGCAATATGTTATCAGCTTTATCTACAGTATTAGTAATCTGTTACATGTGATGACCTCGTCCTACTGTTCTACAACATATTATATTATATAGGGATAGCTATGTCACTGAAAAGAGATTTGTGAATAAATGCTGTTTATGGTTTTCATGCCATATGTAACTGTTTTCTCTCTTCTCTCCCCAGCCCTCTGCAGAAGCATCTTCTCCACCACCCTCCCCGACCAGGTGACAAAATGTCCCCTCCTTTCAATGGAAAATGTATCTGTTGGTGATAAAGTGTTGCTTAATTAAAACTGAATTAAAACTCATGTCTTGTCTTGTAGGTCTAATCCATTTGCCCATGTACACCTCAGAAAGGCAGTGACCAATGACCGCTCTGCTCCCATCATCCAGTCCAATAGGAGGGCTGCCATAGGAGAATGACCAATGAAAACATAGCATTTTGTTTTACGCGCATTGCTGATGATTCAGGTCTGTATGGGACATTCAATTAATCAAAGATATCAATTTTTGTTTTCCTTTTTCTGTAGTTCTTGTTTATCTGTGTGAGTCTGTAGACCAGAGGACAGTATCATGGGTCCTCAAGATAGCAGCCAATGTATTCCACGGCCCTCGTCAGCCCCACCTCACCCTCAAAGAGTGTGTTTCATATCCCTTTGCTCTAACAGTATTCATGGAGTCCATATGGGATCAAATGTACTATTGTAGTGGATTTAACTGAACATTTTTACTGTGTAAGACCCTATATGTCATATTGATTAATTGGAGACTTGAATAAAGGAAAAAGTAAGTCCTCAAAAGGTAAATTATCCAACTCTTGAAATGAAAAAGCTCTCATTTAGTTAACTACAAATTAATAGCAGCTCAATTAATAGTTTTCCTCAGCGTCTGATGAGTGCTAACAAACAAGAGAGAATGAGAGAGACACCCCAGGACTCTGGGATTATGCAAAGATGGGATAGTCATGGAATGTCTGACTCTGTGGGTGGGAAAGACAAGGAAGAAGCCCAGGCAGTTGGCAGCACAAAAGAACAGCTGGAACTCATAACAGCTGGGACTTTATAGCCTAACAGGGCTGCTGCCGGGCAGCACACAAATGCACTGAGCAGACAAACTGACAATACTATCACAAAACCAAATATTTAACTTCAACAAAACTGCACTAACTAAACATCAGAAAAAAAGGACTCCATATAGCCGGTGAAAAAAATTCTAATTGTGCTGCTGGAATTATAATCTTTTAGTTTAACATTTGAAACCGCCATTATTATTATTATTATTAACAGCCACATTGAGTGTGGTTTATTATTATTATTATTATTATTACTATCATTAATAGTAATAATAATAATATTGACATTTTTCTTTTCCTAATATTATATCAAACTGTGACTGTGATCATAAATTTTATCCTCCTCTGTATTACTTTGTGATTTTTTGGGAAAATTCAGGGCCATGAAGCAAGGGAATAGCAATAAGTAATGTGAATACAGTAAGCATACGAAACAAATCAAGTACATCATTTATTATATCTGTACTAGTCTACTTATAATGTCAGTTCTATCACTGATGGATCATGTTTTCATGGTTGAAGTTACGTTTGCAAGTTTGGTATTTTGTTTTCCCCTGTTCTTAAACAGAATGTTTTAAAATAAAATACAACAAACTGAAAATGTGTCATGGACATTTCTGAACAAAAAGATACGCAGATCTAGCAAAGGTGTTTCAGAACATCTGTTATCAATCCTATTTTATGCTTCCATTTGGAATTCTCCCTTTGGATTGAAATCCCACAAATTAGTGGCATCTGTGACAACACTGTATTGCCAATTATCATCACTTATCATATCATCATAGAAAATGAAACAAAAATGGATTTGCATCAAAATTTGCCTTACCTTTCACTCACGAGTACATTAAGTGTTCTGTGAATTCAGCAATGACCAAAATTAACTTGCCAAACTGTGATTCTGAATTCATTCACAAGTCAAAGTCAACTGAGATTTCTGAATTGGATTTTTTGGATAGGCTAAGACATTTAGACAATGAGAAAATCAGATTTTTACAATCACAGTATTTTAACACATTTTGTGAGTTTATAAATTTCTTATGTCTAATCATTTCTAATACTTAAGCCTTGAGCCTCACTGAATTGTATTTATTTATTTTGCATTTGATGTTTTTGTTCACGTGAGATTTAGATAAGTGTGAAGTTGCTTTTTTTTTTTACTAATTAATTAATACTATTAAAGCCCAAAGACAATTGATGACTTGTTTAGTTGTATCGAGGTAAACAGTTAAACTATTCTGTAGGTAAAACAATGAAGATGGTCAGTGTCTCTGAAGATGAAGCTGTGAAAATGGATACTTTGCTTATGTTTGTGATTTCCTTTATAAATGTAATTCCTGTTCATACATATTGTATGCCGTTAATTGTTTGTTTGGATGTGCTGTTTTTGCCAATAGCCCAGTGGTTCCATTAAAAAGAAACCATAATGGACCCTATGAGCTGTAATGTAACCACGGAGGCTAGAATCTTATAGTGTGAGTTTATAGGGGTTCTGGTGGGATTCTGACATCTAACACAAACAGTTGTGTTAGTAGACAACTTCCCTACATTTAAGCACAAAAGAAACACCCTGTTTGTGATGGTGTGTTGAGAAACCACTGCTGACCTGAATTTAGGATGAGGCATAGGGGAAATGCATGAATCCCAACATACAAAATGTTTGTGATGCTGTTTCACAGATAGATCTGGGGCTGGGGCTGGGGCTGGAGCTGGGGCTGGAGCTGGGGCTAGGGCTGGCATGATGATGGATGTTAGGTTTTTGCATGTCTTTATACTACAGAGGTTTACATGGAGCCTCATTCACAGTGTTCATAATGAAGGCGCCTGAGTTGAACCAAGGGAATTTGGTAAAGATCTGAGAGCAGCACTGCACCAGTGGGCTGAAGGGACAGCTGAACAATCAGGAGAGCTGTTGCCCCAGCACTGAAACGCAATACATCTGAATGCTGCCAATGTGTCTTTGCAATTGGCTGGGAAACTTGAAACCTGTTAAGTGAGTGTCAAAGGAATACTACAGTACGTGTGATGTGGTACTGTACAACACCCTAAGTGCACCCCTCCCCCCACCCACACACACACACACACACACACACGCATACACACACACAAACGCACTCTTCATTGCGTCAAAAGAAACAATGGAAAAGGTAGATTTTAGTGAAATCAGTATCACTATGCATACTTTGTTATAGTACAAGTGCTACCTGCTCACACTCAAATTTACAGTTGAAAATGTTCTGCTTAAAATGGCAAGGAAACAAAATCCACTGAGACAGAATGCTTGAGCTAAACACCAGTTATGCGAATAAAAAGAGCAAAATAAATCACTGGGTAAATTTAAGCATTATACTCTGCATACTAATTGTGTGTATTTTATTATTATTTTTTGTATCTGATCCAGTTGAGGATGTGTGGAAACCTTCAACAAATACAAAGTTCAGTTCGCCGTAGGGAGGCGGTTTCACTCTTATCTTTTGACTTGCCTTGCTTACAGATCATGTTACCTAATGTAACATGGCAGTGCCATCTAAGGGGCATTGATAGTCGTTGCAACATGCAAGGAAACACTTTGTAACCTCCCATTGAAAATCATCTACACACACCACAGCTTTGAAGACAAATGGGAGTTGTTTGGGAGTAGGATGGAGATTGGCTCCTGCAGCAATACAATTAAAGGGGCAATAAAAAAATGCAAAAACACAAGGAGACAACAGGGTACAGTACTCTCAAAAATGAAAACATATCTTGTGGGGGACACTGTTCCTGAAGCTCCGCAGTATATTATTGTCTACTGAGGGTTGAGAGACAAACTGAGTTGAATTATTACTTGCCTGATAAAGTCATAGGTGGTAGTATGTCACAGCCATTTTTCAGCTGTTAGGTTTGGCAGAACAAAATGAAATATATATCTTCGAAATGAAATGAGCGAACAGGTGATAGTGGGGGCTTAAGACAAAGGGGTGCATGGTTTGGGTTTAAAATGGAAGATGGATTTATGAATGTGTGTGAGATATTGGCAGTCTGTAGGAATACACAAGAAGAGGAAATGAGAATGAAGGGTAGCGACTAATCAAACGCAGAATGATAAAAGAGAGTGAGATGATGGCATACAGGAGAAGTGCAACTTGGAACATTATTCACTATATTGAAATTATATCAGAACATTTATATTTCAAATGTCTGTATGAAAACACCGTACTCACCTACCCCAACCCATCTAAAAAAAAGGGGGTTCTTAGCTGACTTTGAACCACATCTGCACTCTCACAACTTTTCTTTCAATTTTAGCATTCGATTAAATCATGGTTCCAGGTGCAATTAATTGTGAAGGGCAAAGACATGCCTACTCAGACCCAAAACATTCTATCTGGATCCCATACAAACACTAATTGGGGTCTTAGTCTTAGAGTTCAAACCATCGAAAGCCGCTCTCTGTCTCTACATCAGTTTTATCAAGATAATTTTTGTTCATCCAGTTCTTGGCGTCTCATATCACTTCCAATTACAGAACAGAGCCAATTTTATAACAAATGCACAATATAGGTAAGAATTTCTATAAGAAGAACAACATTACAGTTACAGTCTCCCCTTTACAGAGCCCCTTGCCCCTCTCTCAATGCCATTAGCAGGTGGTGGTCAAAAATAGAATTGCAAAACACAGCCTCAGAAACAAAACACATTTACACAAATATGCTCAAACAGAGACATAGATAGCCAGAAACCCACTGAATATACTTACAAAAATACAGACAAGCGTAGACATGAGCATATATGCTCCCATCTGCAACCTTACACCATTTTCAGCTCCCCCTCGCGCGCGCGCACACACACACACACACACACACACACACACACACACACACACACACACACACACACACACACACACACACACACTCTCTCTCTCTCTCTCTCTCTCTCTCTCTCTCTCTCTCTCTCACAGTTGACTTACAAGTGCGTCTCTGCACTGAACTGCACACATGAAACAGGTCAGCAAATATTCATGTCATTGTTGTGATTACTAAAGTTGTCTTGGTTGTGGGCAAACACATATGCTACGAACATTATCAAAGTGGAAGTTAAGTATTTGTATATATATGTTGTGATAATTTGCCATTTAAAAAAAATAAACAGAATTTGTAATACCGGTTGTTCTTAGCAGACATCATGGCAGTCATACGTACTGTGGTTTACGCTTGTACAAATAAACAATCAATATGCCATTATTTCTAAACGCTATCACATTATATAATTTCTTAGCAATTAGCATGGTGAATATATGTTATTTCAATAGTGGATGTAGTTGACAATACTGATTATTTTGAATCCGATATTCATCTGTAAACGTCAAAACCTCAAACAATTACATAATCGATGTTCTATTATGCCGACTGTATGCGATTAAAGAAAGGGAAAAAATAAATGCGTGTAGTCATATCCATATGGTTACGCACAATACACAATGTTTTGGGGAAACTGAAAAATGTCTCTTTTCCGCAGCTAAGATAAATAGGATGAACAGATATTTTCCCATCGCATTGCTCTGGCTGAAGTGTCTCAACAAGGCAACTCCAGTGTTTTCGTGGCGACTGCCAACGCATAGGCAGAACGAAAGAAGCTGCCATTTTAGGTTTAGTTCAGCATTTTTCGAAATGGGATGAAAAAGGAAAATACGACAGGTATCTTGCAATACATCGTGAATAGCACATTTTAATGTTGCAATGGATGTTGGTCAAATTCACAGATAATTTGTTAGGACGCGCATCTTCTACTTAGACGGAACGACGGTTCGTGAGCATTGATGTGACAACCTGTAGCTATACTGTAGCTATGCTAAGCACTCGGTGATACCGATTTATTTGATGCACTATGTATTTTCCATAGATATCGTGTTTACACCCCAGCCAGTGCACGAGATTAATAGGTTTGTATTCGCGCGCACACCTGTGGCTGTTAGACAGTAACAGTGGCCTCCGATTGTGTTCACGCCTTTGATAATAAAACGATGAACAAAAAGCATGGGGACTTTGTATTATTCAACGAATACATGAAAATACGTTTTTTACTATTTTACCCTACCAACAGTAGCCTACACCGAGCATCTGCATATATGTTTTTATTTTTATTTCTTTTAGAAATAATGTTGTTTTTTTGTTTTTAATAGCCAACATTATATTCATAAATTCAAAATGTAGCTGTATCCATATTCCTGCAGTATACTGTGCATAATATTTAGTAGGCCACGTTGTCCTCTGACAACACCAACACTGAGATGCTTTATGTTACTTTTATTAGGTTTACGGACATCACAAGAGGATTTTTTGTGCAGTCCTCTTAGCAAAATCTTATATGGCCCTTTAAATTTTTATCTCTTTTTACTTGTTACCTGCTGTCTTTGCAAGAAATCTCCATCAGACAGAAGTCGATGTAACTTGAGAAGTTGGGATGATTCCAAGGGCCCTGACGGACAGGGATACTCAATAATTGTGCTGTAATTATGCAGGAACACTGCAGAAAGAAAAATAATACATTTTTATACCTTCCAAAAAAAATGCAATGATCATACCTTCCACCAAAACACTTTGTTATGAAATAATCCAGTGTACAATTTATATATTTTATTTGACAGAAAAGCTGTTAGCTGAAAATGAAGTGCAGTGGTACTGCAATGCTTCTTTTGCAGTGTAATGTGCAGTGTAAAATACTTTCTAATATGAACTACTGAGCCCTATAGCTCTTCTGTCAGCTGTCATTATTACTAATGCCTCCTTGCTATTACCATGGTGATTGATTATTTGTACTGTTATTCCAGTTATATTCTATCATTGTTATCATTTTTATGGTCATTGATAGGAGACGTTGTACAGTTGAAGTCGGAAGTTTACATACACTTAGGTTGAAGTCATTAAAACTAATTTTTAACCACTACACAGATTTCATGTTAGCAAACTATAGTGTTGGCAAGTCAGTTAGGACATCTACTTTGTGCATGACACAAGTACTTTTTCCAACAATTGTTTACAGACAGATTATTACACTTTTAATTCACTATATCACAATTCCAGTAGGTCAGAAGTTTAAAAACACTAAGTTGACTGTGCCTTTAAATTTTTAATATTTGGTTGCATATCCTTTGCATGCCATGACCTCCTGATGTCTGTGACCCAACAACATCAAAAGACTCTTGATATCTTATTTTCTGGTATTCTTACAAGCGATACTATAACATCTCTGCATTTGAATGGATCTCTATGAGAATTGGGGGGTGGGACTAGATTTAGCTGTAAATTACACTGGAACAGTATGGAAACACATGGTTGGCTAAATGGCTCTAACTAATCAAGGGTCTGAGGTATCAAACAAGCCTTAAATCATCACTACAGAAATACAGTAGATATGGATGGATAACTTGAAGGGTTTCTTCTCCTGACTTATTTTTCCATAGAGTTCAATAGGAAAATTTGATGACTTACAGCCATTTTACCAACCATGTATTCCTTACTCTTCCAGCATAATTTACAGCTAAATCTAGTCCCACCCCCCAATTCTCATAGAGATCCATTCAAATGCAGAGATGTTATAGTATCGCTTGTAAGAGTACCAGAAAATAAGATATCAAGAGTCTTTTGATGTTGTTGGGTCACAGACATCAGGAAGTCATGGCATGCAAAGGATATGTGACCAAATATACAAAATTTAAAGGCAAAGTCAACTTAGTGTATGTAAACTTCTGACCTACTGGAATTGTGATATAGTGAATTAAAAGTGAAATAATCTGTCTGTAAACAATTATTGGAAAAATTACTGTCATGTATTGTCATGTACAAAGTAGATGTCCTAACTGACTTGCCAACACTATAGTTTGCTAACATGAAATCTGTGGAGTGGTTAAAAATGAGTTTTAATGACTTCAACCTAAGTGTATGTAAACTTCCGACTTCAACTGTAGCTGTTGTAGTTACAAGTTGGATTTTCTGAATGAATGACTGGCTTCCCAAAAGATTACTCCACTAACTGTAACAACACCATAGCTGTCTGTGTTTAGAAAGCAATGCTTCACTTAGCTATTCAGCCCGTCAGAGAAAGTTTTATGTCAGTAAGTCTATTTTAAGTGTGTCAGCTTTAAGCAGAACACCCTATGCTAGGTGCTATGATGCGTTGTGGAGGACAATTTACCAATAACAGCTGCCAATTGCCCTTTCTATCACAGTGAGAGGGGTGGAAATTTGGAAAGCTTGCTCTTACTTGTAGTCATGCAAGGACAAAGTCTCTACCTACAGATCTGTGTGTACAATATTAATTCATCAGCACTTTATCGGTCAGGTCGAGCGCCAATATCGCCCATGGAGAGTCTGGCCGACGGCCAATATTGTGCGTCAGGCCGATGGCCGATATCGGCTGTGGAGTGTCGGGCTGATGGCCGATATCGGCTGTGGAGTGTCGGGTTCGATGACTCTCCACAGCTGGACACTCCACGGCAATATCAGCCGTTGGTTGTGGAGCGTCAGGCCGAAGGCCAATATCGGAGCGGTGGGCCGACGGCCGCACATCTTTCGGTTCATGAAAACCTCTTTGTACAGTGCAGTCTGTAAGTGTTTGGACAGTGACAAAATTTTTGTTGTTTTCGGCTCTGGTCTCCAGCACATTAGATTTGAGATGAAACCAGGGAACAGATTTGGATCTCAGGGGAACAGACTGCACTTTAATTACACTTACCCCTGCCCTCTCTCCTCTCTCTGGGTGTGTGTTTTAGCCCTACTGAAATTGGGCAGGAAGCTGGCATTGTTTAAAGATGTTTTTTGTTCCACTGACCACCTGACCGACCCACCAGCCTCTGAACATCTCTTTTTGTCTTTCTACAGGGGTGGGTGGAAGTTATTTTTTGGGGCGTCTCCCTCCACGCACCTCAATGTTTGAAACCCCACTGATTCTTTAAATTAATCATTTAAGTGCAGAAACAATCCAATTAATTAACATGTAGCCAGTGTGCACCTTTTGCAAATTAAGGAGTGGCTAATGCAACAGGAATCTGAAGGACCATCACCACCTTAAACCTGCCCTACCCTAGGCTATAGTCAGATAATGTAATAGAAAATTAAGTTTGAGTGATCACCTTGGGGTGTAAATGCTTTAAAAACAGTTTGGGGAACAAAACAACTTCAGCTCACCTGCGGGTGTAGCCAGGATCTTGCCTATAATTCCTCTTTACTGACTGTGCTACAGTATTAAGTTGTCAGAAAGTGGCATTGGCATGCATATGTGTGGTCTTCACGCCAACTTTTTCGTGCTATAAATTAAAACGGAACTGTGCTGTTCGCCCAGATCTCCCAACGGTGTGAAAGTTGTTTCTTGCTTTGTTTTTTTCACAGATATCAGTATCAGCCTCTACCTTTTTCTCTCTCTTCTGTCTCTCTGTGTTTCATGATCTGGATATTGTTCTAACACCTCTTTTCTGTCCCACACCAGCACCTCCCATGTATCTATGTATCCTTTCATTTTCATCAAAACACCATATTTATGCGGTCTCATCCATATTCATAAGCTCATCCTTCCCTCTTTCGACCACATATTCTAATTTCAGCTGTCTCTTCACCCTCCCTCCCTCCCTCCCTCGCTCCCCGACCTTGTTCCCACTCTGCTGTCTTTATATCTGCTCATAACAGTTAATCCATCCTCTCTTCCGTTATTTTTTTACACCCACCCTTGTGAGGTCATCTTAGCTGTCCTCCCCAATGCAGTTCTTCAGTTCTGTCCTTCTCTCTTAAAAGTTTTTCATCAATAAGGTTTTTCCCCCCTGTCCATTTCAGTTTTGGTGAGCCGTGCCACAGTCGCCATGTGGTCTACATTCTACATGCAGGAGGAGGATGGGAGGCCAGGGGGGGGGCCCAGTGGCCTAGCAGGAGTGATGGGGATGCGTAAAGGCATGGGCAAGCGGCGGGCAGCAGCCGCCTCCGGGACGAGCACCAGACTGGACGGGCCAGTCAAGACGTTGTTCTTCGCTTCCATCCTTGGCGTGGCCCTCACTATCTTGGGCTTGGGAACCGACTACTGGGTGGAGCTGGCCCCACCCAAGACCTTCTACAACAACGAAACGTGTATGGTGGCTCATTACGGGCTGTGGAAACACTGCCTGACGACTCTGTGGGCGACAGACATCGACCCCGAGAGGGAGAGCTGTGGGCCTGCTAACCTGCCTGGAGGTGACCCAGCTTTTTACCTTCTGCTGCTCCTGTAAAGTTCCCTTTATTTGGCATATTCACATATTAAAGGGTTATTAGGCTTAAATTGCAGAATTATTACACACCGACAGAAAGGGTCAACAAAAGCACAGTTGTGGGCTGACGTAAAGTGAAGTGAAATTAAATTATTCCACATAGTTAAATATAATAATGATAATATTGAATGCAAATTCAAATAATCTATATTAACCCTTGTGTGGTGTTCGGGTCTGTAGGACCCGTTTTCAATGTTTACTAAAAGAAAAATGATACAATTAATTATTTTTTCAACCTGAGACTCATTGGCCTTGGCTCATTTTCTGTGATGAACATGTAAAAGTACACATTTTCATTGAGTGCACACTGTGCACCCCCCCTACACATTTACATTACATATGTGGTGCTCGGGTCCACTGGACCCGATGGTAATACAAGTGTAGAAATTGTAGGTGAAAACAAGTAAACATAGTAAAAATGAAACAAAAACCTTCACTCTGTCTTCCTACTACATGGGCCTGCTGTGTGTGTGTGTGTGTGTGTGTGTGTGTGTGTGTGTGTGTGTGTGTGTATGTGGCTGCTCCCTTAGATTTGCAGCATGTTTCATAGATTGAACACAATCCTCTCCACCATTTTATAGGCATTATTGGGAAAATGCCTAGTCCCATCACTACCCCCCACACCCACCCAACCTCCCCCAATACACTCCAACACACACACACACAAAAGGGTTCAACATAGCATTGAGAACCTGTCTGCTCCCTCATTTTCCAGCATTACATTACATTACATTACATTACATTTATTTAGCAGACGCTTTTATCCAAAGCGACGTACAGTAAGTGCGTACAGAGACATCATCATCATTACAGAACAGACAAGGCAAGGCACATCCTTTGCATAATGTAGCAGCTATCCCTAGCAATGAACGTTGACTGTAGTTCACAGTAAGCTGTGGGCAAATCAGCAACACCACACTTTCATTCCAAATACTATTATAAACTATACTATTATAAACCATTCCAAATACTATTATAAACTATACTATTATAAATCATTCCAAATACCATTATAAACTGCTATTATAAACCATTCCAAATACTATTATAAACTATAATAAACAGACAGGAAAACACAGGGAACAGGGAACTGATATTCCTAGGTGAGGATATCAGTCAAGGTGGAGTCTGAAGAGGTGTGTCTTCAGGCCTCGACGGAATGCAGGCAGGGTTGGAGTAGAACGTAGGGGAATGGGAAGTTCATTCCACCACTGAGGTGCTAATGTGGAAAAACTCCGCAGTCGGGACAAGCGAGAGCCTTTGACACGGAGGGGGGGAAGTGCCAGTCGCCCTGCTGTAGAAGAGCGAAGTGGTCGAGCAGGAACATAGTTCTGGATTAAGTCCTGCAGGTAGGCGGGGCCTGTCCTATTTGCTGCAGTGTAGGCCAGGGTCAGAACTTTGAACCTGATCCTGGCTGCAACTGGCAGCCAGTGGAGAGACCTCAGCAGGGGGGTTACGTGGGAAAATTTCGGGAGGTTGAACACAAGCCGGGCAGCTGCATTCTGGATGAGTTGAAGAGGCAGAATGGCGCAGGCCGGTAGGCTTGCGAGCAGGGAGTTGCAGTAGTCCAGGCGTGAGGTGACCATGGTCTGGACAAGAAGCTGGGTGGAGTAGGTGGTCAGGTACGGTCGAATCCTCCTGATGTTGTACAGGAGGAACCTGCAGGACCGTGCCGTCGCCCTGATGTGCTCTTTGAAGTCCAGCCGGTCGTCCAGGACCACCCCCAGGTTCCTTGCAGAGCGGGAGGCAGCCACCACGGTCCCATCAACGGTGATGGAGAGGTCATGTAGTGGGGAGGTCTTGTACGGCATGAAGAGGAGCTCTGTCTTGTCAAGGTTGAGCTTCAGGTGATGGGTAGCCATCCACTCAGAGATGTCAGTCAGACAAGCAGATATCCTCTCCTTAACCTGTGGGGTAGAGGGAGGGAAAGAGAGGAAGAGTTGAGTATCGTCAGCATAGCTATGGTATGAGAAGCCATGTGAATGGATTACTGAGCCAAGAGACTTAGTATACATAGAGAACAGCAGAGGACCCAGTACAGATCCCTGCGGGACTCCTGTAGACAGGGGACGGGGAGCAGAGACGGAACCCTTCCAGGAGACTTGGTAGGATCTATCAGTGAGGTACGATACAAACCAAGAGAGGGCAGTTCCAGAAATGCCCATCTCAGCGAGTGTGGAGATCAGGAGTTTGTGGTTGACCGTGTCGAATGCCGCAGACAGGTCAAGGAGAATCAGAACAGAGGAGAGGGAGGAGGCTCTAGCAGTGGCGAGTGCCTCAGTCACAGCACTCTTCGCCGTAGCGTATGACACTACACAATGTCTTGCGGGAACCTGCATAATGTTATTTCAAAACAATCTAAACCAGGGCTGCCCAACCCTGTTCCTGGAGATCTACCATCCTGTAGGTGTTAATTTCAACCCTAATTTGGCACACCTGATTCTACTAATTAGCAGCTCAATCAGATCTCTAGCTGTTGAATGAGGTGTGCTTTGTCCAGGTTGGAGTGAAAACCTACAGGTCGGTATATCTCCAGGAATGGGGTTGGGCAGCCCTGATCTAAACATTCTATATTTTCTCGCACTCTACCCCAGCTGCAAATTGGGGGAGGGACACAACAAATAAATAGCTTTGCATGTGTGGCTCCTTACAAGAATCGATCAGTATGGCAAAAATAATGTCTGCACACCCTCATGTGGTGTGTAGTCCGGTATGAATTTGTGTTCAAAATTTGTCATTCCAATTTGTTCAGTTCAAAGCAATAAACCTTGTTTCATTTATATTTGTTCAAGATAAACATGATTTATTCCTCCCATGTCTTGATTATAATTTTTATTTATTTTTTTACAAAAATCACATTTTATCACAAAAAACGAATAGCACTTTTATTGATAAATGTGATCTAGCAGAGGTAAATGGTCAATATTAACCCATATATGCTGTCTATATTGCTTGTAGTTGAGATAAAGTCAATATCTGTGAAGAATTTTTACATAAATTGTTATGGCTTTATTGTTTTAAAAACCCAATAATGTTGTGGGTCCACCAGACCCGCGAACACTGGGTGAGTAACGAAAACATGAACACCACACAAGGGTTAAAGTTAGCATAAAAAGTACTAATGCCAAACAACGAAAAATCCGAAAGTGTCACTTTATCACATTGATAAATAACAGAGTATCAAAATGCTCCTTGAAGGCAAAAAAAGTTTTAAAATGCCCTCACTTGCAGAGCGTGTGTTCTGGGAAGGGCATTGGAAAGTTGAGGGAGTGGTCTGGAGATGGGGGTTTGGATTTTATTCATGGTTACAGGAGAGCTATGAAATCAGAGAGGCTTGGAGAGTCCAGGCAGAACTGTGGGAATGATAAAGGTCCTGGAAGTAACCTGATGCATAGTTATATAGAACATTATTAGGCTTTCATGTTCTGGAGGTGGCTCTTAAATTCACTCCTAAATATTGATGTGTTACTGTAGGCCAAACAAAAGCCTTCTGCTGTCCACTATCTGTTTCGTGACCCAGGAGAGGTTTATCTATATATGCTGCTGCAAGGAGAACTCATAGTTCTGCATGCAGGTGACCCCCAAGCGAACCTCGACTGCCCAGGGTCAAGGAACAATTTCTCCAAATGTCACCTGGCTTGCTTTTTATATCGTCTTTGGAAAACATACTCTGTTCAGTTCTATAATAAATCATCTTGATCTCAAATGAATGAAAAGGTGAGGGGTGTTAGGATAAAAGAGCAGGTCCTTTTTTTTTGCTATGATTTTGTTCTCCCGGCAATTGTAGAAATACTAAACAGCGACATTTGGCAAGGGCAGGAGTGACATAGTCCATTGAAGCAGTGTGTTTCATAACTGCCTGCACGGTTCTGTACATAGTATAATCCGTCGTAAAAATGTAGGATAAACAAGGCTACAATGTGTAACAGCAGTCTGATAGAAAAATTATAGTCATCACAAAAATACCACACAAGCAAGTTGTAATTGTATCTGAGAAAGAACCAAAGGGGATGGCATTGTAAAATATGCATATTGAATATACTGCATAAGACAATATGTAGGCAATGGTGTGGTGAAACAAGACATCCTCATTACATCTTCCATCTGAGCCTCAAAGGGCAATTGTTGACTATCTGGAAATAGCACCAGATAAGATGCCTCAGCAGAGGTACACAGTGACATTATCAGTGTCGAGATTTAATTTCCCAGCGCCATTGAGAAAAGATAATCTGAGAAGCAGTTAGGCATTTAAAAAGATACCACCATTCCACCATGTCCCTTCTCCCGCTCACTTGTATGTGCTGTGAGTAGCTCGCAAGTAGAGTGATAGCAACAGCGGTGTTGAATTTGGTACAGACATAAATCTGTGTGTCATCAACATGGCTCTGAAGCTTGGAGGGCACCCTGGCTAGCCAAACCGCCGGACAGGTCAAATCTGAAACCAGACAGGACTGTGTTTAAAAAGACTCAGTAGCTTTTCGAACAATAGTATGGCATGAGTGCACTTCAGTAGTGAGGTGTAGCTAGTGCACTCAGTGTTAGTGATGAACTTAAGGGGTAGAAGATCTATCACTTAGTTTCTTGGATGTATCTCTGGCAACTGAGTGGAAAGTTCCAGCCGTATGGCCATTCACCAATATCTGTCACCAACTGTGGGTGACATGCCCAGAACAGGAGAGGGGGGACCCTGACATTTAGATTTCCAGTGCCATTGCCACAAGATTGCCGTGTGTTTTATGTCGTGGTTGTGTGACAACAGTTCTCTGAAGGTTTCTGAAGTGAATTTGAATTTGTGAGTTCTACGATATGCCCCACTTCACTTACAAAGGTTTGATGTGTTTTATGTTGTGACGCTATTCCTTTTATAGATTAAATCAGAGAGCAGCCGCGTAGTTCTGATATAGGCCTCCCACTGTCCTGCCCCCCGTGAGGTTCTTTTCCCAAGTGGGGAGGTTCTCGCTCAGTTATCCTGTGTGTGAAAGCACTCTATATCCTGACCTTTTGACCTTTGCACGCAACCACAATCCGGTGGTGTAAGACCTGGGAGACACACGGGAAGTGAAGTTTTACTGTGTTTTTTATTTTTATTTTTATTAATTTATGTTGATATGTCAATGCTTTCCCCCATTCTTTTGACAGAGATAGAATCAAACTGCACGTTCTTCAAGTTCTTTACCTCTGGGGACAATGCAGTTATATTTAAGAAGACAACTCAGAAGAGTGAGTGTGTTCCTTTTTCTTACCCAGCATCCCCTGCTGTCTCCCCCACACCATCTTCAGTCTCATTCAGTATTAATGTTAATGTGCCATCTGGTCATGTCACTCATAAAGTATAGTACACCATTGACCCCTTTTAATCTAAGTAAATCAACACACACATCAATGCACCAAAATGAACATTTAATCTGTACATCAGTAAATTGCTATTATGACATTGCTCGTTTTTTAATTTGATGTTTTGTTCTGATAGCTTCTTAAATGACTGAGTAATAAGAACGGATGAAATTATCGCCTTTTAATTGAGTTTCATCAAATGTTCTTTTTTAAACGTAATTTTCCTTTTGTGATTCATAAAACATTCCAGCGAAAGAAATCTGTAAATTGCCCTGGACCATAAATGGACCATTGCTGATGCAGGGACGGCTGGGTTATGCAGGGACGGCTGGGTTATGCAGAGACACAGAAAACACATTAACTCAGTGATGACAAAAGTCAAGTGCCCTTGTCTTGTTTGAGTAATAATGTATCCTGTTCACCACTCTTTCAGGCCTGAATGTGGCAGCTGCCAGCCTGGCCCTCCTGAGCCTCTTTCTGATGGTAACAGCTGCTGTCTGTATCATCATGTCCCTCAGTAAAGGAGAGAAGTTCTTCCTCAAACCTGCATCTGTCTGTTTCACTCTCTCAGGTGAGACCCGTCTGTCCATTAGATAGGGCCCCTCAGTCCTCAATGTAAACTGTGGAATGGACTATTGATACTCTCCCCTGAACAGCCATGCCCTGGAGTCTATCTATCTATCTATGTATCTATCTATCATAAATGCCTTGAGGTCTCTCTCTCTCTCTCTCTCTGCCTCTCTCGCTGTCTCTCTGCTTCTCTCTCCCTCTCTCTCTCTCTCTCTCTCTCTCTCTCTCTCTCTCTCAGGCATTCTGGTCCTGCTATCGCTTATGGTCTTCCACTACTCGGTTCTTGCCCTCCTAGCCAGCGACCACACCGTCCCGCTTCATCACGAGCTCTCCTGGTCCGTGTCCTGTGTAGGTATATCAGGGGCCATCCTAATTGTGGTCGGTGTGCTCTTCGTGCTGCTCACCCTCTCCTATAGCCCCTGGGAACGGTGTTTACCTCATCATCACAGTGCCACCTAGTGGCCTGCAGGAGTTAGTGTTTTAAGACAGCACCCTGAAGCAGGGATACTCAAATCTGGCCCTCGAGGCCAGTGCTACTGTGGGTTTTCTTTTCTACCTGATAGTTAATCAATCAATTAATGCCACTGATTGGCCCGAGATTTAACTCTGTCCCACGTTGAAACCAGTCCTGGATAGATGGGAAGAATGATAACCAGCAGTACTACTAGCCTCTAGGGTCAGATTTGAGCATCCCTGCCCAGGAAGGTACAGTTTGTGTACTTAAACCAAGTACACAAACTGCTTCATAGGAAGTACTCACAATACCAAATCCTAGCTTTCACACCACCTCAGCTAGACAGTATATGGAACGAAGCAGTAAAAAGGGTAACACGTGGCTGTTTGGTGGAGTATTGGCTGGTCCTAAAACATGCTGTAATTTCTGTTGGGATTTTAAGTGCAACACAAAGGTGAATCCTACTTTGCTTCCCTTCCTCTCTGCATGTGTGTAATTCTTTTCATTGGCAGCTTATAAAGAATATCTGTACCGTTCCGTCTAAAGTAAAGTGAGACTTCTCAGACTGACGCTCCTTCTTGCATTGTTATGTTACAAGTTGGCTCACTCTGAAATGTTGGTAATATTGGTGTTTCAGCATTGTATGTGTACAGCATGAGTAATATTGGACAAGCCTATATAATTACAGGTGGAATTCTTAGAGCGAGATGGATAAAATTCATTGGGTATCCTGGATAGTGAAATTCACAGGAATCTCTGTAACAGGAAATAGGGGATTCAGATCCATGTAAGAATGTAGAGCTATTGTACCCCCACCTTGCGCAACAAAAATATATTTTCCATATATGGAGATCCAATATATTGTAATGTCATTATTTTATGACAATGTTTCAGAAACTATTTTCAGCCTTTAACTACACATAACAATACCATCAATACAAGACATAACATTGATTTGCTTGTGAAATGAGAAGCTGTTCCTTGGACATTTTTTAATATTATTGAGATATATTAAAAAATATATACCACTTATTACCACTTTGGTCTCAGGGGAATACATCCGATAACCAAGTGAATGTATTATTAAGCAAAAGTGACAATATATCGGCATGTATTGGAAAATATATTTGGAGTGCTTCCATATATTCAAATGTATTATTCAATGTATTACAGTGTATTTTTCCAAAATATGGCAATATATTTTTGTTTTGTAAGGGTCATGCTCAAGGTTCTCTCTCTCTTAATCTCTATCATTATAATAAGTATGTATGCATGAGTATGAACAATGGAAAATATAGAAAATACCCTGATTATAACTGCTGGGAACCAATACAAAAAAATATTAAAGTAGGGATTTGGGATATTATACCATATTCCCTTCTTTTTAAAGATTGCACTCACATTTTTAAGGCATCAAGCCTGTATAACATTGGGCCTCATTCACTCACCATTCTGCGAACAAATTTTGTTTTTAAGACTTTCTTTAAAACGTTTGTATGAACATTTTGGCATTCAGCAATATTTTCTTGATTGGGATTTTTTCTTGGGTAGAACAGAAGCTGAAATGTTTGAAAAACATTTTAAAGAAAGTCTTAAGAACAAATTTGTTGGTAGAGTGATTGGTGAATGAGGCCCACTGTTCCCTTCCTTTCTCTTGCAATGAGAATGTATAGGCTACTGCATATTCCATGTGCAGGACCGTCAGTGTATGTCTTTTTGTCTGTATTTGAATAAAAAAATGGATGTTGTTAATTGTTGTATGGTTTTATTTAATGAAAACAGTATGAAGAACCATGGTCTCTCACTATTTTTTTTTTACAGAATTCTCTCTGTATGTCCCCCAGTACCCCTATATACAGTGCACACCCAGTCTTCTCCAACCGCACATTCTAGTCCCGCATTTGTTTCTATGCTTCATTGCTTACTCCTTCTCTTGCACACTTCTGCAGTTAGCGCATTGCTCATGGCAACAAGCACTGCTCAAGGGGATAGCAAACATTGATCCTGAATTTAACTATGCCCTGAGACGCGTGCGCGAGCACGCACAAACACACACACACACGCACGCACGAACACACACACACACACACACACAAACACACACACACACACGCACGAACACACACACGAACACACACACACACAAACACACACACACGCACGCACGAACACACACGCACACACACACACACGAACACACACACACACACACGCACGCACGAACACACACACGCACACACGCACGCACGAACACACACACGCACGCACGAACACACACACGCACGCACGAACACACACACACACACACACACACACGCGCGCACGCACGAACACACACACACACACACACACACACGCGCGCACGCACGAACACACGCACGAACACACACACACACGCACGCACGCACGCACGAACACGCACACGCACGCACGCACGCACGCACGCACGCACGAACACGCACACGCACGCACGCACGAACACACACACACACGCACGCACGCACGCACGAACACGCACACGCACGCACGCACGCACGCACGAACACACACACGCACGCACGCACGCACGCACGAACACGCACACACACACACACACACACGAACACACACACACACGCACGCACGAACACACACACGCACACACACACGCACGCACGAACACACACACGCACGCACGAACACACACACGCACGCACGAACACACACACACACACACACACACGCGCGCGCACACACACACACACACACACACACACGAACACACACACGCACGCACGAACACACACACGCACACACACACACACGCACGAACACACGCACGCACGCACGAACACACACACACACGCACGCACGCACGCACGAACACACACACGCACGCACGCACGCACGCACGAACACGCACACACACACACACACACACACACGAACACACACACACACGCACGCACGAACACACACACGCACACACACACGCACGCACGAACACACACACGCACGCACGAACACACACACGCACGCACGAACACACACACACACACACACACACGCGCGCGCACACACACACACACACACACACACACACACACACACACACGCAAAGCCACTTTTCTCTCTCTGCATCACTTGACCCTGCACTGCACTAACCCATTTCGAAATGCCACCCTTCATCCATGGACAGTCCCAAATCTGCCTCACTTTCTCCCAGCTATCCCCCAAACCCTTCCAGATACCTCACACACCTTCAGGATATGGTCTCTGCCATGCTGACCTCTACCCTCCTTTTCAAGATTTCTGAAACACAACCCAGACAAGATACATGACACTTTCTGTCCAGGCTGTATATTTAGCCATTTAACAGGGCCACATAGACACACTGAGTTTATATTTTTCTAGTCTATGGTTTGTATGTACTCTATGTGAATGCCTGTGGATTTAGGGCTGGACTGGAGTGACTAGGAAGGAGAAGTCTATGCCACCAGTACACAGCAACTCCTGAAATATGGAAGAAGCCGGTGACCCCTGTACTTTCTTACTCACCTGGCTCAGATATACCTGGAAATCAAACAGACTCCAGTTTCATTCTCTGCGCTCTTTACTGTCTTGTCTTTTATTTCCGTGCTTTCCCCTGCTTCGTTGGGCAGGGGCGAGACACCAACAGCCCACAGTGAGGTCCGGCGTGTTCTGTAGAAGCCACTGAGACCGTGCCCCCCTCGCTAAGCGACGTGGTTGCTCTCCGTACGGGAGTGCTGTTTCTCAGTCTCCCGTAATCATTATCACTTGATCTTCTGCGCCTCTCCCTCCCTCCCTCCCTCCTTCCCACAGCTGCTTCACATCCCGTTCATTTTGTTCCATCAGAAACAACAGAACAAAATAGGCAATAGGCGTTGCGTTTTCTCTCCTTTTTTTAGTACAAATTTCATGCAATACAGTCTCTTTTGTTTATCACACAGTTAGATAGATCTTGTCTATCTATCTATATATAATATCTATGTATAACTATATATATGCTGTATTTACACACATATACGCTGCCATAGCGCCACGCAGAATGACTCGATTCCGGTGGCATTCGTTTCCACACACAATAATATTGCATTCTATACCGGTCTGAGCAGTTGTCAGATAGACATTCTTCAAGAATCTGGACAACGTTTATGTATGTATATATTACCCTGAAGATAAACTCATGGTCAAGAGTACTGGGATATAATTTGCCTGATTATTTCAATATATAATACATATTTCTAAAATGAGCTCGCTTACTCTGCATTGCAGAACTGTCCATCTGTTGGTAGTGGAGTTACGTGTGGAGCTAGCCACAGAACTGTACGGGGGGAAAAGGCATTGTAGCAGACGTCACATAGAGAGCACTGGGGAGAACCTATTCCACATACTACATTTCACCAAACTCTGCAGTACCTTTTATATACCAACATGATATAATCAACCCAAATATATAATCCCCTAAGAATTCCATCAAACAACATACTTTTGACCATCAGAATATCCATATATCAAAACTGAGGTTTATATAGTTGTACATAATTATAATATAAATATTTTTTTTTTTTAACCTTAATCTAAAATTATTTTTCCACACATATTCTTTTCACATATCATTTTTAAATGATTAAATAATAGTGATTTGTTTTCTGGTGTCCATTGATATTGCCCCCTCATTATAAAGTATAATTATCTGAATCTTCTCAAGCAATCCTTATCCTTTATTTTTCCTCTGATATTTGAATTGTAGAAATATATGTAAATTTCATGTAATCCCTCAATATTCACACTGCACCCCTCCCCCATTACATCAATTTCAAACCATAACAATTAGAATATTACTACTACTACTAAATAAATAACATCAATTGAAATTAAAACCATGACAACTGTTCTGTCCATCTAATGGTTTCTCAGTCTCACTGTGTCAGTCAGTAGGCAAAAGTTAAAAAAAGATAAACGGGTAAGAATTCAAACATTTTCACCAAAATAAATCTAACATAAAACTATTATTACCATCATTTGTAATAATATTAAGAGAAATAAGAAGATATTTTAAGAATCATAATCATAATTTAAAAATCCACTCTCACATTATGCACATGTGCTTGACACTTAATGACATTGTTACATTTTGTGTCACTGTGCAATGGATCACAGTTTCCTCAATTTTAAATAAAAAAAGAAATCTTTTAAAGAAAACTATAATTGAAAAATTAACATTGCAATCGCAGATCAACCCTGCAAAAACAATTACAACAATAACAACAACAATAATATGGTAATATTCAAAATTTACGATAATGTCTTCTAGAATAATATAAAGCACTCAGAATCAAAGAAAATAATAACCCAGAGATATTACCTTTCTCAGCTACACGTGTAGTTTGAAAAGTAATGAAAAATACTCAATAATAGTGTTGTTGTTATTCTTATCATTGTTTTAATCTTTTTCTCTCTGTAATATACTTATACTACTTAAAACCGAGAGAGAGAGGAGGGAGGGCATGGACTCCTTTCCTTCCTCCTATTGCTCTTCATCTGTTCTCCCAATCTCTCCCTCCTCTATCACCCCGTTTCTTTCCTGTTCATGTTTGTCGTTTCTCTCTCCCTCTCCCTCTCTCTATCTCTACACGGGCGTTGTCTTCCTATTCAGGGTATTGGAATTGGAGCTCTCCCTATCCCCCTTCCCTAGCCTATCCAGGGTGCTCATCCCCCGGTCTCTCTCCATTGTGGACGAGGAGAGGGGCGGGGGCTGGGAGGACGGAGCGCAGGACGAGGTATTGAGCGGGGCATTGCTATTGGAGGAATTCTGAGCCGCCGAGGGGTTATTGGACTTGGAGAGGGAGGGGAGGGTGCCGCCGAGCATCACGCCCCCTCCCACGCCCCCGCCGGCCTCCTTGGGGAAACAATTATGCAACTGGTACAAGGTGGCTCTGTCCACTGTCCCGTACATGGGCGGGCCCCCGAGGGTCCCCATGCCCGCCAGCTTGGGATCCCGCGAGAGGGTGTACATGGAAATGTCGCCCCCCAGGGTGGAGTGGGAGTGGGCGTGGGGGTTGGGCAGGGTGGAGACGGAGATGGGCCCGACGGTGCCCTGGGAGAGGAGGGCGGAGGGCGTGAGGCCGAAGCCCTTGCCCCCGCCCACGGGGGAGTGGTCCCGGGAGCGGGAGGGGTCGGTGGAGCGGGAGCTGGAGCGGGAGCGCTGGCGGAAGCGGTAGCTGGGCAGCCGCAGCATGGCGTTGGTGGTGCTCTTGAAGAGGTCGGTGCGCGAGCGGCAGCGCAGCTCCTTGTTCTTCTCGATGTAGATGTTGACCGCCAGGACGCCCACCATCTCCGCCAGGATGAAGGACAGGCCGCCGAAGTAGAAGGACCAGCCGTAGGAGTAGTGCCACTTCTTGTCCTCGTCCTTCTTGGGGGAGATGTCGCTCAGCGCTGCGGAGATGTACACGATCACCCCAATGATGTTGCTGAGGCCTGAAAGAGGGGGGGGGGCAGGAAACAAGTAAAGCGCAGAGACAAAAGAAAGAGGGTTATCACAGGAAAAGAGCAAGAGGGGGCATTATGGGTAAGCAGGAAGTGCCATAAAGGGTATAGGGAGAGGTGTGGGGAGAGGAGCATTAGGCATGAGCGAGGAGAAGTGCATGGTGAGAGAGTAGGTGCAGAATCAGACAACAGGAACAGGGGGTTTTGGGAAATGTAGTGTATCTGTGCTGCCGCAGCAGAGAAACAACAGTATAACAGACGTTACCCGCAGCCACGAAAAGAATGCCCGCTCCCAGGATGATGTTCCTTTTGCTCTTGTAGAAGCGGCTGGCCCCGACGCAAACCCCGCCCATCAGGAGGAGGATGGCGCTGAGGATGGGGAATATGCTGGAAGCCCTCACCACACCTGCAAACAGAGGAGCGGAGGGGGTGTGACGGCGCCTGACCCCGCTGCGGCGGAGGATTGCAGTCGCGTTCTTATCGCAATTCCCTCTCGGCGGGGCGGCTGCTGGAGGGCACTGACGGAAAGGGGATCTGGATCACCTCTGAGAGAGGTGTGAACGAGGTCAGCAGGACACTGTGGCCCTGTTCCAGGTTTGAGATTTCCAGATTTCCACCCCATGCCTCCCTATGCCTGCCTTCCATCTCATCTGCAGCCCGCTCTCTCCCACCCCCTATTTCCTGCCCCATGTGCTTGAGCAGCTAGTTCTCCAACTCCTATTTATTCCCAGTCTAATGAGTTAGTCACCTCCTTTTGACCTTCTCCTTCTTCCCTCTCCCTCCCTCTCCCCACCCCCTCTCTTACGTAAAAGGTATTCTGCTCCATCGTGGTCATAGTCAGCATCTTCAGGGAAATGATTTATCTGTGAACACACTCCTCTTTTCAACCCTGAAACACAGAGGGGAGAGGGGAGGAAGGGACAGTGCATAAATGCAGTGTGAACACAGTGACAAAAAATGGACACACTGTGGTATACCCACACAGAGTAGAACAGTGCAGTGTCCAGAGGCATTAGTATGTGCCGTACACACTGATCGACTTGACCTTGAAGACTCTGCTCGCTTTAAAAGCCAGAGGAATACACACAATTCAGACAAGAGTTTTTCTTTGCTTGTCCTCAGTCTCCCGTAATTGCCTTTTGACTAGATGAGGACGGAATTACTTGCCGTCGCCGTGTCTGCTTTTAACCACAAACGTGACCTTAATGGCAAATTTTGCAGCTTAATTGTTTAAAGAAGAAACAAAAAGCGTCTCTATGCTCTAGAGAAGCGGAGAAAGAAACAACCCGTTTCCCCCGGCAGCCATGTGTGAACCACGACATAACCTCAGACTGCACATCTGCCAGTTAAAATGAGCAAACAAAATGACATTTACTTCATCAATTACTTATTTAATTCCCCGCGCGCCTTGCCACAGCAGGATGAGACATGGAAAAGACGCTCAATAAACACAAACGGACAGATAACTACCCGGTCCAGCCTCCGTGTGCTATTGTGGACAGACAGGTGGACTGTGATGACAGCACGACTGGTGCAGAGGGATGGATGTGGAAAATGACGGGGTGATGAGAGACAGATGAAGGGAGAGATGGACACACACGGGGGCCCCGTCCTTTCTGAGCTGTCACACGGAGCTGCCTGAAAGAGAGAGACGGGAGGTACAACAGGGAGGAGGAGGAGTTGTCAGTCCAGCCAGGGAAGCCCTGCATCTGCAACTATCCGGTTGCTGATTTGATAAAGCTTGCAGGGGCAAAAGAGCATTTCACTTCCTTCGTTGTTTTCTTCTCCCTGTATGTATTTGGTTAAAATACAAAAGGCACCAAAATAGTTTTTTTTTCATTTATTTTTAGAAACAGTGCTGGTGTTGTACAGGGCCGCTAGTAAAAAGCAACCAAGACTGAAAGCCTAATATTTGCAGTTCTATCTCTGCTATTGTAATCTCATGTGTCCCCAATGTTACCTTGCAAATTTTTGTATATGGAAGAAATTCATCATTTGATCCATTAATCTTTTGATCCATCTGACTGTTTGTACACAAATGAACAAGTACCTCCGACCACAAGCTACTGTTGTCTTTCACAATGATGTGATACTTAATTTAAAAACACATTTTCATTCCAATCATAATTTATATTTTGGTAATGGCCCTTAAAAGATTCACACATATACCAGTAGTTATTGTAGGAAATAATCCTAACTCTTAAGTTGATTTTGTTGTCCATTGTCCAATCACAATGTTGTTATATTACATTTTAAATATTTTATTCTAATTATGTATTTTTTAAATGATGGTCCTTGAATGGTTCCCTGTTTTTCCATAGGCAAAAAAAGGATGTAGAAAACATCCCCCTAATGAACAAGTAAATAAATAAATAAATAAAATACTTTTAAAAATGACATATCTTCTGATATTGAGACTGGTACTGCATATATTTAGGTGGAATAAAAATAATTCAGTAACTGACACAGTGTAAAACGTCATGTGCTATGTGTGACAGAGAATGAGGGATCAAAGGGTGAGACCCTCGCCCTCCAACAATTAGCCTCACAAAGTTCTACCTCATGCATTCAGTTCAAATGACATTAACCCCCAGTTGCTCAAAAACAGAGCAACCGCCTGCATTTGGGCCAAAATGGCAACAGTTTCAACCACAAGACAACCCCAAATCACTGCAGCTGGACGGCCATCTTGGCTCGATATCCATATTGACTCCAAAAGCCACGTGTCCCCTAATTTGAGCCAAGAGAGCAGGGCTGGATTCCGTAGGCAGAGCGGACGGTGGTGAAACTAAGGCAGAGGTGATCTATTGCAGAACCGTGCGCTATCTGGCCGGCGCGTTATCAGGGAGCTTCTGAAGTGAATCTGCGAGACGCTGCATTAAACACAGTGGAGTGATTCTGCACAAAAGACAAAGAAAATAACAAATTTTTCTGTGCGCTGTAGCTATGTCATTAGACTGGTAGCCGCCCCCTTTTGACATTCGTCCTACAGAACCTGAACGGGCCGACCGGAAATGGACCCTGACCTTCCAGGCAGCAGATCCTCCAGAGGCCGGAGTGGGTGAGGGCACCGGGGTCCTTGCGGTCCTTGTTGTGCGGGTCGTCCTGGGAGGAGTTGGCAGTGCTGTTGCAGATGAAGGCGCGGGCGTACAGCCAGTAGTCCGTGCCGATGGCCACCGTCATCAGCCCGAAAGCCGCAAACGCCCCCACGGTGGTGAGGAGGATCTGGATCCCCTTCTCACACCAGACCATGGCTGCTAATGATTGGGGAAGGGGTGGGAGGATTGGGAAAGATGTCCAAAAATCAGGTTGTGTGTATGGCATTGGACGTCGGTTCAGGGTTGGGGTTAGGGAGAGAGGTGTAACAAGGAGGGGGCGGGGTGGCATAGCACAGCAATGGAGATGTATAACAGGAGGAAGGTGGGAAAGATGAATAAGAGGGAGAACACTATGTGGAAGCCAAGCACAATTTGAGAGCCACCTATATGCCAACTAACATTAACACGATGGTTCAGACAACACAGCACAGCCCTGGTAACATTCACAGTGCCATCAGAGTCACATACTAATGTACGAGTGAAGAGTACAGTAGGCCTACGTCATGTGATCTCAGTCCCAAACAGACGTGTGAAGTTTCAGTGAACAACACACAAACTATGAGACACGTCAAGTACGTCAAGACCCTGGCTTTCAATGTTGGTTGCTGTACCAGAAACAGCTGAGGGTGACTAGGTTCATATCGAAATGTTATCTCCAAAGCAACCAGGGTTTCAGCTCATTGGCTAAAAAAGTGATAACCTCCAATTCAATATTATTTAAAATTCCCTTTTAATTTCTAATGAACACCACTTCAAAAAAAAAACCACGTTCCTTCTCACAGCTATGCATCAAAAATGTCCCTGGCCATATTTGCATATTTAATTTGCATTTCAAACACCACCTTTCCTTAACATTTGCATGAAGCTGGGTGGGTATAAGTCTCTAAACAAAGGAGGACCCACTACAGCAACTGTCAATTTCTTTTCACGGTAGTTAGGAGATGACAGGTGGACATTTCACAAATAGAACCTGGCCGCCACCTATACAAGCTGATTGTCTACAGGAAGGCCGGCGTGGTAAACAACAGAGGACAGGAAACTGTTCAGCTTCATTAAAATTTGGCTCATAAACAGCACACCTGTTCCAGCCTACATGGGTTGATTTCCCCGCGTTGGTTATGTAGCAGCAGGCGGGCAAAAAACTACGACTGTTCAATATTTTATGCCAAGTTTGTACAAAAACTGTATCTTTAAATTTCAAGACCTAAATACTGTATGCTGCCTGGGAAAAAAACCGCAAAATGTAATATGCAGATTCTAAGATGATCAGGAGGTCGGGCATGGTCACATGACACCCACTGAGAAATGCAGTTAGCATGGCCACTCTAGTGATTTTATGACATCATTAATTTGCTTATCTGTTGGTTATTTGGTGGTACCTGAAATAAAGCTTTGTTTTTAGACTGGCAGAAAGCCATGTCACATTTTCCAAGTCATGTTCAACATTCTCAAACTAATCTGCAATGGCTGTCTTTTAAAACACATACATCGTTTGCTTCAGATTTAAATTTTCCAAAAATCAAACCTATAATTGCACAGGGACTATAAAGGCATAATGGCAAGCACAGCTATATATGGCAACACACTGTATTTGCTACAAGCAGTGGTTATTGTTTTTGAACTTCAAATAACAGGGCTGTACTGCAGGCTGGACATTACACGGTCTGAATGACATTTACATTATGAGGCTCTGTTTCTCTTGGCATTTTCATTAAGTTTTCAAAGACACCGTATTCTTTTAAAGTATGCAAAGAATGAACACAGAAGGGCAGGGCAGACTCGGGTCTGCAGTGTAACATTAAAGGCTCCGTGATCATCTCTGGAAATCAAAATACCCTTTTAATGCTATCATAGCCAGTCAGTCACAAAACAGCTCAACATTTCGTTCCTGTTTACCTGGAGGCGTGTTTCTCCCTTTTCCCTCAATGGTGCCTGCTTTCTTTTCCTCGACAGTGAAGAATGTGCCGTCCCCTCTGCCCAAGCAGCATCCATCGACTGTTTTCCCTTTCTCTCTCTCTCTCTCTCTCTCTCTCCTTTCTCTCCCTCTCTTTCTTTCACTCTCTCTCTCCCTCTCTCTCTCTCTCTCTCTCTCCCTGTCTCTCCCTCTTTCTTTCACTCTCTCTCTCCCTCTCTCTCTCTCTCTCTCTCTCTCTCTCTCTCCCTCTCTTTCTTTCACACACTCTTTCTTTCTGTCACTGTCTCAGAGCTTTCCTTGGACCGATTGAGGGTTATCTGGTTTCTGTACTCTTGCTGCTCTTCACTTAACTGGAATTTTCTTGACAGGAATCATAGCTTTGTTCCTGAAAAAAAGAAGAAAAAAAAAGAGGTTTTAAACTAATCGAGGCGACTTGAAGTGGCAGCTGTGCAAGACATTTAAAAAAGCTGAGCCAGTTCATGCCTCCTTTAACACACAGCAAAGGGGAAAGCAAATATGTTGGAAATACATCCATACAAAGAGGACAGAGATAAAAACGTGTAAAGAAGTTGAGAGTGAGAAAGGGATGGAGAGAGCATGTTCTATCCTGTTGCCATGGCAACATTGAATTCCAAAGTCTAGATCAGAGTAGAGTGAGGTAATGATGAGAGAGAGAGAGAGAGAGAGAGAGATTTTCCAGGATTACACAGCATATAAATACTGCTTTTGAAGAACTGAGCCATATGAGAAAAATGACATAACCGCTCAAGCATTATTTCACTGTAAAACAGAATACCCATTAATGATGCTCATAGCAATGGTGACTAACATACACTTTGACATGACAGTGGCACCTGTCCAATTCATCACTATGCCATAGCCTCATGGGAAATGTAGTTGTTTCAAAAAAAAAAATTTACAATCATGAATTTCTTGCTACAGCACAGGATTTCCAAATGAATAGGTTGTAGTGCATTTATGGGACACATCCAAGCATTATAATAACCAAATTGAAGTTGATTTCAGATTATACTGGAATATTAATCATGGGCACATTTACAGCCAAGCCATGGTATGGTGTGTGTGCCAAGGAAAGAAAGATGAATGTTAATGAGAATCCAGAAAAAAAAGGGTGAGAGAGTTGGAGGAGGGATGCAGAATAGCAAATGGTGTGTGACAGGGGACTGCAGGCTAATGCCTGTACTTCCTCCTGCACGTAAAGGGCATCTAATATGCCTGTCTGTAAAGCCTACATTCACTAACAGTGTTTTTTGCTGGATGTACCCAGCTTTTAAAATCAACCATGTTAAAGGCCATCTATTTGGTGTTTCTCCTTGCTATGTCCAACCAGACATTCCATCGGCTATCAATTCTAAATTCACATCCAATTTTATTCTACCATGGCATTGCATAGAAATTTTACATGACAAAAAAGGACTCCAACTAAACACTGAACTGTTTATGAGTAATGTAAACATTTGTAAGCATAAAGTGCCTGAACAAAACTTTAAATTTACTAACAGCTACAACTAGCTTATACCTTCATATGTGTGTGTGCATTCATGCATGCTGTGCGTCCAGGCATGTGCATGTGATGCGAAACGACGCATGTTGCAAAGCAAATAATATTTAGAATATAATATATAATATATATAATATATACCCTGATTTCCAGTCAGACAAAGATACCGCCAGAAATGGCGGTCATTGGCTTTCCCTACATTGAAGAGCAGTGCCACCTCTGCAACAAGTAACAAGGCCCTTCCCAGGGCAAAGCAACCGTGTCCCTCAGCAGTCTGTGCATGGCTGTACCTTGCGATGCGGGGTGACAGCAAGCTCTTCGGTCGCGTTGCCATACCCACTTGCGCTCCCACTTCATTCAGAATAGTCTAAATACATAACTAAATAGACTAAGTGCATCTCACCTCCGCAGCCTCTGTCTTAGCATACAGACTGATGATGATCATGATGCCGAAGGTGGCCATGGAAAAATAGCATTGTGTGGTCATGTTGCAGAACCAGATCACAGAAAAAACAGAAGATATGTTGAAATACACCACGTGTACGTAATGTAGTAGAATAAGGAAACAATGGCAAGGTGTGTAATATACAAATTTCTGCTGTGTGTGTGAGTGTGTGTGTGTGTGTGTGTGTGTGTGTGTGTGTTGTGTGTGCGTGCGAGCGTGTGTGTGTGTACCCAGTGTAATTAATCAATGTTAATTTTGAATGGGGTTATAAAAAGTCAATAAAGGGATATAATAAATTGGAAAGTTAGAGTTAAGTATTCATTATTGCTCAATGGAGATGTCATAACCCAACAAGCAGTGTTTCAACTACAGTTGAATAATTACGCTTCAAATCCCAACACGAATGCCGTATACGTTTCTGTACAGGCAGATTCAACGCATATGAATTACAAACACTAAAGACAGAATCAAACAAATATGCAAACAAAAAATTATCACATGCACACCGCTATACTGCTGAAAATGGACGCCTTCTGTTATATACGATCGCCGTACAGTGTAGCATTTCACACAGACGTGCCCACTTTAAATAGCCTACCGTGAGTGGATTTCTTTACTGAAATCGGCCACATATACAATCTAGAAATAATCGCCGTTATATTATTATTAATTAATAACTGTTTGCATTTCCTTATGCATGTGTGTATTTCCGTCGAGCGTGTATTATGTCCCTGAGCAAAATAACTGGCCATGTTCCTGCATTTCCTAGTCAATATATTATCTACTTGTGTGTTCTCGCACATCTACAATTAAATTGCGTGTATACGGAGCAGATACGACGTCAATGCATACACACGTATTATAGGCTAATTATGGGTTTTATATTTGGTTGTCAATTTTGTTATAACAGCATACCAATTATGCACCTGGAAATTCACAGCAAGTGCATATTCCTTCATGCATCCGGAAAGTCTCCACTATCTCTTTGAATGATGCAAATTATTACATAATTATCGTTATTATACAATAAATTATAATCTTACCTCCACAGTCTGTCTTTCTGTATCCTTTTCGGTAAGCGGACTTCAGCAAGGAAGAGGAAAAGGGACGGAGAGAAAGGAGGGGGGGCAGAAAGGACGGTGAGATCGAGAGAGGAAATGGGGGGATAACGTACAAGAGGCTGAGCTGGTAATTAACTATTAAACAAATATTTACGGAGAAAAATATCTAATAAATATTATCACGCGCGCACAGGCGCACTAACGGGATTTTCGGTCTATAGATGTGTATATTCTTGATCAAATATGTGTGTCCCTCTCTCCCCCCCCTCTTTCGCGCTTATACTGTCTATCTATCTGTCTGTCCCTCTCACACGCACAGACCCCGACGTAAGCAAATCGTCGCATCCGACTTCTCAAAGAATGTAGGCAGATTGCAAATATGTATAGCCTCGCTCCTCGCATTGTGTGTTACAGTACCAGCACGGTTTATTCGTCTAATTTTCTTCATTAGTGTACGTTTCGTGTAAATTGTGCTAATTGTGCACGTATCTTTCCATTTTCTTTATTGCTAGGTTAGGCTACTTAATTAATGATGTTGATATTAAAGTTGTGTAAGATATAAAACGAAAGCTGGTGGAATTATTACTGGGGGAGCCAACAGACGGGCACTACATCTCTCGTTTTCTCTTTCAAGTGAAATGCGGAGTTTCTCCTGCAAAAGTTAACGCTATAAGGACCAAGCTCTGCAGAGAGATTGTGGGGGTGCATGGACCAGAACACAGAGAGACATGGGGACCACGTGTACCATTGAAATTATAAATAAAAAAATGTAGAGTCTACGTTGAATTAAGGATTTGGCGTGCTTGGGGCACATTTCGACGGACGCAACGTTTTCGACTATCTTATTCTGAATCTGCATTTACCTCGTGTGCTCGAGTTAAAATGAATGGGCTGACATGCTGTGGACTGCGCTCTAAAGTGCTTCCATGTTAAAATGATACGGGTTTGGACGGAAGCGTACCAGTACGCGACTGTGCATCCGTGACCTCTATTAATCTGCGTTTTCAGCATCTAGCGTTTCCCTCTCGGTCTCATTCAAGATTAAGGGGGAGAATCCGCAGTGGAGAGAGAGAGAGAGAGAGCGAGAGAGAGAGAGAGAGAGAGAGAGAGAGAGAGAGAGAGAGAGAGAGCTAATACAGAGTGACAGGTCTTTCATGCAGTAACAGTGATGAGGGAGAGAGGGAGAGAGAGAAACTCACCCACACAAACACACAGAAAATACCCTGTATTTTGCAGAATATCCTACTTGGGCAGACAAATTAGTTTTTTTTACATGAAGTTAACTACAGTAGCCTACACACTTGGGAAAAAACACAATGTATAATCAGAATGACTCCCAGCCTTTTACTAAAATCACCAAATGTTTATTGGTTTAGTTTTGAAATAAACTTTTGTTCCGAATGAGGATGCCTTGATGCTGATCATACACAGGTGTGTGTGTACACACACACACACACACACACACACACACACGCATATACACACACACAGGCTAAGCAATAGATCTGATCAATTGGTCTGCACAATGCCCCTGAGCAACTGCCTGAAAGACTGCAGCAGCTGTAAAGACTATGTGTAACACTCTTAACCCTCAGCTATAGGCTCCTACTCTGAACGACGAAGCACTTATCTTTCACGCTTCATTGTGTTGGCTGTACACTGGACGCGATAGACCTACTTTGTAATAGCTATATTCCTAATGTAATATAGAATTTCACTGAATCAAATATACATTATGTAATTCCACTCATTAAAACTCTACACATAACGCAATGAATAGCAACTACGGCACTGGAAAAAAAAACCCACAGCGTTTTATACATGCAGCCGGATGAAATGACTTTTCATTCACTGCAGTCTTCACTGTTGTGTTCATGTCTGGATAGGTGATCAGAAAAAGAAGGCCGAGGTAGAACCTTAAGGAAACTCAAAGACAGCGACAACATTTATTTTCCCCTGGATTTTATTCAATAGCTGAGGGCAGCGGCATAATAGTCAACACCCCCAAGAAGGAATCCAATAACAATAATTATTATTATATTAATCATAATCATAGTACATATTCTCAGGTATGAACAATCTCTCTGTTTTATCAGTGCACTGTTGAGCAAAAACAAATGTATAATAAAATGATAAAAAAATAAGGAGTATAATTGCAATGTTTGGACATTTTGAGAGTGAATGAAGTGAGTGAGAGAGAGAAAGAGAGACAGAATGGAGTAAAATGATTGAAGGAGTGAAGGAACAGGAAAGAGGAGAAAATAAGCAACACAGGAATGGAAGGAGAGACGACCTGAAATGAGAGGTGGCAATAATACACAAAAAAAACATTTAAAAGCACAAAGTAAATTATTTGACAATGCATGAAACAGGGAAGATTAGAAAGAAAAAGAAAGCTTGTGTGAGACCATCAAAGAAAGCAAGAACAAGTGAAGATGAGGACAATGTGTAAGAACTGGATATAATGTCATACATGTGAACTAGTCACCTTTGCCAGCCCATTAGGAAAAAAAAAAAACCCAAACATCAAAACTTTACAATCAAGTCAAATAGTTTAAACAACAGCTTCACAAAGGTCCGCTAAATAAAATAGGGCCGCTCCTTAAGTGCGGCTTAAAATGAAAACGAAACAAAGACAAAGATGTTCACGCACTCACTTTCTATTTCTTTCTCTTTCTCTCAGTTTATGCATTCTGCTTTACACTATTTTTGATAAAGAAACTATACTACTACACTAATCTACTTTTTTGATAATGACACAACTACAAATATTATTCTGCTTGTCCTTTCCAGCAGGAACCAGTCCCGGTCATTGATAACACTTTCTAGCTAACACTACTGTATTGCTCTAGGCTATGCTATACAGTTCAGCATTGGGTTAATCAAGAAAAATAACTATACAGCTTATATGCTTGCAAATTGATTTAGCAATATAATAAAATAATCAATGGTATAGCAGAATTGGGCTATATAAAAATCATTTCAGTTATAATAACAATAATATTCATTTTCAACCACAATCTTTTGGTCATAATGTTTATTCATTGTCTTCTCCAAGATAAATTGACAGGTGAAGAGATTTTTAGCATTATTTGATATTTTAAAATTAATTGTTTTTATCATGTACTCTGGTACTCTGTCTTGTCATACGGTTTGTGTTTGGTTGCATATGCAGATGGACATAACATTGGCAGCTCTGTTTTGCCCATGACCCGGGTTGGTGAAACACCAAGGCCCATTAGACATAAGCATTAGACCATAAGGAGCTTTCACAAGTCTACATAAGTGGGGGGAAGTGGCAGAGAAACGTATGGGCCAATGGATAGAACATACTATTTTCAATTGAATACTAATAAAATAGTTGGCTTAGTGTTTGCCTTTGAAATTAAGCAATTGCCTGCCTGAAGGAAATGTTTGCATCCCAGTCTGACAATGTATCTCGGATTAATCTGTTCGGTCATTCAGTCTTCAATGGAACAAGAGGGTCAAAGGTCATTCAAGAACACCCTGGAGTCAAAAATGCTCTGAATTATGTCCTACTGTGTACGTTGAAGCTGTGGTGTATACTGGATGTATTTTGCTGTTTTTTTATGTTTATGGACATGTGACATGCCACAGTAATTCCAGATATCTGTACAGCACAGTAGTGTGAGTGTGCTGGGCCATATAGTATGTGACTGTCTGCACTGCACCGTGTTACTTTGGTCCATACTTACCTCACCTGCACAGCAAAGTGTCTACTATGTTGTAATGGTGTAATTTAGTGTACATTGTTTGCCCTCTGTAAGGGGTGCAATGTACTGTGCAATGTGTTTCTACTGTGCTGTAAGGAGTCTGAAGTGCATGCACTGCTGTTATTGGTCCATTTGTCTGTCTGTCAACCCTCAGCAATTCAGAAAGCACACACATCCCTGCCAGCACATTCATATCAATTAAACTCTCACAAAAATGTTTTGGAACTCAAAATTTACATAGGTATTTATGAGTCTCTGTACAATAGTATTACATTGTCTGTCAGTCGATGTATCAGTCGGGTCATGTGTCCATCTGTCTGTGCCAATAGTTCATTAGTATCTATGTACAACACTGGTTATTTAATATGTACAGCATGGTTGTTATTAGTAGACTAAACGGTTTAATATGGGAAATTCTTTCTGAGATATTGTGAAGTTGTCAAAATCTCACCGTTTTTCTTTCATATCTTTTATGATAATGGTGTCATATCATATAATACATATTATTATTATTATTATTATTATTATTATTATTATTATTATTATTATTATTATTATTATCAGCAGAAGCAGTAGTTGAAGAGGGACATGAACCAATATTTTACTGAAAAACATTTTAGCTTGCTAGCAAATAATTGAACCAACCTGCAAAGAAAGTTGGTCTACATAAATGCACAATTTAAATTCATGTCTGCATTTTGAGCCATATTTTTAATCTTTACTGTTTTGTCTTATAAGATAAAATGCTGTAATTACAACCACAACAACTAATAATAATAATAATAATAATAATCATAATAATAATAATAAGTCATCATCATAATTTAATTGATTTATATTTCATAAATATTATTTCTGAAAATAAGAAATGGAAAGCCATAAGCAGAAAGACAGTTTTAAGAATTCAGGGATGAATTAAATTAATTATATGACAGTATTAAATTTAATAACTACAGCAAGTTTACATACAGTATATGTAGAAATCTATATGCATATACAATTATTATTTTTCTTTCTTATATGTTTTTTTTGTGTTGTATACCTCACCCCATTCCGCCCGTTTTATCCCTGTGTATTCCCCCTTTATTACCCTTCTCCTTTTTTGGGGAAAATGACTAAATAATAATTTATCCCCTCTCTCTGTTGCCTCCTCAAAGCAAGTTAAAATTTATGCTCTTGTTTTGTGCGCATATATCACAAATCTCCATCCTCTTCTAACCCTGCTTTCATTTTTCAGTCAACCTCCCTCCCTGTGTGTATGTGTGGCTCTGTGGTCACGTCTTACACTGTAAGTGTCTCGTCTCTTCCCGCGCTCCCCCTACCTAACAGGGAGAGGCGCTCATGCGGAGGTGCGCGTGGTAGTGGGGCGGGGGTACGGCCGAGGGGGGCATGGCCAAGGGAAGGGCCTGGGACGGGTTGGTCGAGTGGGAGGGCGGGACATGGGACAGGGTGTGGGTGGAGTGGAGGGTGTGGGAATGGGGGTAGGAGGAGGGAGGGGGCAGTTTGTAGCTGACCCCGGACGAGGAGCCAGAGGAAGCCGCTATTACCCCGGCGGGGGGGTTTTGTTGGGGGTTGTTTTTGGGCGGGGGCGTCTGGTTCAGCTGGATGGAGATGTCGCTGGAGACCTCAGATGCGCTGCGGCCCCTCTGTGGAGGCGGCCAGGACTCGGGGTGCAGATACTGGCCGCTGTAATCACTGCACTCGGACAGGCGGGGGCGATAGAGGGCCGGGTGAGGCCGGTACATCTCCTCCTCGGCGTAGCGCTTCATGAAAAGGTACACTGACATGACCCCTGCCCCCTGAAAGAGAGAGGGAGGGGACAGGGAGAAAGAGGGTGTGGTTATTTAAATAAAGCCCTTATTTTAAAGAAGTGGCCTAGAAATCAGAGCCCATTGACACATTGGGACAAATTATAAAGTGTGTGCGAGAGCAGTCAGTCACTGCAGTCATCAGTGTGTCCTGGAAAAGCTTTAAATGAATCCCACTGTACAACAATGTACAGGTTATTCTGAAGGTTATTTATACATACATAGGTCTGGAGGATGAATACTGGAGGTTCACACATTATCAGCATCTTGTAAACATAACAGTGTGTATGTAGTACCACAAAGGCTTTGAGCAAAATGTATAAGAATAGAACGAAATTCAGTTCTGTCTGGTTAGCTGAGCGGAAAAGAAGGGACACGGGCTGCAATAAACTAGCAGATATTTGCAAGGAAGCCTGTATCTGCGAAACAGCAGCGAAGAGCAAGCAGACTGAGGCACGACACTTTTATTTAATTAATGGCATACATTTAGAGACAATCCTTATTCCACACAGTGGGAGGGAGATAAAAAAAAGTATTGGTCTGAAAGTCATTCCATGAAAAAAAAAAACTGAACGCCGCAGAACTGAAGAAAAGACAAAAAAAAAAACAGCCACTGACTCATTTCACAGAAAAACAGAGGAGTTGGGATTTCTGAATTTTAAAAATGTACACCCATATTTCTTCAAGATGCGTTTCCCCGCTTGCAATAAAAATGAACGTTTTGTGGATAGCTGATGCAGTGGGAATGAGAGAGCTTACCAACAGTGCATTAGGTCACAACACAGGCACCAGGAGGCTCGGTTTGAATTATTCAACATCTGCACCAAACCGCTATTAGCAATTTCATATTAGTCGGTGAAAATTCACATAATATGAGGCACAAACAATACCTATGGGACTGTGGAGTTTGTGGGGACATCACAGAGTGGCTCATCTGATTCACTTACACAGCCAAATGCTCAGTCTAAAATCAACACTGATAATAAATCTTATACTGAGAAAGTACATTTGATCAAGTGAACTCGAAGTGAATTAACACTGAAGACATACTGTGCATTCTCATCAAGTTGACCCAGGTTTTATGATTACCAAGTTCAACATTTGGTTGGAAGGTTAGATCTGAAAACTGAATTTATCTTTAATGTGCTAATGATATATTCTCCTGATACCCTCCTGAAAAAAGCTCGGTTTTTTACAGAATACATGTGTCTTGGATGACAAAAACTTGTTTCAGTGAACATATTCTCAAAAATATTATGTATTTAATTATTTTATTTTCATTGACTGTCTCTCGTAGTGTAGGTTTCAGCAGTGTAGAATGCTTTTTGAGATTAAGACCAGAGACTCATGTCCCCTACAGGGGGCATAATTAATTGCTAGGCTTTAGGAGGATATTATTTTCATATTTATGATTTTATTTTATAGGATAAGGAACCAAATAAGACCAAATGTAAAATAAATATAAACAAACTGGCATTTTATAACTAGATCATCGCACAGCCAGTTGTAATTGGCCCCAAATAGGAAATACGAACATTATAATCGTTATTAGAATCAATTTCAGGGGAATTATTTGAATTAAGGTCTGTTAGCCGCCGACCATTGGGTATAACAGATACTGATTAGACCACAGGGGAAGCTGGTCCCATTGGGTTACCTCTGAGTCTCCTCCCTCCTTTTGAACTCAGCAGGATTGTAAGTGTAAATGTGTGCGTGCAATACTGACCACGGTGGTTTTAAAAGTTGCTGGTGCTGTCAGTGTAAATGTGTGTATGCAGTACAGACCACAGTGGTTTTAACAGTGAGTGGATCTGTCAGTGTAAATGGGTGTGTGCAGTACAGACAGCAAGGGTTTTAATAACAGACAGTGTAAATGGGTGGGTGCAGTACAGAACGCAGTGGTTTTAACAGTGAGTCGAGCTCTCAGTGTAAATGGGTGTGTGCAGTGCAGAGCGCAGTGGTTTTAAGAGTGACTGGTGCTGCCGGTGTAAATGGGTGTGTGCAGTACAGACTGTGGCAGTGGTTTAAACAGTGAGTGGTGCTGTCAGTGTAAATGGGTGTGTGCAGTAGTACTGCACACACCTGTTTACACTGACTGTTATTAAAACCACTGCTGTGGTCTGTACTGCACACACCCATTTACACTGACAGCACCACACACTGTTTAAACCATTGCCGCAGTCTGTACTGCACACATCCATTTACAATGACAGCTCCACTCACTGTTCAAACCACTGCTGTGGTCTGTACTGCACACACCCATTTACACTGACAGCACCACTCACTGTTAAAACCACTGTGGTCTAGTACAGGAGTTTTAATAACAGACAGCGTAAATGGGTGTGTGCCGTACAGAAAGCAGTGGTTTTAACAGACGGTGGAGTTGTCAGTGTAAAGGTGGTGAGCAGTACAGACCACAATGGTTTGAACAGTGAGTGGTGCAGTTGGTGTAAATGGGTGTGTGCAGTACAGACAGCAGTGGATTTAATAACAGTCAGTGTAAATGGGTGTGTGCAGTACAGACTGCAGTGGTTTTAACAGTGAGTGGTGCTGACAGTGTAAATGGATGTGTGCAGTACAGACCACAGTGGTTTTAACAGTGAGTGGTGCTGTCAGCGTAAATAGATGTGTGCAGTACAGACAACAGTGGTTTTAAAAGTGATTGGTGCTGTTAGTGTAAATGGGTGTGTGCAGTACAGACCACAGTAGTTTTTACAGTGAGTGGTGCTGTCAGTGTAAATGGATGTACGAAGTACAGACCACAGTGGTTTTAACAATGAGTTGTGCTGTCAGTGTAAAAGGGTGTGAGCAGGACAAACCACAGTGGTTTTTGAACAGTGAGTGTTGCTGTCAGTGTAAATGGGTGTGTGCAGTAGTCTGTACTGCACACACCTGTTTACACTGACTGTTATTAAAACCACTGCTGTGGTCTGTACTGCACACACCCATTTACACTGACAGCACCACACACTGTTTAAACCATTGCCGCAGTCTGTACTGCACACATCCATTTACAATGACAGCTCCACTCACTGTTCAAACCACTGCTGTGGTCTGTACTGCACACACCCATTTACACTGACAGCACCACTCACTGTTCAAACCACTGTGGTCTAGTACAGGAGTTTTAATAACAGACAGCGTAAATGGGTGTGTGCCGTACAGAAAGCAGTGGTTTTAACAGACGGTGGAGTTGTCAGTGTAAAGGTGGTGAGCAGTACAGACCGCAATGGTTTGAACAGTGAGTGGTGCAGTTGGTGTAAATGGGTGTGTGCAGTACAGACAGCAGTGGATTTAATAACAGTCAGTGTAAATGGGTGTGTGCAGTACAGACTGCAGTGGTTTTAACAGTGAGTGGTGCTGACAGTGTAAATGGATGTGTGCAGTACAGACCACAGTGGTTTTAACAGTGAGTGGTGCTGTCAGCGTAAATAGATGTGTGCAGTACAGACAACAGTGGTTTTAAAAGTGATTGGTGCTGTTAGTGTAAATGGGTGTGTGCAGTACAGACCACAGTAGTTTTTACAGTGAGTGGTGCTGTCAGTGTAAATGGATGTATGAAGTACAGACCACAGTGGTTTTAACAATGAGTGGTGCTGTCAGTGTAAATGGGTGTGGGCAGTACAGACAGGAGTGGTTTTAACAGTGAGTTGTGCTGTCAGTGTAAATGGATGTATGAAGTACAGACCACAGTGGTTTTAACAATGAGTGGTGCTGTCAGTGTAAATGGGTGTGGGCAGTACAGACAGGAGTGGTTTTAACAGTGAGTTGTGCTGTCAGTGTAAAAGGGTGTGAGCAGGACAGACCACAGTGGTTTTTGAACAGTGAGTGGTGCAGTCAGTGTAAATGGATGTGTGCAGTACAGACCGCGGCAGTGGTTTAAACAGTGAGTGCTGCTGTCAGTGCAAATGGATGTGTGCAGTACAGACCGCAGCAGTGCTTTTAATAACAGTCAGTGTAAATGGGTGTGTGCAGTACAGACCACTATGGTTTTAACAGTGAGTTTTGCTGTCTGTGTAAATGGGTGTGTGAAGTACAGACCGCAGTGGTTTTAAGAGTGAGTGGTGCTGTGGGTGTAAATGGGTGTGTGCAGTACCGACCGCAGTGGTTTTAACAGTGAGTGGTGCTGTCAGCATAAATAGATGTGTACAGTACAGACAACAGTGGTTTTAAAAGTGATTGGTGCTGTTAGTGTAAATGGATGTGTGCAGAAGAGACCACAGTGGTTTAAAAGTGAGTGGTGCTGTCAGGGTAAACGGATGTATGCAGTACAGTCAGCCGTGGTTTTAACAGTGAGTGGTGCTGTCAGTGTAAATAGATGTGTGCAGTACAGACAACAGTGGTTTTAACAGTGACTGGAGTTGTCAGTGTAAATGGATGTGTGCAGAAGAGACCACAGTGGTTTAAAAGTGAGTGGTGCTGTCAGGGTAAATGGATGTATGCAGTACAGTCAGCCGTGGTTTTAACAGTGAGTGGTGCTGTCAATGTAAATGGATGTATGCAGTACAGACCACAGTGGTTTTAACAATGAGTTTTGCTGTCTGTGTAAATGGGTGTGTGAAGTACAGACCGCAGTGGTTTTAACAGTGAGTGGTGCTGTCAGTGTAAATGGATGTGTGCAGTACAGACCACAGTGGTTTTAACAGTGAGTGGTGCTGTCAGCGTAAATAGATGTGTGCAGTACAGACAACAGTGGTTTTAAAAGTGATTGGTGCTGTTAGTGTAAATGGGTGTGTGCAGTACAGACCACAGTAGTTTTTACAGTGAGTGGTGCTGTCAGTGTAAATGGATGTACGAAGTACAGACCACAGTGGTTTTAACAATGAGTTGTGCTGTCAGTGTAAAAGGGTGTGAGCAGGACAAACCACAGTGGTTTTTGAACAGTGAGTGTTGCTGTCAGTGTAAATGGGTGTGTGCAGTAGTCTGTACTGCACACACCTGTTTACACTGACTGTTATTAAAACCACTGCTGTGGTCTGTACTGCACACACCCATTTACACTGACAGCACCACACACTGTTTAAACCATTGCCGCAGTCTGTACTGCACACATCCATTTACAATGACAGCTCCACTCACTGTTCAAACCACTGCTGTGGTCTGTACTGCACACACCCATTTACACTGACAGCACCACTCACTGTTAAAACCACTGTGGTCTAGTACAGGAGTTTTAATAACAGACAGCGTAAATGGGTGTGTGCCGTACAGAAAGCAGTGGTTTTAACAGACGGTGGAGTTGTCAGTGTAAAGGTGGTGAGCAGTACAGACCGCAATGGTTTGAACAGTGAGTGGTGCAGTTGGTGTAAATGGGTGTGTGCAGTACAGACAGCAGTGGATTTAATAACAGTCAGTGTAAATGGGTGTGTGCAGTACAGACTGCAGTGGTTTTAACAGTGAGTGGTGCTGACAGTGTAAATGGATGTGTGCAGTACAGACCACAGTGGTTTTAACAGTGAGTGGTGCTGTCAGCGTAAATAGATGTGTGCAGTACAGACAACAGTGGTTTTAAAAGTGATTGGTGCTGTTAGTGTAAATGGGTGTGTGCAGTACAGACCACAGTAGTTTTTACAGTGAGTGGTGCTGTCAGTGTAAATGGATGTATGAAGTACAGACCACAGTGGTTTTAACAATGAGTGGTGCTGTCAGTGTAAATGGGTGTGGGCAGTACAGACAGGAGTGGTTTTAACAGTGAGTTGTGCTGTCAGTGTAAATGGATGTATGAAGTACAGACCACAGTGGTTTTAACAATGAGTGGTGCTGTCAGTGTAAATGGGTGTGGGCAGTACAGACAGGAGTGGTTTTAACAGTGAGTTGTGCTGTCAGTGTAAAAGGGTGTGAGCAGGACAGACCACAGTGGTTTTTGAACAGTGAGTGGTGCAGTCAGTGTAAATGGATGTGTGCAGTACAGACCGCGGCAGTGGTTTAAACAGTGAGTGCTGCTGTCAGTGCAAATGGATGTGTGCAGTACAGACCGCAGCAGTGCTTTTAATAACAGTCAGTGTAAATGGGTGTGTGCAGTACAGACCACTATGGTTTTAACAGTGAGTTTTGCTGTCTGTGTAAATGGGTGTGTGAAGTACAGACCGCAGTGGTTTTAAGAGTGAGTGGTGCTGTGGGTGTAAATGGGTGTGTGCAGTACCGACCGCAGTGGTTTTAACAGTGAGTGGTGCTGTCAGCATAAATAGATGTGTACAGTACAGACAACAGTGGTTTTAAAAGTGATTGGTGCTGTTAGTGTAAATGGATGTGTGCAGAAGAGACCACAGTGGTTTAAAAGTGAGTGGTGCTGTCAGGGTAAACGGATGTATGCAGTACAGTCAGCCGTGGTTTTAACAGTGAGTGGTGCTGTCAGTGTAAATAGATGTGTGCAGTACAGACAACAGTGGTTTTAACAGTGACTGGAGTTGTCAGTGTAAATGGATGTGTGCAGAAGAGACCACAGTGGTTTAAAAGTGAGTGGTGCTGTCAGGGTAAATGGATGTATGCAGTACAGTCAGCCGTGGTTTTAACAGTGAGTGGTGCTGTCAATGTAAATGGATGTATGCAGTACAGACCACAGTGGTTTTAACAATGAGTTTTGCTGTCTGTGTAAATGGGTGTGTGAAGTACAGACCGCAGTGGTTTTAACAGTGAGTGGTGCTGTCAGTGTAAATGGATGTGTGCAGTACTGACAGCAGTGGTATTAACAGTGATTGGTGCTGTTAGTATAAATTGAGGTGTGCAGTAGAGACCACAGTGGTTTTAAAAGTTAATGGTGCTGTCAGTGTAAATGGATGTGTGCAGTACAGACAGCATTGGTTTTAACAGTGAGTGGTGCTGTCACTGTAAATGGATATGTGCAGTATAGACCACCACATTGGTTTTAACAGTAAGTGGTACTGTCAGTGTAAATGGATCTGTGCCGTACAGATAGCATTGGTTTTAACAGTGATTGGTGCTGTAACTGTAAATGTGTGTGTGCAGTACCGACCACCACAGTGGTTTTAACAGTGACTGGAACAGTCAGTGTAAATGGAGTGTGGAGTATAGACCACTGTGGTTTTAACAGTGAGTTTTGCTGTCTGTGTAAATGTGTGTGTGCAGTACAGACCACGGTGGTTTTTACAGTGAGTGGTGCTCTCAGTGTAAATGTATGTATGCAGTACAGACCACAAGGTTTTAACAATGAGTGGTGCTGTCAGTGTAAATGAGTGTGGGCACTACAGACAGGAGTGGTTTTAACAGAGAGTTGTGCTGTCAGTGTAAATGGATGTGTGCAGAAGAGACCACAGCGGTTATAAAACTGTGTGGTGCTGTCAAGGTAAATGGAAGTATGCAGTACTGTCAGCCGTGGTTTTAACAGTGAGTTGTGCTGTCAGTGTAAATGGATGTATGCAGTACAGAAGACCACAGTGGTTTTAAAAATGAGTGGTGCTGTCAGTGTAAATGGGTGTGGGCAGTACAGACAACTGTGGTTTTAACGGTGAGTTTTGCTGTCTGTGTAAATGGGTGTGTGAAGTACAGACCACGGTGGTTTTTACAGTGAGTGGTGCTCTCAGTGTAAATGTATGTATGCAGTACAGACCACAGTGGTTTTAACAATGAGTGGTGCTGTCAGTGTAAATGGGTGTGGGCAGTACAGACAACTGTGTTTTAACGGTGAGTTTTGCTGTCTGTGTAAATGGGTGTGTGAAGTACAGACCGCAGTGGTTTTAACAGTGAGTGGTGCTGTCAGTGTAAATTGAGGTGTGCAGTAGAGACCACAATGGTTTTAAAAGTCAATGGTGCTGTCAGTGTAAATGGATGTGTGCAAGTACAGACAGCATTGATTTTAACAGTGAGTGGTGCTGTCACTGTAAATGGATATGTGCAGTACCGACCACCACAGTGGTTTTAACAGTGACTGGAACAGTCAGGGTAAATGGGTGTGTGCAGTACAGGCCACAGTGGTTTTAACAGTGACTGGAGTTGTCAGTGTAAATGGATGTGTGCAGAAGAGACCACAGCGGTTATAAAACTGTGTGGTGCTGTCAAGGTAAATGGATGTATGCAGTACTGTCAGCCGTGGTTTTAACAGTGAGTTGTGCTGTCAGTGTAAATGGATGTATGCAGTACAGACCACAGTGGTTTTAACAATGAGTGGTGCTGTCAGTGTAAATGGGTGTGGGCAGTACAGACAACTGTGGTTTTAACGGTGAGTTTTGCTGTCTGTGTAAATGGGTGTGTGAAGTACAGACCGCAGTGGTTTTTAACAGTGAGTGGTGCTGTCAGTGTAAATGGATGTGTGCAGTACTGACAGCAGTGGTATTAACAGTGATTGGTGCTGTTAGTATAAATTGAGGTGTGCAGTAGAGACCACAATGGTTTTAAAAGTCAATGGTGCTGTCAGTGTAAATGGATGTGTGCAGTACAGACAGCATTGGTTTTAACAGTGAGTGGTGCTGTCACTGTAAATGGATATGTGCAGTACCGACCACCACAGTGGTTTTAACAGTGACTGGAACAGTCAGTGTAAATGGATGTGTGCAGTACAGGCCACAGTGGTTTTAACACTGAGTGGTGCTGTCAGTGTAAATGTGTGTGTGTGCAGTACAGACAGTAGTGGTTTTAACAGTGTGTTGTTGTTCTGTCAGTGTAAATGTGTGTGTGCAGTACAGACCACAATGGTTTTTAACAGTGAGTGGTGCTGTCAGTGTAAATGGGTTTGTGCAATACAGACCACTGTGGTTTTAATAGTGAGTTTTGCTGTCAGTGTAAATGGGTGTGTGCAGTTCAGAGAGGAGTGGTTCTTACAGTGAGTGGAGCTGTCAGTATTTATTGATGTGTGCAGTAGAGATGACAGGAAACTGAGTGGTGCTGCCAGTGTAAATGGATGTTTGCAGTACAGATAGCAGTGGTTTTGACATTGATTGGTGCAGTTACTGTAAATGGGTGTGTGCAGTACAGTCCGCAGTGGTTTCAACAGTGAATGGTGCTGTCAGTGTAAATGGGTGTGTGCAGTATAGACCACAGTGATGTTCTCAGTATAACAACAGGCTTGCTGCCTTTGAGCAGCCCATGGCTCGGAGCACGATGGCGGCCGGACGCTGCTCTGACCTCTTTGAGCAGGAAGGAGCTGGCGGCGAAGGCGAAGGACCAGCCGTAGTGGTAGTGGAAGAACTGCTCGGGCTCGCGCGGCCTGTTCATCACCTCGTCGTTGATGCTGGAGATGTAGAGCACCAGCCCCACCACCAGGCTCAGGCCTGCGGAGCGGACGGGGAAGGGGGGCACTGAGAGCGGGCACGACATGCCCAAAGTCACGCCACAGACGGCTCCGAAACTGCCAACAGGCACTACCAGAACCTTTGCAATTTTAGCATTGTGGTGTCATGTGGCGCAGAGTCAAAAACCAACACAAAGCTATTTGAATCCTGTGTGCGAAATATGCAAATGAGTCAAGTGTGTGTGTGTTATATAAACCAGTAAGGTAGAAACCGTAGTAATATGATACGCAGAACCACCATTACGTTGACACAGCAGGAAGGTCCCAGCTGAATGACATACTGCTCTTTCGACGCGTATCGCGGCTACCTTCCGTACACGTGCAACACCGCCCCCGCTCTGCGCAGGTGTGCCGGCGGAACTGCAAGCCCCCGCCACTGGTGCTTCATGAATCCAGAGGAGCTCCCACTGGCTCCATGCTGGGAGACAATGCAGCAGCCAGACAAAGGGCTGCAGGCACCTTCGCTAGTGCCACAGCCACAGCGACGGCGACACGTTAAAACATTCAGCCGTGTGCATGTAGCTCTGTCGCTTTCTATAGCCCTATCCATGTCACGCTGTAGCTCTCAGCCCTGTATGTATGTAGCTCTGTAGCGCTCTGCATGGATAATGTGCACAATATAAGCGCTTTAAATTGCCCCGGATCTCGGAGCCGGCTGAGCACATAAATAATGATAATGAGCACAGCAGGGGTTCGTTGCAGTTAAATATTGCATGGCAACTGCGAAACCTCCTTTATTTGGAGTTAACCATTAGTGACAGAGAGCGCCGTGGGAGCCAGGAGGTCTTCATTACAAACATGGTCAGTGCACACCTGTACTAACACCTGTACTTCAGGAATTTTGAATGGCGCTGGAGGACGGCGTGAGCCAAAATGTCCGCCTTGAACATGAGATAAAATGACAGTTTCATAAGTTCTCTTGCTCGATTAAACATTGGAGTGCGGGTGTCCGTGCGCCTTTTCAGTTGTATGAATTTGGAAGGCCGATGCACCATCTATGATAAACAAAGTGCCAGGTAAAAGCACCATTTTACAGTTCCTCCAATGGCCCAAATTTGTATGTGTCACAGTTAGATCGTCCTTACCTGACAAGATGAAGAAGATTCCTGAGACGAAGGCCAGGATGGTGCGCTGCGGGCGGATGTGTCCGATGTTACTGATGATGAAGGCAGTGAAGACAAAGAGCAGGGACACCATGGGGAAGGGCGTGGCCGTCCGAACCATTTCTGGGAGAGGCAGGGAGAGAGTTATGGCAAGGGAGGTGAACAGTCTGCTGATCAGTGCATTAGCCTAATGCTGGCACACGCTGTAGGTGCACTGGGGACCCTTCCTACTCTTCTCAAAACAAATGTCTGCTTATTCCACAGAGGAAAGATACTTTCTTTAAATTAAGTTCATTAATTTAATCTTACTTTAAGATTCCACACATTCAGAGTGTACTAATGATACAAAAATGTATATTGTTAACATTTGAGTGCTCAACTGACAGGGGCAATATTAACAATATACATTTTTGCATATTTTGTACACTCAGGAATTCACCGTTTTAAACCTGGAATCTAAATGCCATCAGACTACAATGTGGTGTGAAGTGTAGCTATGGCCAATTCCCATACAGTAGCTGATTTGATGGAATGAACAAAACATGAATAAATTATTCTGTTTTACGTTCTACTTACAAATGACTATATCAGTTCAGTCAATCATACATGCATACATACATTCACATAGATGTATTCATTTGTCGTTTTTTTTGTGATGCATTTGCTTTCATTTATGTTTTCATCTCAGTATTAATTTGTTAATTAGTTCAGTTTTCATTGTTGGCAGGAATGTCCCCCGTGTTTTTATCTTCGCTGCATTGACAAGCAGTTTTTCTCATTTTTCTTTTCTTAATTTGCTGCAGTACTGAGAAATGCTCTGCCTCCACACCGAGTTCACAGCCAGCTGACGACTCCTTGACCTTTGCCCCAAGTACAGGCAATTCCAGTCTCCCGCCGTTAGTCTGAAGCGTCAACGGCGATGATCCTCCTGCGCTTAAAATATAAATCAGAGCCAATCCTGGTGACAACGCTCTAAGCACAATCACAGTGGCTGTATTTTAGCTGTTGTGCGGTGACAGTGCGAGGGTGCTATTTGTGCGCTGTGCCATTTCCCCCCGATTTGTAAAAAGCCCAGTAGAACACATCTGTGGGCACAGGACGGTTAGTACCACACAGCACGAATATGATAGCATGAATCGAAATGCGTAACTTACTCAGTATGTTTGCTGTGTTCTCAGTCGTGATCTCTATTTCTGGCTCTGTGAAATATTCTGAAGCCACGCACCTCCCTTTCTCCGTTCCTAAGCGAAAGCACAGAAAGAACATTTCAGATTTTCTGGTTCGTGAATGCTATCACACAATGTCACCCCCCCCCCCCCCCTACACACACACACACACACACACACACACACACCTCAAAGACCCATACATAAGCCAGAGGCTTACCGGCCACGAAGCAGACCCTCCAGAGGCCGGAATGGAGCGCCATCTTCACCTCGGTGGTCTGGTTCTGCTGCAGCACGATGCCCTCCTCCATCAGCAGCCAGTAGTCGGTGGAGACGGCCACCCCCACCAGCAGCAGGCCGCAGGCCCCAAACACCGAGGACAGAAGTGTGAGGGCCCGGCTACTGCACGAGCTCATCTGGAGAATGGGAGAGGCGTTAGACAGAGCCGTCTCCACGGGGGGAGATGATCCCCCGACACCTACGCCCCTTAGAGGGCAGCACCTCCAGCACAAGATACAAAGCCAACCTCCCTGGGCCTTCCATCTTAAAACACCCCTAACTTTGACAGCAACCTGGACGCTGATGGTACTAAGAGTTTGATGGACAGGTAGGGGCTACCAAGGAACAAACATAATAGAAAGACGCCTCGCAACGCTTGTCGTTCCCTCTGATATGCCATACGCATCCAGCATTTCCTCAGCTCTGTCTGTTTTCTCTTCGGAGAATACAGATACAAATACAAATTTCTCGCTATGGCCATTGAAAGACTTCACGTATCCTCTACAGCTGCATTAGTTACAGAGCCTGAGGCATATGGCTAAGGTAAAGGAACAGGAGCTCATTTGATAGTGCTCAATAAATCAAGCGGTGGCTGTCGCGATGCACGTGGAGCACTGCCCGGCCGTGTTTCGCAAGTTTATTCTGACATTTCCGAAAGGGTACTGTCTGGCGCCACCATTTCGGCTCCAGTGATTTTAGGGTGGGGAAAAGAAAAGAGGACTGAACGAGGGCATACAGAGTAAAGGTGGATGGGGGGGGGGGGGGGGGTTGATGCTATCTCCTTCTGAGGAACGGGGGAAATTAAACAAAATGTCCATAATGAGCAGAGTTCCAGATAATGCCGACATAGCAGTGCCCCCATAGGGAAGGTACATAATTTGAGTTGAATGGTGAATGAATAGTGAATGGAGTTGTATCAGTGAGAGATAGAGTTCATGAGATATCAACAAAGGAGTAGATAAGGACTGAAACAACAGGGGGGGGGGGGGGAACAAGAGACAAATGGAAAGAGAGAGAGAGAGAGAGAGAGAGAGATTGAGAGGGAGAAATCAGTAACTTGGTTTGGCGTGTGGCGCTGTTCATCGGTGGTGGTGCTGAAAGAAAGCGGACGAATGGGAAACCGGGAAGGATGGGAATTGTAGAACAGACAATTTCAGGAAAACAGAAGGAGAAGTGCTGATGATCACAACTGCCATTTGAGCTGATCTATCCCGGGAATCTCTAAGAATACGCACGCCAGCACGGGAATATGCTCGAACTGTGCACTTCAGCAGTGCCTCAGTTCAGTCCCTTGATAAGTGAACAGCAGGAATTATGCCATTTTGGTTGGCAGTTGAATGCCAACAAATGAAACAAGCCACAGGTTAGACACTCGTGATTTTTAAACAGACAACACTGATGAGAGAGAGAGAGAGAGAGAGAGAGAGAGAGAGAGAGAGAGAGAGAGAGAGGAGAGAGAGAGGAGAGAGAGAAAGAGAGAGAGACTAAAGCAAATAAATGGAAAGACCTTGGCCCAAAAAAGTGAGAGCGGGAGCACACACACCCACACACACACACACAAACATGCACACACACCCACACAAACACACACACACACACACAAACATGCACACACACCCACACAAACACACAAACACACACACACACACACACACACACAAACATGCACACACACACAAACATGCACACACACCCACACACCCACACAAACACACACACACACACACACACACACACACAAACATGCACACACACCCACACAAACACACACACACACACACACACACACACACATTTATGTGCTTGATTCTGGTGCAAACAGTACAAACTCAGCAACTACATGTTGAACTCCCCAATACATCCCCCAACCCACACCCCCACCCCCAAACATTCACTTGCATGCACATGCTAACGTACACATGCAAAGCATAATGTAAGTTCTCCAGTGGTATTAATGAAATAACTGCATTTGATTCAGAGTATAAATATACCTAACCAAAAAAAGAGAGAAAAAACAGAGAATCCTCAGCGCGCGCACGCACGCGAGCGCACACACACGATCACACACACAAACAGGAATGCATCATAAAATACCATAACCTTTAGCTCCCCTGCGATCAGAAAATTCAAAGAAGGTATGACTCCTTCCTTCTGCCTTCATACTAACTGCATACCAATGTGCGTAGCACCTATGCTCCTTCAAAGACATTTAGCTTCCCTCATATGCATGCCAAATGCGATATGCGCAATTATTTTAAAAAGCAGTTATAACACAAATTACTATCATTATCTTTATTATAATTTTTTTAGACAACCCGTTGTCACACATGCGAACGCACCGAGAGAGAGAGAGAGAGAGAGAGAGAGAGACCTCAAGGCAATTTATTATACAACGATATATTCCGTTTACAGATTTTGAGAGTCATACGGACGTATATTGCCAATGGAATCCAGGGCTTTATACATCTGCTCACACAACGAATATGCAAGTGCTAGACAGACTGACATAATTTATAAAGCACACGCCGACAGACGGACGATGGCTTCGAATGTGTCCACGGGTACACCTAATTACAACATTATTGATAAAACATGATGTTGCGATTGATTCAATTATGCTAAGCATTTGATCCCTGGGCACTTACCGTTTCTTAACGACAGACTGGTGTCGAGAGAAGGCTAGATCCTCGCACCAGGAAGGCTTGGCAGATTTTGCGGTCTCTCTCTCTCTCTCTCTCTCTCTCTCTCTCTCTCTCTCTCTCTCTCTCTCTCTCTCTCTCGCTCTCGCTCTCTCGTATGTGTTTCCCCCCTATCGCCCCCTTCCTCTCTCTCTCTCGCGCCCTCTTCACTCACTGTTTCAGCACTGCGGAGAATCGGTCGAATGAGCTGTACTGAGGAAGAAACGGGTAATGTAAAGAGGGAGAGATACACAGAGGGACAACAGAGAGGGGGAGGAGGACACGAGAGAGAGGAAAGAGGAGTTAAAAAAAATCGAATGCAAAAAAAATCGTGCATGTTGATGAGAGACACGATACAAAACAACACAGCTGAATGACACAGAGAATCAAGAAGCACTGTGCGAAATGCCAATGTATGATAGAAAATTATAAAGGGATTAGCTTGAGTAATTCACTCAAAAATGTAATTTATACTGTACCATGCTGAACGTAACTGTAGAATACAGAGGAGGAATGCAGCGCACTAGGAATCAGACAACTATAAATCAACTAAAAAATTTTACAAACCTTCAAAGCGATGACTAACACATTGACTAATAGGGCATACTATAATGTCAACATCATCTCTGTTGTTCGTTGATGTTAAAATTAGTTGTATTCACCTGAGCCTGATATTGATTCAACGACTTTGTGTCTGCATTGCCTCGCATGTGAGGTTGCTCCTTTGAGTCACTGCGAATCCAGTCAGTAGTGTGCTATTGGTCTATATACTGTAGTAACACTTGACTGTGGGAAACTGTTTGGGCTGGGAAAGGAAAGACTACGATGAGCAGAGCTTTAGTGGTCCTCTAGATTCGAGTTGAAAACACAACGTGCACAGTGAGAGGCCGACATGTTCAAAATCCGAGCTGACGTAGGTGTGTGCCACAACTGAAGGCTGACGTTCAAAGAATATAACCGCAACACTCGCACGGGCGACGAGAAAGTCGCTGGAATGCGAAACCATTCGCCGAGTTAAGCCACGCGCCACCACTTCGACGGGTTAGTACGAGGGAGGGAGCGATCCAAAGAGAGAAAGGAGAGAATGAGCCGACACATGGGCAAGGCCCCATATTGTTGGACGAGAGAGCAAACGAGGGCTGACCACTGGGAGACCGGGAGATGGGAGGGGGAGAGGATGGGAGAGATCCAAAAACACAGCGCCAGCAGATGGGCAGACGTGGGGGGGGGGGGGGGGGGGGGGGGGTGAGGGAGGGGGCTGGGCTATCATCATTGAGAGGAATTCTGTAGTTTTTTTTTTACCTTACAATAGCAGAGCTGAATTGAGAGCGCTGCTCTGGTATCAGATCATTACAATTGAAGGTATGCAAAGCTATGCTCTGAAGAATGCAGTCTCTCACCCCTCCTCCCTTCTCCCTTTACCTCTAGCAGTGTCTCTCTTTCTCTCTCTATTTTTAGACGTGCGATGGGGAAACCCTATATCGTAGTAGTGGTAATAATAGCACACTGTACACTGACCTATACAGACAAAGAGAACAACCCATATTTTTGCAGTCACAGCCAGAGAGGGGGACAGACTATTACAATGGACAGATAAACTGGATATGACCCAATTGGACAGATCCTGTAAATGCACTGACAGATGGCATGCATCATCAGGTGAATGATTGACATGCGTTAACGCTTAGGCAGAACACCACAAACATATTGAGGGATTGAATGGGTTAGCCTTGTTTGCAGGCACACACTGTAGCTACACACACACACATGCACAGACTCTCGTGCTCTTGCTTTAGAACCGTTGGTCCTGCGATGCTCTGCTCTGTGGTGCCTGCAATACCAGGCCATAATCCTGTTGCCGTGGTAACAATGTTTCAAAATAAATGCTATCGAGAGGTAAACAGGGAGGAAAGATACGTCTTCAGCAAAACTTTAAAAGCTAAATCACTGAGAATGAGGGATTGGGGAAGGGCTAGAATAGAATAAGAGAAGGATAATAAATAAAAGAAAGAACCCTTGAAATTTCAGACGAGGGTTGAAACAGATGGGAAACAGAGGGAGGAAAAGTGTGGTGGGACAGAGCAGAAATGAAGAATAAGAGGCTGTTTTTGTTAAAGTGACTTTGGCATAGTGTAGGAATCTTAAGAACACTGAAGTGAAGAGAGTCTGTAAAATGAATGAAATGAATGTACAGAGAGGGGGGATGGTGGGAAGGGTTGGAAAACAGCAAGACTGAGAGAGAGAGGGGTGGGATTGAGAGACTGAAAAGAGAGGTTTTGCTGTTTCAACAACTACTGAATGGAATGGTCAGCATCTTATGGGACATGAGGGAGTAGGGGGAGAGAGAGAGAGAGAGAGAGAGAGAGAGAGAGAGATAGAGAGAGAGAGGTAAGGGGAGATAGATTATACGGGAGAGAAATGCTGTTGGAGAACGACTGAGACAGTAGGTAGGGGAGCTTATGTAGGAAGGAATATGACTACTTGGAATAAGAATGATACATGATGTTTTAAGAGTGTAAGGGATAGGTAAGGTGGGGAGAATAAGAATGATACATGATGTTTTAAGAGTGTAAGGGATATGTAAGGTGGGGAGAATTATGGATGGGCAAGGCAGAAACAGAAGGAGACAGGGGGAAAATAAGCTGCTGCTTTACTTCAAGCACTGTGTAAAATTGACACAGTTTCAAAAGAAAATGTACATGTTTGAAATTTGTGCATGAACAGCTGAAAATCAAGTGCTGCACCAAATAATTGCATTATATACTGTATGTTAAAATAAGGAGGAACACTATAATAATAATAATAATAATAATAATAATAATAATAATAATAATAATTATAGATTCAACTTAAAAGCACCATTCTCAGACTCAAGGACACTGTACATTTAAAAAATGTAAACAAATGCGGAAGGATAGCGCTACTCAGAACCCATGCCGTGCTGTGGGCAGGTGCGTCTGTAGAGATGGATCTTAAGTCCGGTTTTAAGCTGTTGATGGTGTCAGAGCAGCGGATTGCGGGTGAGAGGGTGTTCCACAGCTTGGGGGCAGCAGCTGAGAAGGCTCGGCCGCTGAGTGTGCGTCACCTGGTGCGGGGAGGAGAGGAGAGTCGGAGGATCGGAGGCTACGTGAAGGGGTATGGGGGGGGAGTAGATCGGCAAGATAGGCTGGGGCCGAGCCATGTAGACCTATAGATGAGGAGGAGGATTTTGAAGACAATTCTGAACTTTACAGGGAGCCGGTGGAGTTGTTGCACGGTGGGGGTGATGTGCTGCCAGGGTCTCATGTGGGCAGAGTTTTGAACATATTGCAGCCGGTCCAAGGCCTTGCTGGAAGCACCGAAGAAGAGTCCATGACAATAAGGCATAAGGACAATAGCTTTTAAATGCATGGATTGATGTTTCAGCAGAGGTGTCAGATAGTGACAAACGGAGACAGGTGGTGGATTTGAGATGAAAGGTGGCCGATTGGGTCACTGTCTTTACGTGTGGTTCAAAGGCGAGAGTTGGGTCCAGCAAGACCCCCAGGTTCCTAACCTGGGAAGAGGGTATGGGCAGGTGGAGCAGCCATTGATAGTTAGTACAAGCTTACCGATCTTTTGAATGAGGGTATCGGCGCCACATCCATGAGTTCTGTTTTATTGCTGTTGTGCTTGAGGAGATTGGTGGTCATCTATTCTTTAAAAAAAAATTTGTTTCTGATTTTCCCTTTTTCTCCCAATTTGGTAGCCAATTGAACCCTATGATATTCAATTATACCCGTATAGCAACCGTTAGAGAATCGCCCCCAAGCGCCTTGTCAGCCGGTAGTGAGTACGAACGGGACCACCAGGTACTCAAAGTGTCCCAGAGGCGTGTTAAAAGCAGTTTTCCATTCGTCCCCCTCCCGAATTCGGACCAGGTGGTAGGCCTTCCAGAGGTCTAGTTTGGAAAAGACAGTGGCTCCATGGAGGGGTTCAAAAACAGAGTTGATGAGAGGCAGAGGGTATTTTTTTCTGACGGTGATGGAATTCAGGCCACGGTAATCAATGCATGGACGTAAGTCCCGTCCATTTTGGAGACAAAGAAAAACCCGGCCCTGACAGGGGAGGAGGATAGACGGATGATACCTGCTGCGAGCGAGTCATGAATATAAGTCTCCATGGCAGTCCTCTCTGGACGGGACAGGTTGTATAGGTGGCTGGATGGCAGGGTGGCCTCTGGGAGCAGGTCGATACAGCAATTGTACGGTCTATGTGGGGGCAAAGACAAGGCAAGAGAATTATGAAATACCTCAGAGAGGTCATGATGGACTGAGGACACAGAGGACAGGTCAGGTGGTTGTGATTGGGGAGATGGGTTAGCGCCCTCAGACGGTGGTTGTGCTGATTGGAGGCAGGTAGAGTGGCAGTAGGGACTCCAACTCTGAATCTTGTTGGAGGACCAATTCAGGTGGGGGTTGCGATGTCTCAGCCATGGTTGACCAAGGATCATGGGTGATTGTGTAGAGGAGATTACGTGAAACGGGATGGTTTCACGGTGGTTGCCAGACAGGATGAGCAGAAGTGGTTTGGTCAAATGGGTGACATGAGCGATGAGCTTCCCGTCCAGGGAGAAGGCATTGAGAGGGTTAGGGAGTGGCCTGGTGGAGATGCCTGCTTGGTGGACGAGTGCGGCATCAATGAAGTTGGAGTCAACTCCAGAGTTGATCAAGGCGAACAGGGGGATCGATTGGCGGTTCCAGCTGAGCGTAGCGTCTACCAGGAACTGGGACTGGGCAGTAGCAGGAGAGGAGATAGGGCTCACCAGAACACCCAGTCTTACTGGTGAGCCACCCCTTTTGGGGCGAATGGGACAGGAAACCAACAGATGACCAGGTTGACCACAGTAGAGATAGGCCCCGACTTGGACCCTTTGTTGGTGCTCCTCAGGGGTAAGTCGGGTTCTGCCCAGCTGCATGGGTTCCTCAGCCAAGGTTTCAGGAACTGAGGGAATCGTAGGACCAGAAAACTGAGGCGAGGCTGCTGAGTTGGGACAGAGGAATTGAGTTGAGGCGACGCTGCAGCCCGTCTTCTCCCTCTGTTGGGACCGCATGTGGTTATCGATCAGAATGGCGAGGGAGATTAAGCCGTCTAGGGAATTAGTGTCATCTCGAATTGCCAACTCGTCTTTGAGGCCCTCCCTCACTCAGTTTCGCAACACCACTTGGAGGGCCGCATCGTCCCACCCAGACTCGGCGGCCAGCGTACGGAATTCAACTGCAAACTCCGCGGCACAGTGGGAACCTTGGCGGAGGTGGAGCAGCGCCCGCCCAGATTGACAGCTTGCCCACCCATTCAGATTAATAATTACTGTACCTTAAATGTGGATTGTTTTGTCTTGGGGAATCGTTATGTATTAATAATATCTAAAAAGTGTGGAGATGCCATTGAAACCAACTGGAGAAAACGCTGGATGTGATTTTTTGTCTCCATCGGCCCGTTGCTATGTTCGTTACTATGTGATGATACGGCACTTTCATAGCAGAAATTCTCTTACGTTTGTTTAGGCTACATTACGAACTTGCGCGCCAATTCAGTCTGAGTTTCATGTACAGTAGCAGCCTAGTATGAGCCAACTATGGCTAAACAGCTATCATTGACCCGTTTTCTTAAAAAACCACGTCTGGAAGTGGAAGATGAAAAAAGTTTGGACCAGGACTTCGCACTCGCAGGATCGTCGTGAGACGTTTGCGGGCCCTGGCAGTGAAGGAGAAACGGCCACAGCAACGACATCCCGTGAGTGTCATGCTAGCCTGCATGCTAACGTCGACATGCAGGCTCCACAGCCCCCTCCACTCCTGAAGGGACCTTCACTGCTACCGGCTTCTGAACTAACCGGTACATCAACCGATAAGGTAGTCCTGTACGGGTTCATTTTTTAAATTTACTCTGGGGCGCGCTGTGGCATGGTTATGATTGCAGCCTCTGTGAGCGAGGCAGGGAGTTCTGAATTGTGACAAACTCTAGGCTATTTGGTTATTTAATTTGTGGTTGTATTCCGGTCAGTGCACTAATGAGGTTTATGCAATATTTGTTATTATCGCACCTGTTCTGTTCTGTGGCTAGCTAGCCATTCATCTGGCTGGCTCATAGATAGGCCTATGTGATCTCCGGTGATGTATTTTGGTGACAGTCGTGGCTGTATTATATTAACACTAGAAGCGCCATCGCCGACGCCAATTGGCGTTGTGATTTTTAAATTATAATTATTACAACAGTGTAAATGCCACGATCAACTCTTTCTTGACGTTTCCCAATTATCTATGCTGCAACTGCAGAGATTATTTCATTTTTCAAATAAGCAACAGAATTCATTTTTCTGCGTGACCAAAATCAAACTCCTATTTTTAGAAGTGGGAGCGCTGCTTCTGTTTCTGTTACATTTGTTGAAACAATTCTGTTACATTTGTTGCTAAAATTAAGTGCTGCCTGGCTGAATACAGAATTGGATACAAACTTTCATCTCGTTCTTTCTTTTTTAATTATTATTATTATTATTATTTATATTAGTATACTTTATTTTATTTTTTTCCAGTTTATAGTTACTTGTTTTTAAATTAATTTTGTGAATTCTGTATAATATAGGTAGAGGCCTCGTATAAGCCCTTTTGGGTTTCTTGCCTACCTTGCACCTCTCTTTTTGTTGTTATTTTGTTTATCTCTTTGCTTTTTTGTCTTATCATTGTGCAAAATAAAAGTCAAATCAAATCAAATCAATTGTTGGGGTCCCCACATTGTATTGTAAATATCTAAGCCTGTTGAATAAAACGTGCGGTGATGAGCTTCACTCAGGCCTACCCAGATTTTTCCAGGCCTACCCATCAGACACTTTCTGTATCCGCCACTGGCGGTGTCTCGACCACAGACTGGGTGATCGAAAAACCTTCTTCATTTCGGAAGAGAAGGTCGGGAAATGGATGCTCGTGGGTAGTTGTCTGTCCCAAATGGCGGTGGCCCAGTCTCGCGCACTCCCCCCCCCCAGACAGGCCATGACGAATGTGATCTTGCTCTGGTCAGAGTGGTAGGAACCCGGTTGCATTTGAAAACAAGATCACATTCCATCAGGAAGCCCCAGCATCTCGCCGAGATAGCGCTCTGGATGGGGAATGCAGGGCTCTCTGGCTGGAGGGAGCGGAGGGGCAGCAGGCTGCATGGAGGCGGAAGGACTAGGCAACACCGCTAGAGCTGGAACTGGCAGGCTGGTGGAGAGCCGCGACATCTCGGACCGCATCTGACCCACCTGTTCCGAGATAAACTTCAGGGTCTCCATGACGTCATGGAGGAGCTGGTCATGTTGACCGATAACAGCTCCCTGGCAGGTGATGGTGTGGTGGAGCTGCTCAGAGTTGGCTGGGTCCATAGCTGGCCAGTTCGTTCTGTTACGACTGAGTACTGGGCTGGACCCAAATGCAAGACTGAGACAGACTCGATGAAAACTCAACCTGGGAGTATATTTATGCAAGACAAAGTTGCAGGGAAACTAAAGGTGACAGGCTGGATACGGGGTTGGCGAACAAAGGCAGGAGAAGGGAACTGGGCTGGACAGGGCAGAACAGGAGGCAGGCTGGGCGGGCTGGAACAAGGAACAGAACAAACAGGTTAGGGCAAAACAGAGTAGCAAACAGATTGGCCGGGAGTGATCTCAAACAGAGCAGAGAAAATGAACTGGCAACGAAACTGAGAAAGAGGGGAACTTAAATAACGAAGGGAACATGTGAGAGGGCTAATTGAATAACTAAAGGGGGTGCGGAATGTGTGCAAGAGGGAGAGTGATAGGCTAACCAATAAGGGGAAAAAACAAGAAACTAAACGGGGACCACGCCCAGCCTGCAACGAACACAGAAACGAGACAAACAGGGTAAACAGAAAAACACGACATGAAACGTAAGGAATGGGAAAACTAAGGAAACAAAAGGGAGGTGGACTGGAGGGAAATGGCAGATGTTACAGTATCCATGTATTTCATGCCTTTAGTAACTTCTTATGGAAAGCCTGCTGTGTGGGTTATGACCACTCTGACTGTACCAAAGCAAAACCCTCCCTCTTATAAACATAACTAAGCTAAACTTACAATTGGGGAAAAGGTGTTTTCACATTCGGAACCAATCAGCCATTAACCATGGTGTAGCAGTGTATCATAATGGTTAGGGAACTGGGCTTGTGACAATGAGGTTGTAGGTTCAATTCCCAGGTGCCTCTGCCATTGTACCCCTGGTATGGTAGTTAACCTGAATTGATTCAGTGAAATATTCTGCCATATGCATAGACTGAATGTAAAAGATAACATAATCAACGTTAATTGCTCAGGACAAGAGATGCTAAACATGTGAAATGTAAATGTATCCATTAATCATTGAATGAGTATTTTTTTATTTTTTTATATTTTTTTATTTGTCCTTTATTTTACCAGGTAAATCTCATTGAGATCCAGGATCTCTTTTTCAAGAGCGACCTGGGTACAACAGACACATATAAACACATTGGACAAACAAGTACAGGTCAAAATAAAAATTCAGTCAAAACATTTACAAACATATAAATCAAAAGCAACAAGCACAGGCAACATCCACAATATCAGCAATCAAAATTTTAAAATCCTCTAACAGAATGAAGTGTTCTAATCTCAAGGTCTTCTGTAGTTCATTCCATATGTACGGGGCATAATATTTAAAACCAGTTTTGCCAAGCTCAGTTTTAACATGTGGTGTATCTAAAGCTAAGTAATCCTGTGACCTAGTACCATATGTGTTGTATTTAAAGGCAATCAAAGAGCAGAGATAATAGGGAAGTTTCATAAGCAGAGCCTTATAGATAAATAAAATACAATACATGTCCCTTCTCTTAGTTAAAGAAGGCCATCCCACTTTTTCATATAAAATACAATGGTGAGTGAGAAATTTATCTCCAGTGATAAAACGCAGTGCGCTATGATACACAGCATCAAGGGGTTTTAAGGTGGAAGGAGAGGCATGCATGTACAGAATGCCACCATAATCAAATACAGACATAATTGTTGACTGTACAATGGCCTTCCGACAGTAGAAAGGCAGTAGAAAAGCATGATTTGTTTCTATACAAGAAACCAATTTTTACTTTCAACTTTTTAGAAAGGTGTTCCATATGGGTGTGAAAAGAGAGCCTATTATCTAACCAAATTCCTAAATATTTATAATATTCTACAATTTCAATTTGAGAACCCTCAAGTGTACGAATACTAATATTAGGAGTATTGCTCACACAAGACCTTGAAAATAATACACACTTTGTTTTATCGGAGTTTAAGATAAGTTTGTGGTTAATAAGAGACACCTGAAAAGCATCAAAAACAGACTGCAGATTTGTAGCGGCCAGTTCAAGAGTGGAGCCCGTGGCATACAAGATTGTATCATCTGCATAAAAATGTACATCACAATTTGGATATCATATTATTTATATATAATGTAAATAAAAGTGGACCCAGAATTGACCCCTGTGGGACACCTTTACTTATTTCAAGAAAACCTGATTTGATACCATCAGCAACAACAGCTTGAGTTCTCCCAGAAAGATAATCATAAAACCAGTTAACAGAGAGCTCATCCAATCCCATGGAAGATAGCTTATTTAATAAAATATTATGGTCCACAGTGTCAAATGCTTTAGATAAATCAATGAAGAGTGCAGCACAATGCTGACGGTTATCAAGACAATTAACAATATTATTTATTACAAGTGTTGCAGCTGTAACTGTACTATGTACTGGTCTAAACCCCGATTGCTGTGGTTGAAGAATGTTGAATGCCTCCATGAAGGCCCGTAACTGTGAATTAACTAATGATTCTAGAATTTTGGCTAAGCAGCATAATTTTGATATTGGACGATAATTATTTTAAATTGAATTGAATGTGCTTCTCATCACATTACTGTTACAGACTATTGTGCAGCAAATAAATTGTACAACAGCTTCAATTGTTGCATCAGGAGAGAATAATGTTTTTGATCATTGTATATATTTTTTCATAATCAAATTACTCATATTGCGAATTTTAAGCCTCCACAATGTTTAAAATGTATGGTCTGGAATGCCACATCCCTGTAGCAGGTATATACTTAAGATCTCTTTATGGCCCAAATGAGAGTTCTGTCTACTTGGCCATTCATTCACTGCAGCTAATGGGCTTTTATATGGCTTGTGTCTGAATGTGGCACTTGGCAGATGTTGTTGATCATCGTCTGTGTAGGACATGCATTCCAGCTCCGCAGTACATCATTTTTAGAACATATGCAAGTTTAATGACCAGTACAGGCCAATTCGGCCCTGCTACGACTGTTCGTTTTTGTCTGTAATCTAGAATCCAGAAGAGAAGATTTGAGAGTGTGGCAGGGCCGGGGTCAAGCCAAGGTTTTCCGCCATGAGCCCCGTTAACCTATTCCATATATTACTGAGTATATTACTGGAATGGCAGACTTCATTGTCTCTTATCTGTATGCAGCTGCATTCACCTACCTTTACACTGGGGAAAAGGAGGAAACAAAATGTACTGCATTGGATCCTAGTGATAGGAGAATTATCATAGCTACCTATGACAGTCATTTAGTAACTGCAGGAAATTACATCCTGACTACCTCAATATGCATCACTGTCCACTTCATTTTCTTATGTTACTGCACCAGATAAACACAGCCTATAACTGGCATGTGAAACAAAATTTCTGAAACTATTCAAATGTAGTTATTACAAGGTAAGGGGTAATAGAATGGTTAAGAATGGAGACTGCTATTGCTTATAACAATGTCCACTTTGCGATTACAATGAGACAAAGATATTGTCTTTGCCAGTTACGATTTTCAAACTGTAGATCTGCAGCTCAAGAGCATGCAGTTTTCTGATACTCCCACCCTAACCCAGGTACACAGGTGGCATGTAGTCCACAAAGCATTCAACAGAACTGGCACCAATCAGAGGGAGGTGTAACCGGTGGAGCCCTGGTGATTATTGTGTTGTGGTGGCGTTATGCAACAGTAACCACAGCAATAATATTCAATTTCAATCCATCCTGCCTTGGAGGGCCGAGGCCAGCTGTGATCCACCACTACAGACTGCCAGTCTGGATCATGACATGCTTTAGCCAAGGTTCATAATATCGATGACTACGCTAGGTCACAGGGCACGGCCTGCACTTTACTGACTGAGCCATTCAGCACCCTCATCCATGCGCCACAGTCCTGCCTGCCATCCTCATGTCCCCTCCTTCACCCAAAAAACTAGAACAATATGTGCAGAACACCCAGGAGTTAGCATATCAGTCTCCTCCTCAAAACAAAATTTTTTTTTTATTTCTCCATGTTCTCAGCTACCATCTGTGACACCTTAACAGATTCCAATCTTAGCTCACTGCTGTGACAACCTTTTTGGCTTTGTACGCTGCCAAGCCTTCCACAGTTTTATTCTGGTTTATTTGTAGTGATGCATATGAACTTACTGTATTGTGTGGTAATTCACGGACCCACGCCCCCCCCCTGCCAGACAAGAACACACACGCACAGACACACAAACACATACACACACACACACGCACACGCACACACACACACACACACACACACACACACACACACACACACACACACACACACAAGCACGTACACACAGACGACTGAAACAGGCTAGCAAATTCAGTTTTAAAAGCCTCATACCAGCACTCGGCCAACACAGATCATTCAGAATGGATTTGGGTTCAGGTGTGAAAATGGCTTCATGCACAAATCTGTACCATGCCATGCTGCAGAAAATATGCAGAATGTCTCAGTGTGGCAATGCTTCCAAGACTTCCAAGAATATTGTAGCCTTCTATATAACTATAGCTTCTGCTGCCAATTCCTTTGATAAATTTGATCATATTCAAGCTCTGAAATGGGTTTAAAATGTATAGGCTTGACCAATTCTTTGCATTGCCTTTTAATCAGGGGTGTCCAATCAAATCCAAAAATGGATGCAACACTAAGACACCTACTTCTATTTATCAAGGTCTTGATTGAACACCATTATTAGCTACTTAGTTGAATCAGGTGTTTTAGTGCTGGGCTAGAACAAAAACCGGCACCCTTACTGGCCCTTTTTGGATAAGATTGGACACCCCTGCTTTTAATTCTTTGTTTCCAACAAGCAGGTTTTTCATCTTGTGCTCCAGCGTAATCCCACCTGTCCATCATTAGTCATTTTCGAATCAATCAAACCTGCAAATAGACTTGTTCTACAGGCACAGTCAAAAAGCACAGTAAAGAAAATGAATTATTGCAAGGCCTCTGGTAGACACAATCTCAATATGGGATAACTTCTTCACAGCACATATATTTCTAGCATAAATGCAGCTATTGTAAATGGTAAATTGAGAGCAGAGATACACAAACAGCCAACAACAGATGTCATAACATTACATTACAATCACTTAGCAGACGCTCTTATCAAGAGTGACGTACAGAAGTGTGTAAAATCAGCATTCATCTCAGGAATACAAAAACCAAGAAGGCACCAAAGGCCCATTTGTGATCAATCAAAGTGTATTGATTAACCTAACAAATATCAATTTGTATTGTAACAAAAGAAGACCTACCTTTACACAGCTACACCTGTAATATTATCCCAATAGGAAATCCAAAGAAAGCCAGGATATCTAAAGGGGGTGAGGGGCTGTGGTGCAATCAGAAGCTGGGCACAGTTTGTGCCGTCGTGCCGGTAGTGGAAAGCTCATCCCACCCCCACTGGGGGCCAGAACAGACAGGACGTGACCTGGAAGAGCAAGCCTCCAGGAGTGGGAGGAAGTCGGGGAGAGGGGCC